>JAWWEV010000095.1:57283263-57335483 GCA_035583235.1 Hafferia zeledoni | reverse complement strand
TGACAAACCCCTTTGGGTTTGTACCCCAGGGCACTGGGTTATACTGCTGGGTTTGGGGAGTTGAAAGCAACTTCCCTCTGTGTCAGTGTATTTATTGTATTATTATTATTAAATTGTAGCTCTGATTAATAATCTCTCTTGTGTTGAGTTCATTTCTCCTGCTGGTTTACCTTGAAACCAGCACATCTTTGATTAAGGGTTTGACTTGATGATCTCAGAGGTCTCTTCCAACCCAAGTGATTCTATGATTCTATGATTCTGTAGTTAAAGAAGAATCACTCAATTACACACATTTTCAGGAATAGAGATTGGTTTAAATGTTAAGGATGTACTCGCATAATTCCCAATGCAGGTGATATTTATAGAGCTTTGCTTTGATTGTGTCTGTGCTATGAATAGCCTTATAAAACTAGACCAGTATTTTATAAACAATTTTTATATGGATCTTACTTATTAAGACTTTATTGCCAGATTTTACATATTTTTAAAATAAAAGTATGACAAATGGGTTAGATATTCAATCAGCTGGTGAGAACATAGGTATGGGATTGATGAAATCACAGAATCAGCTAGGTTGGAAAAGACCTCTGAGATTATCAAGTTCAACCTGTGACCCAACACCACCTTGTCAACCATACCACGCAACTAAGTCTCTCTCACATTCAGTCTCTTCTTAACTACTTCCAGGGATGGTGAATCCACCACCTCCTGGGCAGACCATTTCAATGCCTGATCACTTTCTCTGTAAAAAAAAATTATTACTAATGTCCAACCTAAACCTTCCCTGGCAGAGCTTATGACTGTGCCCTCCTTCCTACTGGTGGTTGCCTGGGAGGAGAGACCAACTCCCGCCTGGCTACAAGCTCCTTTCAGGTAGTTGTACAGACGTATAAAGTCTCCCCTGGGTCTCCTCCTCTCCCGGCTAAACAACCCCAGTTTGCCAGCTGCTTGTGCCGCTGGCCACACTGTTCCTGATACAGGCCAGGAGGCCAGGATGTCACTGGCTTTTTTGGCCACCTGGACACGGACTGGCTCATGTGCAGTTGCTGTCCTTTAGGTGGTTGTTGTCACCAAAGTGCAGGACATGGCACTTGGTCTTGTTAAACACGATGTCAAATAACTGAAAAGACTTGGGGGAAAAGGGATGGAGGCAGAACAAGTATGCCTTCTCCATAATTTTTTAAATTTTTTTCATGAAACTGAAACTGATGTATATAGCAAATGTCACTGCAGATGTCTTGGACTTCTTTTATTTCTTCATTCTTCCTATAAAACTGGAGCTGGAGATCTTTAGGGAATGGAATTATCACACACTTGGTGGTTTTGCCTCAATCCCCAACTATTTTGGAAATGAACACATGTTTATATTTCAGAAATAAGTGGAGAACCTCTAGTGATGCATACTAGTATTAATTAACTAGTTGTTTTCTCTGAAGGTCATTTATCTTCTTATTAAAGGGAAATCAAATCAACAGTTGCTGTTGGCAACTCAGTTTGGACTAATGCATTTCTAAGGTAAATGAAAAGCCTTCAGTGCACGAAAAATGTGATTAGAAAAAGCAAAACAGAAGCCTGAAGACCCTTCTCTTAGAAAGAGTCACAGTAGTTTAAGGTCAGTTTGTGTAGCTGTAAAACAGTATCATTTATTACATCCCTTCTAATCCTACCAAGTTTTTGTAATGGTAATTTTAGTAATTTAAGTCATTTTAATTGATGATACATTTCTACAAGTTGGGGGGTATGTTTATGCTTTATGGACCATCAAATAATGTTGTTTGAGATGGGTATATCAAACAATATTCTGGTTTTGGAACTCAGTCTTTGGACTGGTCCAGTTTGACTTTGTTTCTGTCATGGAATGATTGAGACTAGTAGTAGTTTGGGTCTACTGTGTATGTGGAGTTGGCTGCCAGTACTCTTGTAATTGGAGCTTGCCCAGAATAGGTTTCAACTAATAAGAAAAGAAAAATTAATTATGGGAAGATTTATGTGAAGAAGACAATTTTACTGATTCTGGGTTTGGAGATTTTTATTTGATTACTTGAGCATAATAATAAAGGATTGGCCAGATCTTTGCTATTCCCAGTTCTCAGCATAATATGAGAAGTGTAACTAGCTATGGCTTCTGAGTGCACACCTTAGTCACTCAAAAGAACAGATAAAAAATACAAGGAACTCTGGAAAAAGTATATCACAGGAGATAAAGAACACTGAGGAGAATACTGACTTTTTCCAGAGACCAGATATCAAGATCTGGAATGAAGAAGACTGTCCAGAGGCTGCCTCTTTTAGGAAATCACAAAATGAAAAAAAAAAAAAAAAGATTCTGTTAGCTTCTTTGCATTTATGTTGTAGATTATGACTCCAAAATGTGTCTGGAATAATCTTTTCCATTCTATGGTTTAGCTGTCTTTGGAAAAAATTAGAATTAAGATGTCATGATTTTCCTGCTAATAATGACATTTCTAGATGGAACATTATTACTGTAGTCTTCTGCCAGGCTGCATTCTTTCAGGCTGCAAACACACAGCTTCTATGAGTAATACAAGTGGAGCTTATGCAGTGTTCATAAAAGATTTTCCCTGGCCTAAAGGGTTTCTTAAAGAGTATGGTTAAGTATTTGGCATTACAACACCAAGCCTGAGATCCTGCCTATATGAGCAATTTATGACAAAACACCTGCATGAATGAGGTGAAAGAAACTGAGTATGCTGAATTACTGTATGAGTTAATAAACTCAAGTAGCTTCATATGGCCACACAAGAAAGTTGAGATGTTAAACTATAATTACTTTCAGTCATTGTAATGCATGAAAAATAGATCTTATTGAAAAATGTGTTGTGCAGCTTTGGGTTTTATTTTTGAAACAAAATTAAAAATCTGTCTGATAAAGGATACTGTTTTGATATTCTATTCCAAAATTTCTCCAAGTTAAATGCTTGTATTTCACATAATGTTTCAATTAAACTAGCTGTATCAGATAAACATAATGGAGTACACATTCATACCTTCCTATAGGAATGGAGAATCATCTTATTGCTCCCCCTCCTTCATTGTCCCTTTCCATTGCCTTAAGACAAGGGATGAAACTCATCGAGCAAAGCTGTAATGTACTAATTAGCTGCTGTTAGGCTCTCTGCCCTGGGCACTGGAAAGAGACAGCTATGGGATGTGGAAAGCAGAGAAAACTGCCACATTTTCAAAGAAATGCTAATTTGTGAACTCACAGTTCACATGTTGAACATGTTCATCATTTTGAGTTCTTCAGCCAGTGGAACTGGCATTCAGTTTTGTTTTCCTCTGTAAACAAAAGCTCCCAAGCTTCAATTTAACACTTATTTTACTGGGATTTAAGTAAAATTGGAGACCCAGCTGTTTATGGCTTTCATAGATTCCTTATTATCTAAGTGCTTGAGGCTTAGTAATGATGTCATGTGTCCTCACCTTTTCTGATGAAGTTCTGTGTTTGTACAGTATCAAACTGGAAGAAAGATTAGCATAGGACATGGAAAGGCTGCAACTCCCTGACACCTGAATCCGAAACATCTATTGATGGACCTCTGCACTACATCTGTCCATAGAAACCTGAAATGCAGTTTGAAACAGTCAAACCTCTTTGAGTCATATACGAGAGACTGCTGAGAAGCATAACTATGCAGTTGCCTATGCAATGTGAGGTAAATCTGATGATGATAATCAGTAAAATAGATTACTATCTCATATTTTTCCACCATTTTGCTTTGCACAGAGCATTCTCCATTACTCATTTCTATGTGTCATTATGAATTAGATCTGCCCATATCCATAAAAAAAGGTGATTCTCCTCGTGTTACAGGTTTAGTTAGGCCTAGATTTAGACTTTAGTTTTAGAGCAGACCTGGGATTATCAGCTGACTCTAGCTGGGTCAGGCAAGCTGACTTCTACTGGACAATGGTATTCCATACCATTTTCTGACATCACCTCAAATATAAATACAGTGGAGGAGGAGGTGCTTTTGTCTGTTCCTTCATGGCTGTGGTCCCAGTAGGATGCACTGTGCTGTCCTGGGAGGGATGGGAGGACTAGGCCCAGCGCCAGCTTACCACCATATTATCTTAGGGAAGTAAAATGTTTATTCTTAGTTTTCTGTCTGCTTGGGTCTGTCTGTCAGGAGGTTGAGTTCCCTTGGGTGATTTGTAGCTAAGGTGGTGGAATTTTGTGCTCAATAGGGAGTGGAGAGTTGTTTCTTTCTGCCTTTGTATGTATGTGTTATATTGTAGTTTGCTTTTAATTTTCTCTTTTCTGTGTAAATATATAAGCCTTTCTGTTTTAAGTTTAAGTTTCAGGTTTTTTCCTCTCCCTTTTCTTGGTGGAGGTGGGGAACCATCGTTCTGTGTTTGGGTACATGGCATTTTGCCAGCTCCACTGAGCACACCTTGTCTTGTCTGGAATAAGAGTCTGCCACTCTATAGAAGCTGTCACATGAAAGAGAGGTTTCCTCAAACCTTTTATGTTTGATCTGTCTGTCAATGCCCCAAGAAAGAAGACCCTTGTTCCCAACCAGCCTGTCTGCATCTCGTTATGGGGACCCCATCGAACAGCCAGCTCCCTGTTTCAGAGGTTGGTTCAAATAACCTGTTCAGGCACAAGCACTCACAGCACATCAGAGTCAAATCTGTTTTTTCAATTTAGAAAGAGACATTCCTTCCTTGACCTGCCCACTCTTAGATGGCGTATTTTCAGTTTTGTGAAGTATGCTATCCACTACCACTGACCACTACTGCCCGTGAAGGACCGCACTGAACAATTTACAGAACACCACACAAACACAGTGATAACAGTAAACTGTGACAGATTAAGTTCAAAGATTGACATTAACAGTATACTGACTGGAAAAAATGAATTTCAAGCAAGATAATGACAAATTGTAATCACCAATGAAAGCCAGCTCAAAATGATTATTTAACATACATAGAATAAGGTTCTTACCCAATAGATGCCCTGTGGAGAGAGCAGACAGGTTCAGCCTGTTGACCGATTTCAGAAGGTAGAGAGTATTCCCCTCTAACCTTCCTTGCCACTTAAGCTATATTTATATTATTTTTCTTTGGGGGATGGGAAAGGTAAATTTACAGTTGATGTCATTTCATGTTTAGGTGGATTCTGAGTAGTTTTAGTCAGTAGCATATACAGGGCATGAAAAGTAATATGTATATTCAAGTTAAGCAAAGTTCAGCTTTCAGTCACCATCTAGAACATTCCTTTGGCTTAGTTCTTGTTAGGTGCATTGTTTTCACCAGAGCATAATCACAAGACCGTTGTGTTGCTTCAGTGTTTCTTTCATATGTGCATTAATTTCAACAGAACACAACCACAGCACCTCTGTGCCACTCCATCCTTTGATTCATGTCTCCCTTAGAGTGGTACACCAAGTTCCCACAGTGCTCCTGCTTCTGAGGTGTGCAGACAGTTTGTCCCTGGTGACCTAGCCAACACATGCACTTCTTCTTGCTGAACTTTGTTATTCACCATTCTCCCTACAGCTGAACACTTTAATTTTCATCATCCCTTCTCGTTGTTCCAGCCAAACTGGACTAGTAGACTGTGGAAGATGGCTGGGCACATTGAGAGCCATGTGGCAACAGAGCATATATGTAAGACGATGTACTGAAAATGGATCATTGAAGGTAAGAAATCACTGGCACACCTAACACATAGGGAGTTGCTGGAAGAAATGATTAGCTTACCTAAACATTTGTTTTTGCTCCGGCACTTTGAAGTGTAAGGACTAGATTTTTCTACTAAAAAAAAAAAATTGAAAAAAAAAAAGGTAGTTATTGACTGTTGGTACAACAGTTAGTATATATTTATATAGAAGAGTACTCTTTGATGGATTGGCTCCAAAACCAAAAGAGTATAATTTAATCTGGTTGTATTCAAAGCATACATATGCACATATAAGTACACTTGTACAAATGTGTTTCCACCTGCTCTCCAAACAAAGTCTGATTGATATACTGAAATACTGAAGACAACTCATGCTTTGCTGATGTTGGTCTGTATTTGAAGAAGTTCTGTGTGTGCAAAAAACAAATTGTGCATTTTCCATGGATGTATAGATAAATGCAGATTATAGGAACTACTTCTGAATTTCTGAATCTGAACACAGTAATTTGTCCTATTATCAGTGGAGCTGACCCACAATACTGAAGGAAAACCACATCTCTATATGGTGTAATGAACTTCTGATCATTATGTGGAAACATTTCTTTCTTTGCTGTTAAACAGTGAATTCAGCCTTGGGAAACAGAACAGCAGTAATTAATTCCTCTATCCAGAAGCCAACGGATCACTCTCTTTTGCCCACTCATTAATAGCCTTCCTTCTATCTTACATTATAAGATGTGGTAAAATGCAAGGAGTTCTTCCTTAAAGCCTAAGCAGATGACAGTGCTTTCTTATACTTGAGACAATACTGTTGCCAGAATCTGTCCATAGAACTCCTTTTGCTGTTGTTGACTTTGGTGTTGACTCTGTGGTATGGATTCTTCAATTTTCCTTCCCTGTGGCTACTGTTCAGTCTTCTGCACTTCATCACTACAAGTCTAATTAATGAACTCCATTGTTTTCTCGATTTTAGATGAAATATTGTTAAATAAATTTTAAACTAAATATTTGATTTCAGCCCCTTATCTCACTATTGTGCCTATTAACTTTGTCTACATTGAAATCCCTCACTATCCAGAACAATACACTGTTTCATGCCAGAGAGAGATAGCATCAAACATTGTCCAAATCCCACTCATGCCCAAGGTCCGATGAGGTGAGAAACAGACAAATCAGCAACTAATCCATGCTTAACAGTGCAGAGGAAGGCCAAAAGTCTTACCTATCTGACTTGGCAATGAATTCCTTTACAGCTGGCAATCTAGCAAGCTAAGTTTGAATGTGACCAGAAAGTGTTGATCAGGTGTCCCAGGGAAAGAATTATTTGCATTGCTTTAGACTAGTTACCAAGTAAGTACTGAAGAGGATGGAAAAAACTTATTATAATGTTGATCTCTTTTAAAAAACACTTGTGAAAATACATCTTCTCTAATCTTACCAGCAAATGAACTGAAACCTTAGAGGCTGGGACTTTATTACCTTCCAGTTTACAGGAAGAATGTCTCCTTCATGAAAAGAATGTTAAAGTGTGGGATTTAGTAATCTAAGATCAAATATCACTGTGCAGACCCACTGCCTACATTCATGAGCCACAAAACTTGTGATAAAAAATTAATATAAATATGTTTAAGAAAGGTTTATGTAATAATAAAGACTCTGAACTGGTGACTTCATCTCTTCTCTTTTTATTTCAATTTAAATTGTACTCACTGTCTTATATATTCTGGTTAAATTCAAATCTTAGTCAGCACCCTACTGATCTGATTGTGATTTTTACAGTTAGAATGAACACCTCAACTTCCTGAAACAGACGTGCAAGAACCTATACACAGGACTCATATTATTCATTCATTTCTTCTTTGATGATCTTAATACACTGAATATCATATTATAACAAGTGTTTTCTAGTTTCTCCAACATTGCTATGTATTCTTTTCTTCCTTCACCTCTTTAACATTTCCATATTTAACTTTGAGTACCAGACCTAGAAATGACACAGTATTCTAATTTTGATTGTATCAATATTGTGTCACAAATTTCCTGCTTCTATTGCACATTTTTCTCTTTAAGTAAGCAAGAATCAATGGAATGACATTCTTATCTATGACAGTATGAGGCCTGTCCAACTCAGTTGTTTTAAGAGCAGATTCTCATTCTCTATAAATAGTGGACTTCAAGTATGTTGTCTTGCACTGGTACTGATGAACTATATCTTAATAAACTGTTTCTTTCTGGAGCTATTATATTTTTTGGAGGTGAGAAAGGCAATTTGGATGAGATTTTTCTCCCTTTTTTAGTGAAAATCTTATTTTTAAAAAATCTTGATACAGTTAGAAACAGTTCAAAAATCTTGTTTCATTTGGAATCAGTTTCCCAAATAATTATAAATCATATTCACTTGGTTCATCTGCCCAGAAATACAATTATTCAAAACTGTCATGCAGTTTTGAAAATTTTGCCAATGTTTATGGCTTTCATCTGAGGCTTTGAACCAAAATACTTGGGTTAGATTAAAAAATCAATTCTATGTGAAACCTTTTAGAATATCTGAGAGAAGGACAGAAACCAGACCAGAAGTTCAATGGATCCATTTTTAACTCACTAAATCCTCACATCTTTGACTTAATTTTGACTGGGAGTCCTGCTGAATGTAAGTTCCCATCCTATGCCAGCAGCTCTTCTGTGGTGATGCCTTTCCTAATACCAGCTCATGGAAGAATGTTCTTGAATGGGGAAGTAAGGAGAGAAACAAAAAAGGCCCCTCATAAATACCAAATTCAAATCATGGTTGTATCTACCCATTTCACATTGCATTCTCCAATCTTTGGAGAAGCAGTTGCTGTATTTAAAAGCAGAGGAATTGAAGGTGACTTTTTTGTTTTACATCCTTCTTGTTGTTGCTAATATCTCTTTGGACCACCCAACATAACTCAGCTATCTTTCCTTGGTGTTTATGTACTCAGAATCCTTGCAAATATTGTCCCTATTAGTCATTGTTTGGCCCAGCTACAATGGGCAAATTGAGGTTTTCAGAGTATATTTTTAATTTGCAGTCAGTTCCTTTTGTGTCTTGGGCTTGAGACCAAAGACAGGATATCATACACTAAATCAGGGTAATAATTAGCTTGATATATGCTTCTTAATTAGAATAATTGTAATTGGCACAAAAACCTTAAATTCTCATGACACAGGGGTTAATGACATATATAAATTGTGGTGATGCTGTCCCATTAGTTGGAGTCCCAGAGCCATCACTGTGGAGGGCATATATAGCAGAGCTATAATTCTTGCAATGGTCTAGCTCTGTGGAGGAGTTCTAGGATCTTACTAACTTTCAAGAGTCTGGGTGGCCCCAAATCACCATTTGGGTGGCCCATGGAGCAGAATTTTGCTGTTCTGAGTAGGCATAGTGTGTTTAGCCTGACAATGTAAATGAACACAAAAGTCTAGCATCCCGGAGGTGGGTGCAAGGCACAGAAGACTGGGATAGCATGCAACTGAAAGCTCGTTGCTCATCCAGGATTTAAAAATTCCCAGTTTAGTACATTGTCTACTTCTACTCCTGGATGCAGAATGCATCAGAAATAGTCATGCTTAAATTAGAACTAAAATAAGATGTGCAAGCTGGGATAAGGCTCCTGCAGTTATCCTCCATTCAGGATTGAGTACAGACAGAACAAAATGCATGTAGTTCTATTTCTGCCTCTTCTCTTTGCTGGCTGAAACCCGTATGTGAATCACAGCATGCTTGAGATGTTCTGCTAGTATGTATCATTGTTCAAAATGCCCTGTATGCACTTACTTCCTTTAAATCTCCGTGTTCCTTAAGGCACTGTGTTTCTTAAGGGATTACCTTAACAATGTTTTGTTTCGGTTTGGTGGGGTTGGTGTTTTTTTTTTTTTTTTGTAGTTCATTTAAAAGTTGAGAGAAATAAGAACCTCCTTAATATGACCTGTTCATGTATTTCCAGATGGACTGGCAGATATGGTAACCATTTTGATTTGAAATTAAGTCTAACACAAGACTTCTGAAAGTTAAGTGCGTCATTTGCAAGTTATCAGTGCTGTTTGGATCAGTCCTCATAATGAAAGAGGAATGTGCTGTTTCAGTTCCTAATGGTACTAAAGGACATAGATGTGTTTCTGGAAAGATCAAGCAACAACATATCAGAACTGGTGTCTTGAGTAGAACAGAAATAAGACAATGGGAGATTGCACAGATAGCAAGAAGATAGGTTTTCCCCAATAAATGGTTTAGTCTGAATACATATGGAAGTATCTGACTTAACCAAATCTTTAAAAGCACAAAGCTGTCTACTATTAGAGAATCACAGAATCATAGAATCACAGAATACGCTGAACTGGAAGGCATCAACAAGGATCATCAAGTTCAACTTTTAGTCCTGCACAGGACCACCCCCAAGAGAGCAGCATATCATCTAAATGCCTCTTGAAATTTTTCAGGCTTGGTGCTGTGACCACTTCCCTGGGGAGCATGTTCAGTGCCCAACCACTCCCTAGGTGAAGAATATTTTTCTAAGATCCAACATAAACCTCCCCTGATACAACTTCAGGCCATTCCCTCAGGTCCTGTCACTGGTCACCACAGAGAAGAGATCAGTGTTTGCCTGTCTTCTTCCCCTCATAAGGAAGTTGTAACTGCAATGAGATCTCCTCTCAGTCTCCTCTTCTCCACGCTGAACAGACCAAGTGCCCTCAGCTGCTCCTCATACAGCTTTCCCTCAAAGCCCTTCACCATCTTCATTGCCCTCCTTTGGACACTCTCTAATAGCTTAATATCTTACTTACATTGTGGTGCCAAAACTCACACACAATACTGAAGGTGAGGCCGCCCCAGTGCAGAGGAGAGTGGGACAATCCCCTCCCTCAACTGGCTGGTGATCCTTTGCCTGATGACCCCCAGGACACTGTTGTTCCTCCTGGCTTCCAGGGCACAGCTGGCTCATATTCAGCTTGCCACTGACCAGGACCCCCAAGTCCCTTTCCATGGCACAGCTTTCCAGCATCTCATTCCCCAGTCTGTACATACATCTGGGGTTGCTCCAGCCCAGGTGCAGAATCCAGCACTTTCCCTTGTTGAACTCCATATAGCTGATGATTGCCCAGCCCTTAAATTTGTTGAGGTCTTTCTGCAGGGCCTCTCTGCATTTGAGGGAATCAATAGCTCCTCCCAGTTTTGTACAGTTTGCAAATCTGCTTTTGTAAAAGAGCAAAATATATCTGGCTATTTTATAGTTTTTAATTGCTGTTGAAAGTAGGAGTACATTTTTATAAATATGCTCAATTCTTTCCTTCATGTCCTACATACTTTGCATTTTCAGGAAATGTGGCTTCTCTTAATTTATAAAAGTCAAGGCTCTACAGACAACTTCTTTGCATGGAGAGAACCATTTAGCATTCTTGGTATAACACATAGTTCCCTAGGACAAGAATCAGTGAAAGATATAAACTGACAAACATCAATTATCTGTCAGGAACAACTTTTCCTATGAGGTTACTACAGAGCGAACCAAGCTGTATGTTATATTTGTTATTGTTGTTGTTATTGTATTGTTTTTCAAAAGCTGTGAATTTTTAGAGTAATTGTATGGGGTGCGGTTCTCATTGTAGCAAACCAAAAGATATGTTAACAAAACCTGAAAAAAAGCCAGCTAGCCAACATACTTAAAATAAGGTTCCTATGTCTGTGTGGGGTCTTTGAAGAGTTTTTAAAATTACAAAATGGCAACATAACTGTGTTTCTATTACTGTATATGGACATTGGCTTCAACTGACAAATTCTAAATTACACCCAATTCTCTGAACCTGTTTTTTTTTTTTCTATTGGCAGGGTACTGCCTGCAACCTAGAGCCAATCAACAGGAAATACTAGGGGAAAAGGCTTGAATGGATTTAAGAAGACTGAATTTGGAATCTACCTTTGTTGAAATTCTTGGCCCAGATCACCTTCCTTTCAGACTCTGGTGTGAAACAGAAAACCATTAAATTTTGTCCCTCCCACTCCTGTCTCCTATCCTTTATTTCTCTTCTAGCATGTAATTTACTTGCTTCAGTGGAGGTGTAGCAAGCTGGAGGGCAGTGATTGACATAACAGCCCATATACATGGTGGTTGTGAACATACCAGTAGCTTTTCTGCTGCTATCAAGAGACTGAGCCAATTAAATGCCCTATTTTAATATAAACCTTTGCCAGTATTATATTTAGTTTATTATATTAAAGTTTCTAACAAGCCTTTAATGTTGTTACAACAGGATATTACTTTTTCTTCAGATAAAATTTAAATGTTCTGCTAAAAAGAAGTAAAATCTATGCTATAATGTTATATGTTAAACAATTTCTGCATACTTCCAAACACTGTAAGTTAGTCTTAGCATAGTAGGGGCACAGGTTTGCTATGGTGCAAGATGTGAAATGTTTATATAAACCACAGTTAAAAGAATTTCTAGGCTCAGTTCAAGAGTTTACACTTTCAAAGTCATTCCACCAGGGCATTCATCATGATCACACAATTGCTTTGTCTGAATTCTTTAATTCTTTCTCCCCTCTGAAACTGTTTAAAAACCCACCACAGGATTCCTAAACAGACAAGGTCAACTAGGTGTTGTAATCGCATCTCTTCACCAACAAAGCCATATGTAATCAGCCAAGCTTTGGCTCCAGATTGTTGTAAACTACCAATTCATATGAGTATTACTGAGAAGAGACCTAGTGAAATTGTGTGTAATGTCTGCTATCTGTGTAATAAACAGAGTTCTGTCTACCATTAGCACTTAAGCTAATAAATAATGATGCTTTTATGGTACCTAAATATCTTTTTTTCTAACGGTTGCCAGGACCCACAGCCTGGTGCTGCTCAAAGGGCTTTGACATCCTGGCCCCAATGCCCAGAAGTGGAGGCTGGGAGAGTAGGACTGATACTTACTCTCTGGTAGCACTTACAGTAATGTACTGGGTTTGCGAAACAAGGGTTTGGTACCAAAGGGGCTGCAGGAGTAGCTTCTGTGAGAGGATGCCAGAAACTACCTCTAGGTCTGACAGACCCAACACCAGCTAGCTCTAAGACAGACATGCTGCTGGCCAAACCAAGCCAATTGATGATGCTGGCATGCCTCTGAGACAATATATTTAAGAAAGGTTGAAAGTGGCTGCACAAGCACAGCTAGGAGAGAGGAGTGAAAGAAGGAGTCCTGCAGACTCCTAGGTCAATGAAGGAGGAGTTGAGGAGGTGCTCCAGAAGCCACAGCAGAGATTTTTCTGATCCCATAGTGATAATGATACTGAGAGAGACTGTCCCTCCAGCTCAGGGAACCAGGCAGACCAAGGTTTGTCAGTGTTACTAAAATCTGAGGAGGAAAAAAATCATGGAATAGCTCCACTTTTTCTTATCCTGATTTGCCAGGTGATCATCTTCAGCAAATATCTTCCCAATCTTTTCCTTAGACTTCCATTACTATTAACATACTTTAAATAGCCCTTCTTGTTGTCTGATACGACACTGGCCAGTCTCAGCTCTTAACTGAGCTTTGGCCGTTCATGTCTTTTCCCTGCATATACGAACTATAGCTCTGAAACTTTCCTGTAAAGCCTGACCTTCTTCCACACATATAAGTTCCTTTTCTGCTTGAGTTCCAAGACAAGTTCCCTGTTCAGCCTGACATTGGACACAATGGAATTGCCTGGTCTTGCATTTTTAAAAGGTGCTTCTTAAGAACTGACCAGTAGTCACAGACACAATAAGCCCTCAGATGCAGATTTCACCAGGACACTACTAAGTAGCTCCCTGAGTAGCTTGAAGCTTGACTCCTTGACATCCAGGGTAAAAACTCTGTTGACCTTTTTTTCTCATTACACTGAAAAGTTTAAACACAACCATTTCATCATCACCGTGTCCAAGACATACCATCACAGCCCCCATGAGTCCTCCTTTATTCATGAACTGCAGGTCTAGAAGGGTACCATTCCTAGTTGGCTCACTGAGTACCTATGAGGATTTTGAGTACCTTCAGGATTCTGCCACACTTGTCACAGAAGTATAGCATTTCCAGTAGATATCAGGGAAGTTAAAATCTCTGATAGTTCTCATTCAGAGATTTCTCATAATTGCCTATAGAAGAACACATCATAGGGTGAGTGGAAGTCTATTTCTTCCCAAATATGTATTCACAAAATGTGTACCTGAAGGAGGAAATGTTCAGCGAGGGCAGAGGATCTCACCCAGAGTGTTCAGCAGGGTCTGTGACCCTGGAACAGCAACACTGTGAGACTCCCACCACCCGACAGCAAGGCAGTGGGGAGAGGAGTATGGGAAGGGACAGCCTAAGCTCAGTGCCCAGAGATGTCCAAAGATGAGACTCAAGACTAAGCTCAGGTGTTCAGGCTGTGCATGTACACTCAAAGGAGCCCTGAGCACAATGTGCCAGGACAGTGGTGGGGGCTGCTAAAGAGCTGTGAGGATATAGGCAGTTACAGTACATGCAGCCCCCTTCTGTCTGAGTGTGCTTTGTATCTGTACTGGGTTTGCAGCCCTTGGACATTCATGGTGGAGCCGTGTCATGCTTTAACTCCTGTCCAGGAACTAAATGCCACACAGCTGCTTGCTCACTCTCGCACCAGCTTGTTGGGGGAGAGAATCAGAGGACTGACAGAGAGAAAACTTGTGGCTCACGATAAAGGTAGTTTAATAGGGAAAGCAAAGTTTGAATTACCTCCACACAAAAAAGCTGACACCACCACCTCTACCATAAGCACTGCCATTGCTGCTGCAATGGGCTCCTTTCCCTCCCTTCTATTTAGTCCTTCCTGCCTCTCATTGTGGATGAGAACCACTCCAAGGAGAGATAACTCCTGCTTTGCAAGACTCTGCCTGCCATCACATGGCCCTGCCTTGTGGTGGGGTTGGGATTTAAGCACAGAGACTTCTTGGTTCCTGTGATCATGGGCTGATTCTCTAAGCAGAAGGAACCTGGAAGCAGGAAGAAGTGTCACAGTGAGAAAGCCCCAGAGATGATAGAACAATTAATGCTGTTGGGCATCTGTGGAGATCACCTGATCCACACCATCGCAGAACCAGGAGTACCTACAGTTGCTTTCCTGTAACCGGATCCAGATACTTCAGATACAAGGTTGGTGACTCCACAACTTCTTGGCAACCTTTGGCAATACTCAGTCACCCTTGCATTAACAATATTTTCTGTGGTTCATTTGGAGCCTCCCATGCTTCAATATTTGCCCATTGCCTTTTGCTTTGCCCAATGGACACCACTGGGAAGAGGTGGTTCCATCATGTCTTCATCCTTCTCTAAGACATTTGTACACAATCATGTGGTCTGCCCTGAGCTTGCTTTCTTGTAGACTGAACAGTCCCAGATCTCTCAGCCTTTTCTTCTACGGGAGGTTCTCCAGTCCCTTAATCATTATTGAGGCTCTTTGCTGGACTTCATCTTCAGTAGCTCCATCTTTCTTTTCCAGTGGTGAGCCCCGCACTGGACCCAACAGTCCTGAAGTCATCACATCTGTCCTCAGTAATGGCAAATGATCACACTTTTGACCTGCTGGCAACACTTCTAATGCAGCCCAGAATACCACTGGCTGCCTTTGCTACAAGGGAACAGTGCTAGCCTATGGTGCCCACATCCTGATTGGGCACCCAAAGGACAGAAGTCTTGGAAAACCTAGTGTCAAACTGCTTTAAACCCCACACAACATATTTGTAGTTCTTCAGCTCACCCCACTGTATGAAGATACTTCTTTTAAGACTGAGTGAAATACCCAGGCACTAGAGATGAACCCTGATTTCAGTGTGTATGTGTGTGTATGTGTGTCTCCTTTTTTTCCCAGGTGCTGTTTGATTTGCATTATCTCTGGTGAAGAGATTCCTTCTAAGAGATAAACCAAAAAGGTGGAATTCCTAAAATAACTTTAAATCTTCTTAAATTAAATCAGAGCAGCAATATGTTTCCAATTTTTCTTGTTTAGTCACAGTGTTCACAAATACAAACTCTTTTCCCAGCAAAATAAAATCTTAGGAAATATAAATATCTGAAGTGGTGCTTGATTAACTTTTACTAACAGTAAAAATATATGTAAACAATTTAGGAGTCTAAACCAGAGTCTCAGAAGGTCTTGAGACATCTACTACTGAATTTTCAAGGCAGTTTAAGCCAGGACCCAGAAGTATTAAGAAGATAATAACTGTCTTTGGATATTAACTATAACTAAAATCCATGACTTCAGTAACCCAAGTCTTGCTGGCTTTCCATATGCCTTGGGTCTGCTAGGCAAGCTCTATCAAACTCTACCAGGCACACAAGAGTGTAACTCCATTCTCCTGTAATCAGATTCATCTCATCTTTGTAGCTATGGGGAAAAGGGAGATTTGTATAATCCATGTTCCCCTAGCCTGACAATTTATGTGGGTTTTTTACAACTACAAGAGTCTATGAATTGTGAGAAATAGGTAGACACCTATTTCTTCTGACTCTCCTACAGAGGAAGTAGTACAGTAGTGTAACAGAGAGGGTGGTACAGTAGGTGGATTTACCTCAAATCTAGCTGGCCTTTGTTTTAGTGCCCTCTAGTTTCTGAAAAGGTTCAAGACAGCTACCTTCCTTAGTAGATTTCCATGGGAGTGAGATGCATGCACTGAAACTGGTGATTAACATCTCCTAAAAGCTCAGGTTGGTGTAATCTGGCAAGTTTTCCCCGTAAACTTTTCTTTAGCTCCTGCCAATAGATCGAGCTGCCATCATTTTCCTCAGTGATGCCCATCTCTTTGGGAAAAAGAAAGACCATGCAAAGGTAAAAAAGAAGAAAATTAAAGCAGAATGATTAAAATAACACTATATTGAACCAGCAATTTCAACAGGGTGGGTCCACCTGCACAGAGATGTTTTCAGCACTGGAGCCAAACTCTTAAATGTGACAAAATGAAGTTTTCCCTGCTTTTGAGTCTGCAATTGATTATGGAAACAAAAATGGTACCCAGAAAGCTGGAGGCAAATTTTAGGGGCCATAATCAAGCCCAAAAGATGAACTGAGACATGTTCTAACTTTCCAGTGCAGAGGGACTGTGTTTCCTCTGAAAGATGTGATATTTTTCCCACCTAGCAGAGCACATTGCAAATTGTGGTGTGAGTGCAATCAGAAGATTAAGCAAAAGGCAGCCTTGAATGCAAGAGCCTAGTCAGCAAGATAGTGAAGTGATTGTTTTTAGTATTTTTTTTTATAAGGAAGATTGTAATTACAAACAGCTCTTTCAAAGTTCTTAGTTCATGTTTGACCTACTGATTTGCACCTTTTTTTCACTTTCCCTCTAAAACATAATTTTTATCTTGCTTGTTTGTTGCCTTTTTTTTTTTTGTTTTTTTTTGGAATCATGCAATTAAGCAAGACTGTATTGTATTGCTGTTAAAAGTTATTTGAAGACTTAGAGGCAGAAAGCTTTTAGAAAAAATCAGGTAAGCTTGCATTGGTTTAAAGGAGAAAGAGTATCTAAGTTTGAAAATCCTACAAGACGTATTTATATTTTTACATGAAAGCTTTGACATATGGACTTTTCATTTGTAAGGTTAGTTCCTAATCTCAGTCTAAATTCTAAACATTTTTTCAGTAAGGAAAGCCCACCTGATAATATAATTTTTTACCTCCCTATGTTGTAACACTGTATAAACAGACTGTGGCATATTAAAAATATTTGTTTAATGTGTTTTAGAAATTATGGATAGAATAAAATCTTCAAATCAAGTTTTCTGTTAAAAATTCTGAGAGATAATAATTACAATGGTTACTTTCATAAAAAGTAACATTTGTTTTAATCTGTCCGATGTTACATAATTTATTTATTTAGTAATCCCAAATAATTTAATTTTTTCATTGCAATTGATATACACAGCTGATAGTACAACTACTTCATGAAATTTCAATGTAAACTAATTATAAGCACAAGGAAAATGCAACCAGAAAAGGACTAAACCCATTAATTCTTAGTTACCATAACTTATCTGATTTCTTTTTAATGGCATTATATGGGAGAATATCAAGGATATAATCAGTGGAAAAGCTGTCATAAGAAGTGGATCTACAATGATGACACCGGTCTAGAAAATATTATGCCGAGGAATGACAGACAGAACAATGATACGGCTGTTTAAAGATGTTTTCCTGTTTCTGACACAGTTTAAATAAAACTATCATGATGTCCCAGTCATCCCCATCCTAGTTTCTTCTTCCCATAACCCCCTAGGGCCATTTTCCCACTGTTTTGTCTATCGTGGTCCCTTATTGGCTGTTGTATCTGGTTTCTTACTGGTTGTTAAATATGCCTTCCTATTGGTTGTTAACTCTATCTTTTGATTGGTGCATTTCTCAATCCCTTTCTTGTCCAATGGGGATTGGGGAACCACCACCTTTTCTGGAAATTTCTCCCACCTACTCTATATTAGTGGGTGCTCTACCCAATAAAGTGCTCCTGTCTCATCTTCGCTTCTAGTTGTGCTGTGTTTTGTCCTATTGTCGTGGCATATCTAGGGGCAACAGGAGGTGAGATCTTCCTTTCCTACAACCATAGGAAGCCTCCCACAACAGCTCACAGTATTAGATAATTTGTATATTAATTCAAAAATATTTAATTTAATTTTAGAGCAAAATGTTGCACTTCTGGGTGCTCTTTAAGGAATGAAAAGATTTTTAATATGAGCATGGTATAGTCATCAACCTTGGTTTTCTTCTAATACATGAAGGAATACAATCTCTAATTGTGATGTAAATGTTATTTTCCCTTTCAATATTTTAATATTAAAGAGTTCAGTGCTGATCTCATCTCTGGGTGCCTTGCCCTAACAAAGTAACTGAGGTTAAATCTGCACAAATGAAAACATTTCTTTGGACTACATTAATGCCTGAATTAAATACAGTAAAACACATTCTGTGTTGCTTTACAGATTGTATAATGAAATCATCTTCCATGGGGATTTCTCAGGTTGTAATTCAGCATTGAATCTAGCCTGACTTCCTTTAATAAGATGCATAGGATAAACATTGCCTTATCAAAGCCATAATTCAAAAATCTTAGTTAACCTATAGATGAAGATTTGCACGTATAAATAATTTATTGCAAAATATGTAGTATGTCTTTACTTCAATGAATGTGCTAAAATGTGTTTACAATGTCAAATAATTTTAAACTAGTTGGATTTATTCCCTGATAGGGAAGTTCTCATGGGCATTGTTACTCACGCTGAGGAGATTATCTGACCACATAAATATATTATATATATGTATTTCTAAATATTTGGATGCAGTCTGGGATATTTTTAATGTTGTGGGGTGTTTGGGTTGTTTGTGTTCTTTTGGGGTTTTTTTGGTGTTTGTTTTGTTGGGTTTTTGTTTGTTTGTTTGTTTTTAATGCAGTGATAAATTGAAAAATCTTTTAAACTTCCTATTTGATATCTCAGGATGGGTGTGAAAAGTACCCAGAATGTAACTGAATATACTACATCTATAGGTTTGAAACTATCTGATTTTCCTATATTGTCCAGTTTTTGAATAATTCATTTATTACCACCTTCTACTTTTCTTCCAGATTTCCTCTTATTGAAAGACCTGAGTCTTTTCTAAGTTTGTTTCCCTACAGCGATGGCGAAAGATCAGCATGTGTTACATTTATCATATAGTCCTTTCTAGGGTTCATTTTAATTTGTTCTTTATGTGTAGGATTCCTCTGTCTCCTCCCTCAGCCCACTCTCCTTCTTCACCAGCAGTTTAGGTACCTGCAGGCAGGGAAAGATGTATGTATGTCCAACCTCTGTTGACTGAAGCCTCCAGCTGGGGTCCTACAATTGCCTGGTCCAACAGGGGTTGTCTGTAGCTTTTGGAGTGAAGCTGGATGTGATCTTTTCTGCTTGTTCTGAACTTCTGACATTTTTGAAGTTGTGTCTGCCTGTTCTATCTGTGTCAGAGAAAATGGTTTTGTCATAGGATTTTCTTCACAGTCATTTAATTGTTTGAACTATTCCATGGGTGCAGGAATACAAGTAATTTCTTCTCTCTTTCTCAGGGTGGAAGATGTAGGTGGCTGAACCATCTGATTCAAAAGCAAATACACAAGTAACTATAACTGTTCACCATTTGATATGGTGAAAACTCTCCAGTAATGAACTGAAAAGAACAAAAAAGACATTTTGGAGGAGAAACTATGTTTGCAAAGGTACTGTTCCTTGGCATAATATAGGTAAAAGCTGCTTTACTGTCACTGGCTCATATGAAAACGTGACGAGGTCCTCTGGTATGTTTGTAACATCGACATCATTCTTGTCTACTTTTTTTTCTCCACAGAGCTTTTCCCTGAAGCGGATGGGATAGAGCTCAAGATTACATCATGTCCCCTTACTGTGTTATGTGTATACATGGGCTGAGGCAAGAGATAATTTGAATTCCTTGATGTTCATTGATTTCTCCTCTTCAGCAGAGTGAAGTACAGCACCTTAGCATTCAGTGGTGCTTGTAACATAACAAATCACCTACTTTGAACAAGTACTATCAACCCACAATAACACCTTCAAATGTCAACAGTATTACCCATGACAGAATACATTAAGTATGTCAGTCCAGCCCCTGTGTTTCGACATTGAAAAAATAATATTAAGGTATTATAGTTAAGAAAGACAGTGCCAAATTTTGGCTCACCTGGTCCTATTGTATGTAAATAATATAATCTCCTTGTGCTTAATTAAAAAAACAAAAACAAAACCCAACCAAACAAACAAACAAAAAAACCCAGAAAAAAACAAAAGAAACAACAGCAAAACCCCACCAAATTTCCACACCCCCCACCCCAAGACTGTTCTCAAAGGAAAATTGAAAATTCAAATCCATCTCCATCAAAGCCAAGATGGAGAGGAGGGCTGTGGATAAGGATTACTAACTTTTACTTCCATACTGATAAACTTGCAGGGCTCTGTATGCCTTCCCCTATTAAAAACTTCTTTTGAGACCATAAGCACCTCAACTTGACAAAATAATTTCTTATGAGAGATGAGCATATTGGTCTGGATCAGCTTATATACACTTCCAGAGAGACAATCTACTGGAGAGAAGTTCTGTCATACCTTTTTTCCCCTTTTCCTACTTTTTTTTTCCCTGTGTTTGCCAAAGTACCTTACACTACAGTCAATAATGATGAACTCCAAAACTAACCATTAACAAACCCTGTAAGCTGATGCACCACAAAGGACTGCAGCAGTTTCAAGTGCACTGGCTGAGGAAAAGCCATGTACAGTGTTTATACCAATGAGTTCTGACTGTGAACTTCCATGTGATAATCCACATTACTACAAAACTAGCTAATCAAAACATCTGCATACTTTTTATATCTTCCTGAAAATCAGTCTTTTTTTTTTTTTTTTTTTTTTTTCCCAGTTTGACTAGATTAATAAAGATGGAAAAATGTTAGAGGACAGTAACATTTTACACCAGAAATTTCTTCATATTCTACAGCATTTGTACCATTTAGCCAAGTTAGACCAAATGCATTTTCATTAATTTTAAATTACTTCTTTGAAAAGGTTTATAAATGTATTTTTCCACAGTTTTTCTAGAGACTAAGGTAGCTCTAACCAGCAAAGTCACTCAAAATATAGTGTTATTCAATCTGATGAAATGATCCTGCCAGCCTGACTCAGTGTGATTTATCTTGGAAGTTCAAAATAGAGGGTAAGGACAGAACTGATTTCCTGGAAAGTAGCAGTTTTGTGATATTTACATCTGTATCTGATTGGTTCTTCATTACATTTCACATATTGCACCAATGAACTGCCCTCTGGATATTTCTTTTATAGTCCATAGAGTAGAAAAGGAGTGTATATATCTTAAGGCTTAAACTTTATACACAGTTTTCAGACAACTAAATTTAGGTGCGAAGAATGTCTTCCTGAACGGGAAGAGCATGAAATACACAAATTATGAGAAATAAATTGGTATAGAAGAAGGAATCAAAAATTTGTCCTGTAACCCAATGATCAGAGCATCTAAACCCATGGAAATTTCAGTGGTACTTGTTTATCTGTCTATTTTTCTAATGTATTCACTGAATCTTCAATTTGCTTAAAGGCACATACAATATGTTTGAAGACAGAGGCCTGTGAAATATTTTAGAGGTGAATGGATTTACACTTTATCAGGACTTACAGTTAGCTCCCAAAAGGCAGGATTTCAGATTCTAGAAACATTCAGAAAATTCAAAACTTTCTGAAGAACATTCAAAATGTTATTCTGTGAGTCTGGATAAATGAGAAATGTCTGGCAGATGTCTTTAAAAACTTTCCAAAATAACGTACTGCCAACTGAAGGTAAATGGTTATAATATTTTATCCAATTTCTAGTACTGGGAACACCAAAATATGTCCCATAATGAGAAACAAGCTTACTTTGTTTATTATATACTTTTTTTTAGCTGTGTTTTATCTTTTAGACAGTCAGTATTTGCTTTATTTAGTATTTGAGATTTATAAGCAGTTACTGGAATACGCCTACAAAATCGTTGTCGGTGAAATATTTCTATTGTACGTTCATTTCAAAATTATGTTTATTTAAAAGGTCTTGTTTTTTCTTATCCCACTGTGAAATGAGACCAAATGTCAGAACATTAAAATATTTCACTATATTAATTTTTCTTCATTATATTGCTTCAAATTGCTTGCTGAAAATATGTGGAATTAGACCAACAGGATGCTTTAAAGACTCAGACCCAGATAGCTCCTATGCTTTGCTCTAGTCTGATATGCAATAGGATGATAAGACTTGTTAGTATCATACTAGAGAAGTGCTCTCTGCCTGGCTAGGACTTGGGGAGCTGAATATGCACTAATGGCTAATCATGGCTATAAGTCCTTCAGACTGAAATGTTTGCATCTATTTGTAATTATTCACTAATAGGCCACTTTTTTTCTTTTGTTTGGGTGGTTTGTTTTTCTGTTTAGCTTATTTTCATTTTGGTGGGTTTTTTTAATGTGATGGACCCCTACTTATTAGGTTATTTTGCAGAGGTGAACTTTATTACTGTGGAAAACAATGGCCAGCTAGTTGGTTTTGTTTGTTTGGGGGGTTTTTTGGGTTTTGTTTTGGGGTTTTTGTTTGAAGTTTTTGGTGTTGGTTGTTCGGGTTTTTTTTTGTTTTGTTTTGGTTGGGTTTTTTTTTCCCCAAATGTCCTCCCTCAGGCCTGTGATGTGTTGTTTATAGGAGAAACCGAAGAGGCAAAGTCTGTTGTCTTTGGGGAAGGGTAACTGTGAGTTGTTTTGACATAGTACACAAAATTCAATAAGAAGTAAGAAGGCAGTTGTGTGGTTTTGTCATACATGCAAAAACTCAGGGGCATTGTTTACCATAAAGAGTAGGTCAAGCCTGCAAGGAACTTGAGAGGGATTTCTCTGGGGATCACAGAAAACAGACAGAATAGACACCAGTCACAAATAAAGGTAATTATAATAGAGCAAGGTCAAAAAATATAATCAATAAAGAAAATATGTACAAAAACAGAGTGCTAAAACACAGGAAGGACTGACACATCCACCACCTGCATTCTGTGGACCTGAGAGGGAGCTGATTAGGTAAGTGCATGTGACAGTAACAAACAGTATACAGAAATGCCTGAAATGTTTTTGTACCACATAACATTTTTTCTCTCATTTCTAAGGTATGTGAAAAATCTAAGTATATTCATTTATTTTGAGTATTTGTGAGTATTTAGGTTTACTTATATCATTTGCATGCAGTTCTAAGTATTATTTATTATTTCTAAGTCACCTACAGCATGCAAAATGCTTTGCAATGTGAAAAATGTACAATTTTCTTTTTCAGGGAAACTGTACAAAAGGCAACTCATAAATAAATTGTGGAAAGGAGAAAATAAATATGACAGAGCACAGCATAGCATATCCTTATATAGGGGGAAATATTGTTGGTGAATCTGATCAGGGTAGTGTAAGGGAAGGTGAAAGCACATTAACTCGCAAAAAAGTCTGCTCCTTGGTAATTTCTCTTGGGTATGAGCACTAGTCCAGGTTTTATCATATTTTATTTTTTTAAGAAGGGACTATTAAAACAATCTTTCTGGCTTTTAACTCATGGCACAGTTCATGCATTATCAAAAAAAAAAAAAAAAATAATGTCCTTTCCATGAAGCTTCTATTAGAGACTGAAACTTATAAAACTTAATGACATGGAATTAATTGGATAGAGAGGATAGTGAGGGGGTAGAACCAATGTTGTTGCTAAGTTCCTGAAATGGAAGTTAATAATCCTAATAAGAACACTGCTTTGAGCTTCTCATGAGTGTATTCTGGCAGATGAGAAAAAAATTTGGATTCAGAGATAATGGCAAGAGAAGAGGAAAGGAATACTGTGGGTCTAAACCACCATGGGATGAATCAAAAGACAGCTCATATAAGTGTCTGGCTCTCTGAGGTCTGCCAGTGACTTACAGAAGGAAACAGCCTTCATTTTATTTACAATGCCAAAAGAACAGAAATTTATGGGGAAAAAATGAATGGGTCCCTCCCTTCAGAGCTTCAGGCCTTCTCCGTTAGAAAGCTGGAGGGCTTCACACCCTTCCACTTGAGGCACTCAGTTTAGCCCTCTACATTAAGCGCTCCCCCTGTGCTCCCTTGCTAGTCATGGGAGACAGGTAATTTTCTGCAAAAGTAAGATAGTGTTTACGTTCAGTGCCCAGTTAACAGAAGTCTCAGGAATCAGTTGTCTCACTTGGCCATAGCTGCTAGTGGTAATATTACCCCTCTGAACTGAAATGCAACAGATCTTATATTACTTGACATAAAAACAGGCATTTTTGGAGCTGAAATCACAGATCTTCACTACTGGGGTTGGAGTCAAACTAATGAACTGAGTGCTTTGGCAAACTCATCTACTCCACAGCTGTGGCATCATAAAGGCAATCTGTTAGGCATAATGACAAAACACAGCACCACCTCAGGAGCTAGCAAAAAGTAAAGGGTTTAGAGTTCAAAGGCACTCTAAACTATAGAAACTATTAATCATGTTAAAAAATGAATAGGAAGACTAAATTGCATGCACTGATGTGAGGCACAATCATACATCAAAAATGCATTAACACCTGTGTGCCACTAGAGCTTTCTGAGGGAGGCAAGCTTTAGAAATTACTTCAGGAAAAAATACCACAAGGCATGTGATCTGATAAATTCAAGTCTAGTGGCAGCTTACCTGCTGAATTGTCAAAACTGCAAACTAAGTGCCTAATGTATGATGATCATAAATTCTCTTAATTTCAGATGTCTACCTTTAACTTGAGAGACGTAATGCGCTAAAGCTGTAACTTCAAAACTTGATCTACTTCCCAGTAAACTGAATTTGCCTTGACCTGTGACTTTGTTTTTAAGGGATAGATTTGGCCTTGAATTTGTGCCATGCTTGAAAATCCTCACCAGAATATATAAAACAGGCCCAGGAGAAGCTGAGAACCAATGTTTTAAAAAGAGTAGAGTCTGAATTCTAGTCTTGCTTTTTAATGGAGCTTTTATGGAAACTTGTGCCAGCAAAATTCCAATGCATGTGCCACATGTCATAATTACTTGTAATCTACTTTAAAAGAACAGAGGATGATACATTTCCATTCTATTTTCTAGTGATCAAAACCTTGTGCCTGTGTCTTTGATCCATTTTGGATCTGTAGGTCCTGCAACTGCATGTATTTCCCCAGTAATAACATGATAATGGATTCACTCCCAAGAAAAACACTGAGCTGGAAAGAAATACCAAAGAACCCTTGACATTTATGATCTGAGTCACAAAGAAATATTTCATAACAATGGTCATGCTTTTTTAATGTAAGGAGGAGATAATTTCTTGCACTGTGTGCCAGAAGATGGTAATAGAGGAGCACAAATTACTGCCACCTCCCCTTGTATTTAGTAACCTTAGTGTGCATTGCTTTGAGCATGACCACATGTAGGAGAGACTTTGTTCTTTTCTTTCCTGGCAGGGACTCCTGCATGAGGACACCTGTTTCAGGGAGTACAGGACTCAAGAATACATGAGTAGAATCTGCTCTAGTAGCCTGCATAGGCCCATCAACAGGTTGGGCATAGACTGGCAAAGACCAGTTAGAAAAGCTTTCTGGCTTTCATTTGGGCAGTGTATTAAATATCACAGGTCAATTTTTCGTTGTTTTTTTTTTTTTTTTTTTTTCTCCTTTTTAATAGCAATGCTTTTTTTCCAGACACATTTGTCACCCATGAACATAGTCTTTACAGTTGCCTTCCCTATAGGCATAGGTGTTCATGACAGAAACCTGTCTGCCCTGTTTTCAAGGACTGGCAGAAATTCTATCACCACAGGCAATCTATTCCAGCATTGCTCAAAAATATGTTAATGTCTTGAGCTTAGAAACTGCACGCAGTACTACAATCCCGATGAATCCTGAGGGGTTATGTGAGATGGCTTAGAAGGTATTAACAGTTGATTACTGTTTATTAACAGGATGATGTTTGCATTTCTCTTAATAACCTGCTGATCCTCCTCCAATCTTTTTTTTTTTTGCAGAACTGCTTCCTAGTTTATAGTTGCCTGTCCTCTCTTCAGGTAATGGACTATTACCATTTGTATGCAATTTCAGACTTATCTCTATTGAATAGCATTGTTTTGCATATATCATCACCTAAGTCACTGATGATTCTGAAGAGACTCAGTTGAAGTCCAAGTATATGACATCTACTTTGTTTTTTGTCACACTCCAGGCTTTTTACTCATGATAAATCCATATAGATTGTTAGTGTTCTCTGTTTTTTAGTAATGACCATGAATAGCTTTGTAACTTGCTCCAGTATTTTTCTAGTAATTTAACTTAGGTAGAAAAACTGTAATGCCACATATTGTTTTCCCATCTTTTGAAGACCAGCACCATATTTCTTCTCTATCATACATTCATTTTATTTACAGATAACTGCTAACAGTTGGTAAGTTGTGTTTGATGTTCATAATGACAAATGAAATTTAATAGTTCCTGATAATATAAAGTATTTAAAAGATGATCTATTATCATTTTAAGCTAAGAATTTTTCTCTGTTGATGTCATTAATTGTGAAAACATCATTTGGAAATGAAAACTAGAGCAAAAAATATTAAATGTTATGGTCCCCTTTATCAAAATCACCCTGATAGTTCTGACCCTCTGCAAGGCAACAACCCTTTCTTTTCCTGTTCTTTCCCCTAGTGTCATGGTTTCTTGTTCTACCCGATGGACTTCACTTATTGCATATTATTTGTTTCTTGACTTTTGCCTATTTGTTTGAACTACATATTTATTCTTCTCCTCATACGCTGTAGATGGAGTCACCAGATATCACAAGTTTTGTTTACTCCTGCAAGCAGCAGTTGTGAATCTTAGAGCCTCTGAGCTGTGCAGATATTTTGTGTACCACTGAGGCTAGAGGTTCCTCTGTCGCTATCACAGCATATTGTGATCTTAACAGTTTTCTCCTGGTCCTAATTTTAACACATGGCTTTTCTATGAATCTCTAATCTTTGGTGGCTATGCTGATGTTACCATACTGTGTAATGGAAACTCTTACTTCATTTATGTTTAGAGAGACTATATTTGAGACCGCTGGAAGTATAGGAAATGACACTGGAATCTGCAGCATAACTAGGATGAGTTCATTTTAACAAACTTTTAAAATGTCTCTGTTACACTTCTTCAGCATGATTCAAAACATAGACACCTCCCCATATAGTGAGACAGACCCTGTCTCAAAGCAACAGTGGCATTTAGGCATATAAATAATTCTGGAGATATGGACTCTGGATATATTTTGCAAGTCAATGAGCACAGTATGGTAAAACATTGATACAATATCCCTTCACTTTTTGCAGTAGTGCAAATACACCAAACCTCACATTACCAGCAATGTTTTTTGGCCAGCTATACTATTAATGCAAATTAAATTAGGCTGCATGACATTAAGTCACTTGGGATTTCTTCAGGGCATCAATTAAGCAACATGTGCTTTCAATCACTATATGTTCTGTTCCCTTGGAAACCAAGAAAGAGAGCCACCAAAAAACAATAATTAAAGATCAGCTGAAGCTTTGTGTGTGCGTGTGTGCAGAAGTCAGAGTTAATTTTCTTTTTGAAAATCAATGGCTTGCCTTAATTTCAAATAGTATGCTGGTATTTTTCTGAATGACAAGGAGCATCAGGAGCTTGCAGACAATTCCCTGTCTGCCACTGAGGCTTTCTTCAGGGATTGTTGCTCTTTGCTTGTCTCTTCCTTATTCTTGCTGCCCTGTATGTCCTTCATCTCCAAGTGGAAAAAGTCTTTTTCCCACCTTTCTTTACCCCAACACCTATGGATATTTTTGCTTAGACGACAAATGCATTTAGAACTCAGTCTCAAGGGAAAGTAGATTTTATCTAGCAGAGATTTGAAGTGTCTAGCCACACAGCTGTGGCAAGCCTAGACTCCTGTGAAAATAGGCAACTGGATCCAGATGGAGTCCAGATGTATTAGTGTGCTGAGGCATACAAAGTAGTAAGCCATTGGACAAGAACATTAGTTCAGGTGCAGTGTTGGACTGAAACTTCCAGACTGTATTTGGACATGGGCTGGCTTATGTCAGCTTGTGCAGATGTCTCCAGGACTTGCAGTTTTGGGGTCAATGGTAGAAGGCTTTTCCAAATTTGTCAGTGTAGTGGTATTCATGTAAATGATGCAGAACTGGGTCATGCTAGTCCCAAACTGTGATCCTTCACCCATCTATTCAGATGGAAGCTCAACTTTCTTGATGTCTCAGTTTGAGAACTTACCTGTCCATTGCCCTGATCATGTCCATAGCTCTCTTGAACAGCCTTTAAAATGATAGATATCTATACCTTACTGCCATATAAGAATCAAAAAACCCTAGGAAATAACACAGTTTCCCTAGGGACTTGGTCAGTTGCTATTAGAATGTACAGGAAAAAATAAAATTAAGGACTTTTTTTTTCCCCATAAAACTTGAAAAGAATTGGAATAAAGAGAGCAAAGGAGAAAAGAGGCTGTTATCAACAAACTGTGAAAGCTCATTTTGAAAGCTGGAACAGGGGACTGGCAGCAGCAAAGAGACTTATGGCACGGCAGCACTGATGTGCCTGTGTACATTTCTGAGGTAAACACAAGGAAAAACAAGCTAATCAAAAAAGCAAAATATCCTGGAGCAAGGGAAGAAATTAAGAACAAAGAATTGTGAAAGCCTGTGATTTTCTCATTATTCTTGTTATTTTTATGTCTCTTTTTTTTATTGCCCTTCAGTTCTTCAAGCCTTCTGCAAGTTTTCAGTGAAATGTAAGACTTAAATAGTTGCAAATAAATGGAACTCTGTTCCCATTCTCCCTGCAAAACAACTCGAAATCTGAAAGACCATATAAACACAATCCCAATTTAGATGCTTTTGAAGTGCCATGTTTTTAAAATGAATTTTATTACAAGGAGGGATATGGTGGGCTGGCACACGAACTCTGACTCCTTTATTCGTAAAAACTAGCGCCTCACAAATAGCAGCGCTTATAATAATGAAAACTTGCACACACAGCCACACACATGAATGCACATCTGGAAGGTGCTGAGAATGTGAAGCAGAGATAACAAAAAGGGGATGAGAACAGAAGGAAAGAAGGCTATTCTTTTAGCAAGCTTTTACAGAAAGCTTGTTTAATCTCATGCTTACTTCTAAATTAGAGGTCATTTGACTATCTCACACAATGCAACCTCCAAAAATATTTCCAGAATATATATGGCAAAGGAAAAACATAATTATGAGTACTGCCCCTCGGCATTTCTCTGTTTTCTTTTGGATAACTTGTCAGGTAATTTGTAACCTTATACGTGTGTTATCTTTGAAGGTGTCTTTATTTCACATTTTGTTTTTGTAGTTAAGAACACTGTAGCACTTTTTAAGAGTTTCTATAACTTTACTTTTAGGAACATATTCTTATTAATCAAAATAATCTGTTTGGCTTTCATTCTGTTTTCTTTGCAAAAGTGTTTTTGGAAGCTTAACAGTGTAATTCCACGGATGATATCGGCCCCAGTGATTTAGAATCTGGGTCTGCAGAGGGACTTTATATAGCTCTTTGGGAGGAAGAACCTCTACTGCCAAAACATAGTTCTTTGCCAGAACTGTTAGACCCTGATTCTGTAAACTACCTCTATTATTTATGATTCTGCCTAACTCAAAGCATGTGCACATCAACATGAATATTGAATACTTGAATTCTTTACACACTGAGGTGCCCAGAAGACCATACTTGCTCAGGACACAGGGAAAGAAAACTCTCAATCTATAGACCAAGCCTAGCAGGTGATTATATCAGAGTAGATAGCTATTTGGAGGGTACACTCAGTGCACGAGGAGGCAATGAAAAGAGAAAAAAGAAGGGAGTCAGCTGAACAGGCAGAAGAGTCTTGTTAAAATGTTGTGATAGGCAAGAAATGGGCTAGTGTTGGTTGCAAAGGTGGGTAACATTTATTTTCAGGGAGCTGGAGTTGTTTAGCCTGGAGAAAAGGAGACTAAGGAGAGTTCTTACTGCTCTCTACAACCACCTGAAAGGATGTTTTAGTGAGGTGGGGGTTGGCCTCTTCTCCTGGTTAGTAAGTGACGAGGATGAGAGGAACCACGAGATGGAAGAGTTGTACCATAGGAGGTTTACACTGCATATTAGGAAAAAATAAATCACTGAAAGGGTTGTCAAGCATTTAACCAGGTTGCTCACGGAAGTGGTGAAATCACCGTAAAAGATATGTAGATGTGGCACTTAGGGACATGATTTAGTGGTGCACTTAGCAGTGCTGGGTTAACAGTAATACTTGCTGATCTTAGAGATCTTTTCCAACCTAAATGATTCTGTGATTCTGTGAAATAAAAAGCCTTTGACATTACAAATCTCAATGTGCATGTTCTACCACTACTCTGCTCTCCCTGCTGTAAAAAGTGAGTCCAGGTATTGGCTACTGCTGGTGTTTTAACACGATCTATTGACTTTTTGGTGAGAAGTAGGATATCTCTGTCAAAGGGTAAGTTCAGACATGCTCACAGTAGTGAGGAAGATGAGGCTTCCAGCCCACCCTGACCATGGTTGTATTTCCTTCTGCTTGAATGGGAAAACTGGGAGCTTAGACACTCAGAAAGTTATACTGAGGGAATCTGAGCTTGTCAAAAGCATTTTTGAGATTAAATTTTTAGAGGTTTTCTGAAATCACAGAGGAAGATATATCTTGGAGGACAGAGCTAGATTTTGTTAAGGAGAAGGTAAAATTAGGGTAGGACTAAAGTAATCATAGAATATGTTTATTTTAGGTTAAAGCCCTAAACTAAGCTGTTAATTTGAAATGGAGATAGTCTAGTGTGGAAGAGAAATAAAAGAGCAATAAATGCTATAAATATTCTACCCTGTACACCATGCTGTCAAATAAAAACAGAAAAATTAAGGAAATTGTCTGGTTCCAACTGCTGACTCCACTTCTTTTGGAATCAAACAAAAATATAATTTGTTGATACATAACAGGCCATGTGTGACAGCAGCAGGATTTTAAAAGCAACTTATTTTTATGAAAGAAATGTGGGAGTGAAAAAAACAAATCATGCTCAGTGTTTAATTAATTATTTGAGAAGAAGAAAATTGGAAAAATGAATGATGGAAAGTGCAAATTTCTAGACACAAAGAAAGGTACAGTGAAGGCATAAGGCATCTATCAGAGATCACAACATTTCAGGTATCATTCTACTAAAGGCTGTAAATTTACAGCAAAAGAGGTACAGAGGAAATTCTGATTCGTTGAAACTCATTCCCATTTTAGACTGGCATGATTTTTTTTTCTTTTGAGGAAAAATAAATGCTTTACAGGAAGTTCCTTTCCCATTTAGTTTCAGAGAATTATAAATACAATGTGTTGTGAATGCCTCCATCTTAAAATCTAGACAGAAAACAAAGGTGCTTTTTTAATTGTCCCTTCAGTTTTGGTAGCTGCAACCTTTTTTATCTAAATACTTGTTATTAGTTACTAACTAATTAATGAAAACAGTCTTTTCAGAAACCTGAATGATACACAAATCCAATTCAGAATATTCTGAATGAAAATGCAGACTTTTCACTGCTTCCTATAGGTTTGTGCTGTTCCTCAGCACTATAAAGGCTATTGCCCAGAGCTGCACACTTACTACAGGAATAATGACCCATCTTCTTGCTTTAGATAAATCGCAAGCTCAAGGGAAGCCAGCAGCTGCTGGGGTGGCTGTGAGAGGGGCAGGGGCATGCAGATGAGGTTAGTTCAAGGCATTCCCTCCAGAAAGCAAACTACTGCCTCATTCCCTTGGCACGAAGAATAGCCTCATTCATGTCAGAGTAATGCTTGAATTTGCCTACAGTGCTAAAACACCTTTAGCCAGCTTCGTTAAAATCTGATGTGTTAGCTCAAGAAATGGTACTACCTGTGTAAGTGATCAGGCATGGATTCAACTCTGATGTCTACCATGTGTGTGTCTGCTATGGTGGCCAGATGCATCATTTCCCATTTCAGAAAATAGCTGAGAGCTTACTCAGTAGGTGTCTACTCCAAAAAGAGAGAAATTGCCTTCTAGACTTCACTGACTCTGTTTACTAGATATCCTTGGATTATATGGGAACATAAATACCTGCTTAGGTATAGATATTAATAAATTCATGAGATTTATTTTACTGAAGCTCTCCTTCAAAAGGCTACATAAAATACAACATATGTAAACTTTAAATTGCATAAAGTAAAAATAGTTAATACGTATTTAGTTAGTCCTAGGGCTGCCTACTCAACATTATGGTTTTAAAAGCTAATTTAAAGCTTATGGAAAAGCTTTCCATTAAAAAAAAACAAAAAACAAAACCAAAAAAAACAAAACCCCTCATAAAATGTCACTTTGTATCCTTCATCCTCATCTAAAACTTCATAGGTGTATGTTCACAAATTTTGTCACAAAAAACTATGGAGTTCTTCTGTTTTGAAATATCCCAGTTGTTATGGGTTTATAAATACATTTCAAATCTAATATTGGAATATAAAAATTATTTTGTTCATTTCAGATTCTGTAACACTAAGTCTGTCTGTTTGCAAAAAAATGATGCGTGACAGGCTGGGATTTTATTTACATGTTGCCTATTTTAAATTAAAGTATGTGAAATCTTATGCAGGTTTATTGCTGTTTTTTCTGCAGCCTGTGCATTGTCTTCCATCCTGTGCCTGATTCCAAACTGAGCAGCCTCTGGGGAACAGTGTGGACTACTATTTTGTGTTGTCACCTAGTGTGCTGACAGGATGAAGAAAAGTGTTTGGCACAGTCTTTCATTGGTAACATATACTGATAGAGACACAAACATGTCTCAGTCAAACTGTTCAACATTTAAATATGTAATTAAATATAATCACTATCCCTATTAGGGCTGACAGTTTATGTTCTTTTTATAGTAACCTTTGTACTTGTCCTCATCAGTCACTTTTTGTGTTTTAGTAATTCATACTGCAGTGGTAATGGGACAGGCCATTTGGCTCAAAAAATCCTTTTCTGCTTGAAATCCAAAATATGATATTCCCATCAGAAAGTGAATGGTCTTCCATGTTTGCGGTCTTAGCAGCCCATACCTGATAATACAGGAGCTCAGCTTTAGGAGAAGATTACTGCAGGAGTGAAGGGGGACTGCCAGCGGGAAGACGAGTGCTTAGTAGATCCATTTTGAACATATTTAGTTGATTCTATAGTTGGAGTATACATACTTCATTTGACCTTAGCTATAGTGTTTTCTGTTGTGGATATTGTGCAATCATTGTGTGGTTTTGTTTGTGAAGCGAAAAAGCAACTCATGGAATAAGATATGATAAAATTCAAATGCAAGTAAGATTGCATTTCCTTCATTGTCTTATTAAAGATAATAATAAATATTTCCCCTTAAGTTCCAAATGAGTCAATCTGTCCATGAGAAAAGAAATATCCTGTCAACGAGACATTTTATATAAAAATTCACTTAATTGTATTTCTGTGAAAGACAGCGATGAAAAAAAATAAACAGGAAGCTCCATCCTGGATCAGAGCAGATGGAAGATGGCTGGCCTATCCAAGATATGAATTGAATTCAACTTCTGTCTGTATCTGACATGATGTTACAAACTTAAACCTGAATGCAGGGTCATGTTGCTCCTTGAATAATGTGAGAGGGAGAAGGAACTGATGACTTCAGCTGACCTGTACTAAGTACATGCAACAAGTCCTCTAATCCCAGCCCTGACTCCAGGGAAGTTTCAGTGATTGCTCAGAATGGGGGTAATAAGTAAGGTTAGATTAGTGAGTGGGTATCTCCCTCCAGCACTTTTCTCAGCTGGACCTATACAACTATTCTATTGAGACCCTTGTAATACCTGTCACTGAATTAAGATGACAATGATCCAACAAACAACATTTCTGGGGTTAGTTTCTCCAGTGAGGAAACTAGTGTTTATAGTCAACCAAAAACAGAACAGCTAAGGTGAAATGGCTTGCCAGAGTAATACAGTACACCAGTAAAAGAGATGGGAATAGAATTTTGACTTCATACTCTCTAACAATGCACTGCCAGCTGGACTGAGCCACAGCAGCATTGCTGGGTGAACTTAACCAACAATGTTTCCTCTTAGATTCATAATTCTGAGCTAGCCTTAACCCCAAAATCAGGTTTTCACCTGAGAATTAGGATTTCAGAACTATCTGAACACAATGCCCCCCGAAAGAAATGATACCACATAACTTTTGATTGCAATACAAAGCAATAGAGCTAGCAAAACATGACTTAAGATTTCATCTTAATTTGGTGCTGGTGGAACCAGTGTTACTTGTAAACCGTACTTTGTAAAAGGAGGCTGGTTGCTGTTGGATTTGGGGTGGAAGAATAGTGACATCTAGTGGTGCCGCTTTTCTTACAGCCCTTCACATAATATCTCAAAGCACGTTGTTTGTAGTACAGCACCATGTTATTTTACAGACTTAATTCTCTTTCTGGAAGTTCTAATACTTTATGCCGTATTTACTTTTCATCAGAGAGTGGCTGCATCTTAATTTTTAAAACATAGCTATCCCTTTTATTGTTATACTAGAAAACAAAAATCATCACAAAGTAGCGATTCAGCAGTCTGCAAATAGAGCTATATTATAAAACACTGCAAATATTGCAATTACAACTTAGACTTTCATCTCTAAATTTATGACTTAAGCTCAAGAGTTACTTTCCTTAGAATGACATGATGGGCTCTGTTTCAGTAGGGACTTAGCTTCCTCCAGGAAGTGATTTAATTCTAATTTAAAAAAAAAACAAAACAAAACCAAACCAAAAAACAAACAGTTAAGAAAGGATGGAACAAATCACCCTCTAGGTGCTTTGCCCTCTCTGGCTTAGTAATTAGTATATGCTAGATGTCTAACTGTGATTATAGAAATTAGGTAAATGAGTAATATTACTTTCTTGCTTCTCTCACATTTAACAAAGTCTACCCTGCAGTCCTTGAAAGAACTGCTAGAAATGTGTCTTAAAGAGAAATTTGGACAATGAAAGACAAAAGATATAGGTATGTAGAGAAATTAAAATATTATCTATAAAGGAAAACTGACAAGCTCCAGGACTTGCTTTTATTCCTGGAGCTCAAATATATGAATTACTGACCTTCCAGACCAGCCTGTGACCTGGACTCTTTCAGGCAGCAGCTGGGCATGGACAGGGGACTCATTCCCAATGAGTTGTATGGGTCCCTTGATTTGCGAGCTAAAATAGGTTCACAGTATATAGACGTGCTGTCCTGTGACAGATGGTTTACTACAAAACAATTTCACAACAAAGACTTTTTGGTTTAGCACTGAGTTATCTCAAAGAATAGGGGTTGAAATTAGATGGATTTTATGCACATACAAAACAGACCTTTGGAAAATTGTATGCAATGGCCTGAAACAGCCCACTTGGGATGCCCACTAGTTAGATGTTCACCAAAATGCACAGGGAAAATGTGAGGTATTCTTGTAATTGCTACAATAGCAGTCAAATACTATATAAAACTCACTAAGAAGTCCAGTTTTCCCAAGGGATTTCTGTTGGTTTAGGGGTTTGAGGGTTTTGTTTGTTTGTTTGTTTATGTGTTTGTTTGTTTGTTTTAGGGCATCAAGGCAGTGAAACTAAGCTTTGTCAAAGCAAGTCTTCAAGATAAGCTTTTATCTATATGGCACTATGAAGCCAAACTAGTCTTAAATGTCATCAGCATTCTCAACTGCCCTGCTGTAATGGTATGTAAAACCACAGAGGGCAGAAAATGCTTTAGAATTCCCAGTTGGAAGTATCCTTGCTTTGAAATGAGTTTTCTTTAAATTCTTCTAGACTCTTGGGCCTCACATGAGAATGAGAAAGGGGTCCAACTATTACTTTAATTCTTTTAACTTGTTTTCCTTATTGAAATGAAGCTTCGGTCAGAAACACACTGCCCTACACATCTCCATTTCCATAGTCCTGTAACAAAAGTGCTTTGGTTTTGTTTTAAATGGGGATGGGGGTTGCTTGGGGGTGATGATCTGTGTGATGTGATCTTTGATCCACAGACAATTTTAGACCAAAAGGAATTTGTTTGAGAAACTACATTAAAATAGCAGTTGAAACACAATGCAAAAAATTTTAACTGATGCTGTTTTGAGTGCTGTGTAGTTCTAGCAGTACTTTAATTTTTAAGGATACATAATGGAAGACTTCAGTATGTCACATGCATTTCATATTCCCATAAAAATACTTGGAAATAATACAAAAAACATGATTTTATTCACAGATTTCAATCAGTAAAGACAATAATGGCTTTCCCTATGGCATGCATCTATGCTGTGAATTGCTTTATGCCATCTTCTGGCAGCTGTTATAACATAACCTGTTTTAAAATAAGCTGGAAACATAAGTCTTAAAATAATGAACACCTTCTCAACAGTTAAAATTCTGTCTGTTGCAGTATGTGGAGTTTTACATGGAGCATGTAGTCCCACTGAGTTACTCAAGCTGGAAAATGCTGAAGACAAAACAAAACAAAACAAAAAATCTGTAAACACAGAAATTTCATTTGCAGAAAACATGAAGAAGCTTTCATCCTCTTTTAGGCATTAAGCCAGTCACAGAGAGAGACACTGGAAGTATGAATATGACACTGCGCTTTTCTTCAATGAATATCCAATACTGCATTTTCTCTAAAAAAACAATGAACTTTTAAACTTTTAAAATGTTTTCTAAAGAGAAATGGTGAAAAGATGTCCTGGATAGATCTATTCCTTTCAGTTTGGAAATATGCTGTACATTTTCAGTTAGTCTTTGGTAACAAAAATGTGTATTCCAGTACTAGTCAGACTTTTAAGTAGGAGAGGGTGAAGCAGAGACCCCACCAAAATTCTTTTGTGGACCTAGCTCTGAGTCACAAACAAAACAAGCAGCTAGGCAGAGAATTAAACCTTAACTGGTTAAACATGGAGATATTCTTGAAATCTGATTCTCATACTCCAAGATGAGCACAAAAAGTAAGGGTATGCTTTGTCCAAAATCTGTCCCCAGATTGAGAGACACATTGGCTAACTAAGCTTCTGCAGAACTTCTAAAATAAAACTCAGGTGGTAGATAGACATGTTGCCGGCGTATTGTTAACTTAAGAGTAGAGTATCAGTCCTCTCTACAACTTAACTGACATTACCAGACGAAAAATCACTATATTTGTTATGCAGGTGTAGGATGTGATGTGTAGAACAGAGGAGGTTCAGTCTTCCTCCAAAGTCTTGAAATACTGTTACAAGAGGAATACCTAGTAACCTTATTTATCACAGGTCTAGAGACTCTTTTCACTATGAACTTTCTTGAATTGACTTCTAGCCTTGTTTTTGGCTTACTTTCTAAGACTAATTTTCTAAGAGAATTGGAACAGGACATCATCAATTCTCAGCATGTCCTCAGATGTGCTGAGTGTCTGCCATCACTGCTTTAGAATCAAACTACAATATCTTTTGTTACTGAGTCTACAACAAAATCCATGTCTAGCTTCAGGCTGCCTTTTGAAGCTTCCTAATTTGAGGAGCTTCAGTCTCACTGTTAGCTACTTTCCCTGCCTTCTAAAGAAAGATGTAGATCTCCAAGAAAATACATGGTGCCAGCACCACAGCACAGGTATGGAACAAGTGGCTTAACAGGTGCAAGGGCTGAATCTTTTCTCAGTAGCTGGAGATCTGGTAATGACTCCCATGGAACACCCCACAACCCCACCATGGTCAGACCTTACATCTCCTGTGGGTAAGATACGCCTCCATTATGCAATGCCTGTGATCTTATTTGGGTTACATCTGCGCTTGTGGTGAAGATTTCCCAGGATGTGTGTGCACTTAAGCAGCTTCTACACTTACATATAGGAGATACTGAGTCTGTTCAGTAATTAATGTCTATGAAACCTCATCTCTGAGTAAGTACATTCGGTGTACTCTGTCTCATTTCTAAGTTTTGGAAACAGAGTATGTGTGTCATCCCTTTCCATACAGTAGGTTCAATAAAGTGAACTGCACTGGTTTCTGAAGTCTTTTGGGTTGGAACTGAGATACAGGACTTTCTTCTGTTTTCAGTTTTTAAGATTTAAGGCTATGGCATCCACCTCAGCGTTTGCAGTGAACATTTTAGGCAGGATAAACTTTCTAATCCAGGCTCTTTTTAAGAATTCATTTAGCCATCACAAAGATTCTACGGGTTTACAGTTTTAGGACAATTTGGATTTTGTAAGTTATCTTGATAAAGAAGGAAAATAGACCTTTTTTGAATTGTCACTTTGCTTTTATGAGCCAAGTGACCTATGGCTGCATAATACACTTTAATCAAAAGCTTATGACAGAGCTGGCAGAAAAGCATGACAGTCTTTAACCAGACTGTTTATTGGGACATTTTATCCAACTCCTTGCTGCTCCTGCCTCAGGATGAATGACACTATAAAGCAGACCAAGCAAATAAAATTAAACTGTGACCAGAACATCAGAGATCAGAGATTCTAAGCTTAGGTTAAAGCACAGAACTGGTTCCTGACATCTCTTATCTAATATTATAGTTGAGATCAGTCCTTGAATAAAGCAGGGAAAATAAAAATGGTCCTTTAAACATTCACTTATTACATCACTTCTATTCAGTTTCTGTATTGAACTTCTTGAGGGTTTAAAATATCCCATGCAAAAGTTGCTCACAGTATCATATGGCTGCAAGGCAGGCAATTCTGATTTGACAACATGATGAAAAAGGTTTTTAACAATGGTAAGATGTTAGTGCAGGTAATACAGTCTCTCATATGGATTAATGGGTTCAGTGTGGTCACATATCCCTGAGAAATGCAAAACTAGAGGAAATGCAAGAAAGGGTTGTTAAGATGATCAGGGAAATGGAGATCTTCCTGTGTGAGATGAGTTTGTTTAGTCTCTGTCATTGAGGACTGAGAGATGATACGACTGGTCTCCATCAATATTTTAGAAGGCCAACACTGAACCTAATTAAACTAAAAAAGCTAATTAAACTAAAGGACAATGTTGGCACAGTGACGAGCAGGTATAAATGGATCATGAATACCCTTAAGTATGACATGAGAATATTTCTAATTAGCAAAGGAAACAAGTTTTGAAAGAAGAGATGTGGCAGCAAAGTACCCAAGAAGAGTAGATGGTAATTTTCCCTGACAGTTTGTATGAGTTTGACATGGCTGCCTGTGATCACAAGGGCAGAGATTCAGTATCTTTGCCACATCTGGCCAGGGTCTTTTATCAATCAAGAGAAAACAGGCTTTCATATGCACCTGGAGACTGCAGTGTGTGGGATGAGAAGGAAGGGTGGTTGGTTCCTAAAAAGTAAGTCATCTGATCTAAGGCTTTGTCTTTTCACCCACAGAGAGTGACTGGATTCAAAACTACAATGTCCGAATCTAAAGACTTGATATTTAACTGAGTTGAAATTTAACATTTAATCTGTCTCCTATATCATACCTTGTGAATCTTAGGCTAAAAGAGAACTTTTGTTTATCTATGCATTAACAATATTTTAATTTCTATTTCCCCTTAAAGAAGATGATGGTTTTACATTCTACATTGTTTGAAAATCTCAACTCAAACTCTGGGTTTTACTACGTCTGTGTCATGTACTCCAAAAATTCCAAATTCCACCAGTGACTGCAGCATTCCTGCAGTGGTCAGTATGCCGATATTAGTTTATTTCATTTCACAAAGGTCGTAACAGATCACATTTTATCAGAGTTGAATTCCTTTCTTAAAGCCAGAATCTGTGGACTCTGAAGCTTCTGACTGTCTGTCATTTGAGTTCACACTCAGCGCCGTGGGCACCCAGTGTCCTGACCAGACAGCCGTCCCTGCCACTGGACTGTGCTCCTCGGGACCCGAGCCTTGGGAAAACTGGCTCCAAAGTGTTCTCGAGCAGAAGCCGAAGGTAAAGGCTCCGTCAAGTCTTCACAGTAAGGGACAGGTGAAGAGGACACGGCCTTAAGCTGCACCAGGGGCGGTTTAGGTTGGACATTAGGAAGAATTTCTCCTTGGAATGCAGGATTGGACATTGGACGCCGCTCCCTCACGGGTTGGCCCGACAGGATCCACTTTCCCGCCCTATGACCTGACACCGTCTCTTCCCGGCACTTCCGGCTCGTCTCCCGCGGCGCATCATGGGAATTGTAGTTTCTCGCATTGCGCGGGCTCTACTCCCTCTGCTGCGCGTGCGCACAAGCCTCGCCGCGCCGCCGATGGGTGCCATCCGGTCACGTGACTGCCAAGGCCCCGCCGCTTCCTACGCCAGCAGCCCCGCCCGGGGAGGGGCCGCTCGCCCATTGGCTGGCTGCCCCCCCACGTGGCTCCCAGCGGCCAATCGGCTGCAGCGGCTGCCGGACGCTGCCGACATGGCGGTGCTGCGGGCGCGGCGCCTGCTGCGGCCCTTGCGGCGATGGTTCTCACAGGCCGAGCCCGCCGGGCCCGAGCCGCCCCCCGCGCCGCTCTACCCGCCCGTGGTGGCCTCCCTCACGGCCAAGAGCAAGGCGGCCCAGCAGCGGCGCCGGGAGCGCTTCAAGCAGCAGGTGCACGCGGCGGCCACGGCGGAGGAGAAGATGCGGCTGTACGGGAAGCTGCAGCGGCCCAAGTACATGGTGTACCCCCAGACCTTCGCGCTCAACGCCGACCGCTGGTACCGCAGCTTCACCAACACCGTTTTCGTGCCGGGGATGGCCCCGAGAGCCGCGGAAGCGCCGGGAGCGGCGTCCGAGGCCGGCGGAGCCCCGGGAGCGGTGGCGGACACTGCGGTAACCACGGAGCCCGCGGCGGGAGCGGCGCCGCACCTGGATATGGGCGAGCTGCGCTCCCTCGCCTGCGACGCCCTCCTGCAGGAGAGCTTCTACCAGAACAAGAAGCGGCCGTTCCTGTACCGCGACAACGAGCACACACCCGGCCCCTTCCTCACGCAACTCGTTTCCACCCTCACTGCTTTCCTGTCCGCTCGCAACCCGCTGCTGGCGGCCTCCTCTCTCGGTGCGGAGCCGGGCTGGCGGGAAGGGGACGTGGGAGCCTTGGGGCGGTGTGGGATCAGTCCCAGCCGTCAGGAGTGTCGCTGGCTTGTTCAGACCATCCCCAGTAATTTGTCTTAATCATTCTGTGTGGATTTTGGGCTTTGTGTTTGGCTGCAGCAAAAAAAGAATTGGGAGGGTTTCACATGCAAGGGTGCAGTCACTCACCGTTTTTCTGTGCTCTGTTTCAGATCTAAGGCCTGAAGTTAACTATTACTGGCATCATGGTGAGGAAGTTGTTGTTCACGGACATCGAAAGGGTAGAGTTGATCCCGTGCGATTCCAGATTGATGATAAGCCACACCTGCAGATCCGTGTACCAAAGCAGCTTCCTGAGGTGGGGATGTTTCCAATAGCAAGTTAATAGCATATGTTTTCATTTTTTTTCCTGACAACCATAGAAACCACGTCATTGCTTTTTAGATACTGAGGTAATCTTCTGAACTCCAAGTTAGCCTTCTTTGGACATTAAATTGCATGTTATTACTTTTAATTAAAGTGAGTTTTGACGTTTTGTGCTTGGAAATGAGGCAAGAATAAGAAATGTGTTGTAAAGCTTTCTCAGTGGAGGACAATAATATGCTCAGACTGGCAAAGAAAAGAATGGAACTCATATAATCTTGAGTGTGAGCTCAGTTGCCTGTTGATACTGCTTTACAGTCAGTTTCTTGAATGCTCAGTTTCCTGGGAGTATATTCTGCTTCAGTGTGCTAGTACTTCTACTGCAGGCTTACACAGTGATAATTGTGCAGCTAGTATGGGTCTGGCTGCCCTATTTCTGCCATCAGCAGAAAACTAGTGAGGTTTCTGTAAATACAGAATTATTTATAGCTTAGTTGCACAATTAGCTTATGTTGGTATTCTCCAATGCTAAAAACCTTTGCATTTTGGAAGAACTGTCTAGGAAGTTAAAAATGTTGCATAGTGAAGAATACTGAATCTGCAAACTCAGCCTGCCCGTTCAGGTTAGTTTATTGGCTGCTGCTAGAGATGTTTTTGCTCTTTTTCTACATAAGCAGCCTCTGGTTTTGGAGATTGTACCAACTGGCAACTTTGTTAGCATCATTTCTCATTGTTTTTTCTGTATTCCTGAAAAATCAAACTCTGATATGACTGTGCTAGCACCTGTCACAGAACAAGAGGTTCTGTTGAAAAAAATGTATTTCAGTTAAGGTGTATGTAAGCAAGATTTGTGCTTTCTGTTGTCTGACCAGAAAGTGGCATATTGTATGAGGCCTGATGTCAGAAAAGTAACTGGAATCATGGGTTTTCTTTCTTCTGCTGCCTTTCAGGTTGTACCCCTGGAGGCAGATCTGGGAGATGTTCCTGTTATTGATCACAAACCATCCAAACTGCCGTTGTTCAAAAAGCAGTACGAAAATAAGGTATTTATAGGTAAGAGTTTCTAATCATGAAATGCTAACTACTTCTTTTTCATTAAAAAAATCCACCAAACTACAAAAAACAACCCCCAAACAAACACCATCTTAAATATTTCTTCTCCCATCAATTGAAAAAAGTTGTGCATGTTTATATATGACTCTAGTCTATAAATACATGTAGTATATAAATATTTATTGGGGTTTCAAATCAGTTAGGCAGTGGGGAGCAGCATCTTCCTGTGCATGTGGTGCTGTGTGTCCAGATTTTTTTGAAGGAGTTGAATTGAATATAAAATTAACACAAAACTGCCATTGTTTGATATATCTCTTCAGAGACATTTTTTTATGTGAACTCTTCCCTTTTGGGAATTAGGTAACTCCTCTAATCTCACCCAGAAAGAGAAGAATCTCAACATTTATACAGATCTACAGCAGAGGTTCAAATGTTACGTTGTTTAGAGTCTGATAGTGAATGTGTGTGTGTGTTGATAACAAAAGAATGTTCTTTCTGTGGCTGATCTTTTGATTTTGGGAAACACAGGATCGAAGGTAGCAGATCCCTGCTGTTACGGACATACCCAGTTTCATCTTATTCCCGATAGACTAAAACGGGCGAGGCTTATAAAAGCACGTCTTGAGGATCAGATTGAAGTTGTTTATAGATCCAATGGTATTGCAAGTCTCTTTGCCTGGACAGCAGCACAAGCAATGTATCAAGGTGAGACAGTCAACTTCACAAATTCTTCCTGGTTATGAATGCCTGTTGTAGAGTTCTTTAATCTATTTTTTCTCCACCCTGTTTCTCGTGCGTTTTCTTCCGAAGACCATATTTTAAGTAGGTCTTTACAGCTTCAATTCTACTAGTGAATGAAGCACCCTTACAAAAGAGAGGTAGCTGGGTCTTCATCTTTGAGTACTTTGATTCAGGAGGATGTTATTATAGAATATGTAACACTAAGCCTGAGCAAAAGCCTCAATCCTGCTTTCACTTGCTCCCTCCACCGTAGTTACAGGGAAATGTGGTAGGTGTCAAGCAGTTCTGGAAACATAGCTCTGGAAAAGCTATGTTGCTTTAGCCCTTGTTTCAGTAGCTTCAATTCTATGAAACTGCTGTGAGTGAAAAAGTGTCAGCAGCCTTACTTTAGAATTTTATGCCCACTTTTGTCTAAAAATCCCAAGATCTGGATGGACAGATCAGATCAGTCTTTTGCTTATTCTTATAAATATTGTTTAGTGTTAGTGTAAGATGCTTGATGGTTTGCTGTTTCCCTTGAGAAACAGCACATGTAAGAAAGTCTTTTGACTGTGTTGTGTATTGCTAGTTCTGCATCAAAATTTTTATGTAACAATGTCTTAGAAAGCTTGACTTAACTTTGTGGACCTAAAATGTTGAACTGAAGTAAATCTTGGCTTCAAAGCTGGTTGCAGCTGTGCAAACACATCACGAATTAAAAGTGCAGTATGATTAAAATCTATGACTTTTTTTAACAGTTTCTAACATTATTCATTGCATGATACAAATTTCTTTAAGAATATCCCTGTCTCTGCTAGTATGTAAATGTAATGAATGCATAAATATGTAAATATTTTAAAAATACTATTAAAGCTCAGTGGGGGTTGTTTGAAGCATGAATACTTACTAACATAATGTTCTTGCTCTTTGGCTGGTTACTACAGCCAGTTATGTTCATGGATACATGTGCATACTTCTGTTGTGAATCAAATGTTCCCTGTCCCATGTGAAGTGTGGAGTAGTTGAAAGACATTTTCCCTCAGCTCATCTGCAGGACTTGGAATGCATTAATTACTTACCTGATTTGGAAAAGTCACTTGAGTGGTCAAGTGATTTTTGTCTGTTGATGAGAGGGAGCTGTGTATAAAACACAAGTATGCCCTGCTCTTGGACATAACCTTTACTGGTGGTTGTATTTTGGTTAGTCTGTATGAAAAAAGCAGACAGGACTTTTCCCTTGCTAAGCAGCTGCTGCAATTTCCAGTATTTTTCTGTAATTTAGGACTGGGGTTTAGGTGTGTGTGCTGACAGAAATTTGAAGTCCTAAATAATTAGTGGTATTTGTTTATTTTGTAGGATTCTGGAGTGAAGCGGATGTGACCCGTCCTTTTGTATCACAGGCAGTAGTGACTGATGGAAAATACTTCGCTTTCTTTTGTTACCAGCTCAATACTTTAGCACTGACTGTAGAAACTATGAAAAATAACCCTCGAAAGAATATCTGTTGGGGTACAGACAGTAAACCACTGTATGATGTTGTGGAAGATGGTAATGTGAAAGGCTTTAATGATGAGGTTCTGCTTCATTTGGTTCATTTTCTGCTAAACAGACCAAAAGAGATGTAAATCACTAATAAATTATTCCTTTGGATGTGCCTGAACGTCATTGTAACTCCATGAAGTCTGAGCTACAGTATGCCTTCTTTTTAGTCAGGTATTGGTCTAGCAAACACTATACATATGTTATTTGGGCCTTATTTCTTTTTTTTAATGTATCTACTGTACACTGACAAATAAATGTCTGTAATACCTTAATGTCTTCTATTACTTACTCTTTAAAGCCTATTACACTACACATGAGTAGTTTTAGCAGATCCAAAGGTTTATGTTGAACTGTCATAGCAAAGTATGAACTCATATGGCAATCTGATAGTATCACTAAGTAATTTATCATTACCATTGATAAATTTCTAATTTTGTCTGTAAAAGGAGTTAAATGCTTACTAATTTTAAAGAGAAAGTGAGCTCAGAATAAAAAGTGTTTCTTAAAAATGAATGGTTGGTAATTAGTTACATAGTAAGGGAAATATTTAGATTCAGCGCAGTAGTGTAAACATGATGAAACTTGCTTCCAAAGATTGTGTTATAAACATGCATACACATTTTTAAGCTGTCACCTCCAGAGCCACAGAGAGAACTCTCAAATGCATTTGGAGTCTACAGTTTTCCCTTTGGTCTTTGATTTCAGCTGTAGATACCCTGATGTTTTTATTGCTGATACTTGGATGCCTTATGGTGTTTTTAGTAAGCCACAGCTGAGCCCCAGCCACAGTGAGGATGTCTGATTCTTAAGATACATCATAGAATCATAGTGTAATTTGGTTTGGAGGGGACCACTGAAGATCATTTAGTCCAGGCCTGCAATCAGCTGGGACAACTTCAACTAAATCAGGGTGCTCAGAGCCCTGTCCATCCTGACCTTGAATGTTTCCAGGAATGGGTCATCCATGTACCACCTCTCTGGGCAACCTGTTTCACTACTTCATTGCAAAATAACTTCTTTTGTATATCTAGCCTGAATCAAACCTGTTTCAGGTTAAAGCCTTACCCCTTCACCTGTTGTAACAGGCCCTGCTAAGATACAAGGACTGTTTAGAAATACTGTACTTATCAACAGAGTGTATCTGGTTGTGAGGTAATTGAACATGCTTAGAATTTTATGTAGTTTCATCCACTGCAACTGACCTTTTTGGAATTTGCCAAAGTTCTTGTAAAGAGTCAAATAGTTTGTTTTTAAAGAGGGAGTAATGAGTCGTACGTGACTGATGTTGAAATACTGACCTGCAGTCTTCAGCAAGAACAGTACCTTTCCTGCTGTAAACTGGCATACAAAGTATTTTGCTGATGACAGATGAAATAGTTGTGGGGTCTTACTTGGCTGGTACTTTGCAATATTGGAAAGTATTGCCACTTTCTCCATAAGAAAGTGATAATCTGAGTAACTAAGATGTGCACTCGCTTAGTTTATAAGAGAAGAGGAAGTTCTTAAGGGCTCTTTTTGTCTTAACAATATTTGACTACTACCAGTTTTCATAAGTGCTGATCCTTGGCTTAAGTAAGTGTTCCACGTAGAAACAGAAGATAAACTGCTGGGTAAACAGATGCTTTATGATGAGTTAATTTTCAAGATAAATTGGCCTGGCTTAAAAGGCGATTGTTGATGTTTGTTCTCTGGTGTGATAAAGGATGATGCAAACTAAATGGAAGGATGTGAAGAAAAACCCAGGTGAGCATTCTGGCCCTATGACAATCTTCACAGTTAGTGCAATATGGTACCATCTTAAGCTTGAGACTCAAATTGTGCCTGTGAAAGCTGACATGTAAAGTCAAAGGAAGTCCTGCTCCCAGGGTTTAACAGCCAGTCATTTTTCTGTGATTCAGACTTTTGGCTATACTGAGGATTCAGCTGTAGTAGTTCAAGTTCAAAGAACTTTTTTCTTTTGTGCAGCTTTCCTAATGATAGAAATGTCACTGTAGATGTGTCACCTGTAGTAAAATCCAGAGCTGGGAGTGAGGGAGGAAAGCTTATGGGCTGGCACTTCAGTAATTGCAAAGTACCAGCTTAGCTTTTTCAGCTTTCTGCAGCAGGGGATGCTCCGGAAAAACAGTGGGTGGCACTGTTTTACCTTCTCCGGAGGTAAAACCATAATGGGCGTTGTTCTGCTTTTTTGTCACTGACTGGCAAAGTTGAGACATCATAATGTATGCAGCCTTCTACAGGAATCATTCATCTCCAGGTTCAGGTTGGATGGGGTCTAGAGAAAGCTATTCTAGTGAGCAGTGGCAGGGTTAGAATTAGATGCTTTTAAGGTCCCTTCAAACCCAAACAATTTGATGATTCCGTGATCCTGCACTCACCTGTTTTGAGTGCTTATGATGCCTTACAGTGATAAAGAAAAGCTCTGGTTTTGTTGGGCTTTTTTTTTTCTTTAAATATTGTGTATCTACTAAATGTTTAAAAAATAGAAAGCTGAGAAGATGTAGTGTTCCTGTTCTTCAGCTTTGATTACCAGAAACCTCCCATGATTTTACTCCTCTGAGTCTTGTGGGAGTGTTGTAGTTTAGCACTGTGTATTATTGAATTTGCTGTTTAAAAGAAACCAAAAACAATTAAAAACCACAGTATGGAAATCTCCAAGGTTGGATCCTTTTTCCTGTATTAATTTCTGCTTAGGCCTATTGGAGCATAAGACCAGGGAACATAAGGTGGAATCTAAAAATAAGGTTGGGTTTTACATAATGAGGCAAGAATTTTCTCTAGTACTGAAATATTTTGTTTTAGACTTCTATCACCTTCAAGTGGGTGACTGATCTATGAAATTCTGACTATGACAATTGTTGTTTCATGTTACGAGACTGCAAATGGTGACTTGGAATGGAATATTCAAGTGGAGAGAATGTAGGAAGACTGAAACATATCTGCACAGGCTCATGTTGCACCAAGTTGTTGGGTTAGATAGCTCTGTTTCCTTTCAGACAGAAGAAATACTTTCAACATTTATAACCTTAACCTTGGTCATACAGAAGTCTCTCCTGATATTCTGTACTCAGGTTTTTTGCCATTGAGGAAGATACCCATTCATTTTATCTCAGATGCAGATGAAGGTTTCCTGAGGCAAGAGCAACTCTTGGAGTCAGCTGCTGGTAAGAGTCAGTTGGAGACATACTGTCAGTATACCTCTGATGGAAACAGTGAAAGTGGTTTTCCAGTATAATATTAAAGAAGCCTCTCCTGTTCTGATTCTGGAACACCTGGACCATGAAGTGTTGGAGGCTGTTAGTGAATGGAGGCCACTAACAGTTACAGGGTTTATGCTGCAGCCCTTCTCTAGTATCCTGACAAATTGTGTAAAGTTTACTTGGTAAATACACAGTAAAATAATTATTTAGAACTGAGTTTCTTGGAAGATCTGGCTGTCCCACATCTAGAAATGGACTAAGAAGAATTACAATCTACAAGAAATTAGTATATGGACACTACCAATACATTTATTAATGCATGTTGTGATACAAAGGGAGGAAGTTGTGAACCTCAGTACATCCTCCTACAGAAGCATGAGTTTACAATTAAAGGAATTATTTATATCTAATTCAGAATGAAGGAAACCAGTCTGAAGTCTGCCATGCTATTCAGCCTGATAACTAACCAATCGTTTTTGATGCTGGAGTTTGAAGGTGTGAAGTTGTCAATTGTTTCCTGAGTTTTAAAGATAATCTGAGTAGGCCACTTACCACTGGTAACAGATGCTTTATGATGAGTTAGTTTAGAACTATATAAAAAAGTCCTTGAAGAAGGCAAAGAGACAGGAGCACTTGACAAGCTTTTCTATGTCTCTGCAGGACTGAATGCACTATAGCTTATGCTATTGGAAAAGTAAATAATTCTTCTGTACAGGTCAACAGCTTGTGTCTGCTCAGCTTTATTAATAGATGTATAAATATCTGCAATAATTTTTAACCTCTCTATTGTACCTGGTTTCTGCAGGACTGCAGGTTTCTGAAGGACTTGTCCTTAGCTAAAACATTCTGTGAGTGGGCGTTCATTATTTTTTCTTGTCTTTTAATAGATATTTGAAGTCCAATTTATTGAACTAAATCTCCTACAGGATCTTCTCTGTTAGCTTTCTCATTTCTAGTAAGTGATGTTTGATTTCATTTCTTTAGTTATGTAGCAAGAAGAGTTCATCTTTAAAGGAAATCTTCCTTCTGTTTCTTTTTTCTTTTTATGCTTTCAGCATTCCTTTAAACCAGTAATCAAGTCAGTACACTTTATTACTGCTCTCAAGGGATACAATATAGGATTGTTTTCACTGTTGGAAAGTGTAGCTTGTAACACAAGACTATCTGCACTGCAAATGTGCATGCTCTTGTCAGACAGATATGCCAGCACAGGTTTACATTTCAACCTCAAATTTCAGCCTGTAAAGGCCTTTTGTTTGGTTGGGTTTTTTTTTAAATCAGTTTCTGCACCAGCACATTTCATAGGTAATTGGAGTTGATTAGGAGTTTGAATTTTAAAATTCAAATTCTGGGATTATTTACCCTGGAAAAAAAGAAGACTCAGGAGACATTTTATCAATGTATATAAATACCTGGTGGGAAGAAATGAAAAAGTTTTCATTTCTTTTCATTTGTATTTATTGAGAGGGCAAGGGGAAATGGCCAGAAGCTGAAAACCAGGAAGTTCTATGTAGATTTTTTTTTCCATAATGACAATTGTACTCTGTAACAGGTTGTTTGAAGAGGGATGTGAAGTTTCCAGCCTTGGAAATACTCAACACTAGATGATCAGCACTGGGCAACCTACTTTAGGTGACCCTGCCATGAACAGGGTAAGTGAAGTAGACAACAGGTGTCTTCCAACATTCTGCACTCTACAGTTCTGTGAAAATAAATCAGCTTGTAGATGAGACACTATAAATGTGTAGGAAGAAAGCATGTGCGGAGATTTGGGTAAATAGTAAGCAGTGGCCTGAACCCTCTTTCTTCTGGTCTTAGTGTGGCCACTCATGTTTACGCATTAATTCAAGCATAAGTGGTACTTGGCACACAGATGCAAATGACTTCAGCACAAGACCCTTATATTACATATTCCTTTCTTGGCAGAATACTAACACCACGAATACACTTAAGACTATACACTGAGTTGCCTTCTCTGCAAGTTTATCTCAAAGCACATTTATGTCTGTGTTTCCTGTCCATACAGTAATTCCTTACATATAACCTTTGACAGGCACAAGTGTCTTCCCCATTTCGGAAGCCAGCATTAGGCAGTGGTAACTCAGTCGTATTGTCTGTATAGAATTTTCATTGATTTAGTCTGCGTAGAAGCATAGATAACAAATTCGAACATTTCCTGAAACTCACAGTGATATCATTTAGAGTAGGAAACCCATCTTTCTGAAGATATGTCATGTTTTACCTGTGTGATTAATGATCCCTTCTAATTCAGTTATGTCTAAGAAGCTCATGTTAAATATTTTATTGTTGCTTTAAGAGGGCAGATATCAATTCTTTGGGAAATTCTGTGCAAGTACACAAACAGACCTTGCCATGAAAGCTTCTCAAGTTGATAAGCAAAGCACAGGATAGGGGGAACAGCAATACTGCTTCCAGGAGAAATTCTCCAAAAGCATAAAAATAAAATTGAGGTGTAGTTAAGAGTCAGACTTTTTGATAGGATAAGATCTGGGTTTGTTACTGTGTTTACACATAAAATTTGCTCTAGTAGATGACTATTCTATAATATTGAAAGAAGTAACAAGCTGTACTTTTATGTTGTTTCTTAATAGTATGTTATTCTTGATTTGGGACTGGCTATTTTATTGGATGATGATGATTATGATGATGATCATGATGACTATTATTATTCTCATTTGTGACTAGATATTAAAAAAATTACTTATATATTTAATGTTTCAATAAGGTAGGTTCCCACTGGGATTTTGTCAAGTATCTAAACAGTTTAGAGTCCTAAATCCAAATAATTTTAATGGTATTTTATTTTAGATTTCTAAGATGCATAGATATTTTGATTTTTTTTTTTTAATGTACTTCTATATCACTAACCTGCTTTTAGAAAATGTTCACTTAGATTTCATTACAATACAAATCTACTAAATGAAACATAGAGCTTTGTTCAGACTGGACAGTACATAATTTCTGAAGTGTGCTGCTCTTCCCTCTTGTAAGCATAGTATTTTATGCAGACCATGAGCTGAATTAGTACACAGCCAGCCTGACATCAAAGAGACGCTAAACAAAATCAACATAATGACTGTGTTTGGACAATTGCTCTCTCTGGAGATATACCTACTGGGCCTTTCTGAAAATGTCATATGTGCACAAAGAATTATGGCTTAAATAAATCAACTATATTTTTGTTTCAAGCCATTGGATTGAATCTGTGGATGGCTGGAAGCAACTGGGATGAAGTTTAAATGTCAAGTGTGATGTTGCCATTTTACCTTCTGTGTTAAAAGATGTCTAGGAAAGGGCAGGATGGACTGAAACACCTCACTGAGTACTGCCTGAGCCAAATACTGTAAGGAAACCATTGGGAAGACAGAAATCGAGTCTCCTAAAAGCAGACTTTGAGGTAAGTGAACTAAAAGTGAATTGTGCATCTATAAACAGAAATATTTTTATAGGAGAGGATAGATTATTTATTCTACCTAAAAGTGATTACTTAGAAAAATATTAGCTAAAGGGATTAAAGTAATGCAAAGTGTGTTGCTCCACTGGTTAAGTATTAATATATTTAAATTGTATGGATCTTAAATAACCAAAATAAGGCATCTCTGGGCTAGGCCTGTCTTTACTAAAACTCATGACCAAACTCCTACTACACTTAGTAGGGAACAGATCAACTGAAAGAAGGGTCTCCTAGCAGATATATTTGTCTATTCAGGGGCAAGTACAGAGTACTTGGGTGATGTGAGTAGAGGGGAAGGCTATGGGTGGAGAGGCTATAGTAAAGATGAAAGGTTTTGAGACAGAAAGGAAAGACAGAAAGGTAGGAAGAAAGGACGGAAGGAAGTGCGGAAGGGAAGAAGGAAGTACAGAAGTGCGGAAGGAAAGAAGGAAAGAGAAAAGAAAGAAGGAAAGAGAAGGGAAAGAAGGAAAGAGAAGGGAAAGAGAAAGGAAAGAAGAGAAAGAAGGAAGGAAAAAGAAAAGAAAGAAAGAAAGAAAGAAAGAAAGAAAGAAAGAAAGAAAGAAAGAAAGAAAGAAAGAAAGAAAGA
>JAWWEV010000095.1:57256503-57280983 GCA_035583235.1 Hafferia zeledoni | reverse complement strand
TGGGATCAGCTTTTGGATGTTTCATAAGCAAAACCAGGTTTAACTTCACCAAATAAATGCTTCACAATGAATAATGCACCCAGCTGTAGCAGTAAATGCCATTTGCTCAACTGCTTAACTATTCATCCTTCTGACCAAGGTTTATGGTGGTGTGAAATGAAGCTTAACTTTGCAAATATGGAATGTATAGTAAAATTATCCCCTTTTGTGAAATTAGAAGGAATAAGCTTCTGATGGGTGTTTATGTACTGTGCCGACAGATTATAAAAGATTAAAAGGAAATTTTAATGAAGCGAAAAGCAGCCCTTGCAGCCTCTAACCCTCATGATTAGAGGAGCAGAAGCTAGGGGATTTAGGAGGATTTAGCAAGATGAGGTTGATGGGGTAGGGAGATTATGGCATGCATTTGGAACCAGTTGCTTGTCTAACTTGTGTTTCCTTAGATAATGCATTTACGGGTCTAGTTCTTTCAAGAACAGTGAGGATGAGATAGGCAAAAGAAACACAGTCTTGAAGTAGTTTGAGGCCTATTTTCATTGACCAAATAACAAAACATGGAAGGCAAACACAGAGTCAAAACAGTGTGTCAAATAACAAAACAGAGAAGAATACTGCATTTACATTTATATAAAGGGGATGTTGCATGTCACAGGCCAATGCAATTGTTTTGCATACTTCTTGTAACTAAAATCACCAAATGGAAGTCTAATACAATGCTTGGGATTATGACCTGAACTCTTCATCATATTTCTCTAGTGTTGTCATAGAAAAGAACCTTGATGTATAATATAGCTGTAAATTCTTGTCTAAACATTTGGTTTAGACAACAAATTATGTAGAACATGAACTACAGAATTCTGAAAGAATTTGAAGAATCAAAAAGGATATTGATGAACAATATTTATAATTACTAATGAATGAAAGTCATTAGTAAAAAAACTTAGTCATTAGAAGAACTTAACCACTAGAAAAAACTTAAAGTATTGCTGCCATGATTCTATTTTTGTAAAACTGCTGAAGGACCACAAAGGAAGAGTACCAAGCAGTTATTTTGCTCCTCATTGTTATACAGATTATACCACTCATTATCCATGTAAAGTAGATCTGTGTGGGGTGATGGCCCTTAATGAGCTGAGGGAAATGGCTCAGCCCCCCGCAGGGATGCTGATAAGTGATGGTGTTATCATAGAATTGAATGTTATTAAATTAGCATGGCCTTTCTTCGGCACACCCTGTGGCACCCTGTAGGCTCAAGGCACCCACCCCTCAGGCATCTGTATCAACCCCCCAGAACATTTTGACTATAGTCACGCGAAACCACCTGAAGAAAAAAAAGTATAAAAAGAAGTGCAATTTAACTGCAACTTGGGGAGAAAACTTCCACCTCTGGGAGGTCAACACACGAGCTACCCTGTCTTCCCCATTCCATCGACATTGCAGGGGTAAGCAACTAAATTCTTACTTTATTTTCCTATGCCTTGCTCATTATAATTTGTTATAGCTCACTGGGTGTATACATGTTAATGGGAAGTGGCTATATTTTTCCTGTTGCTTTTCTTTTGGGTTACATGTGGTGTTGAACTGCTGTGTTTCAGTTTAGTAATCCTCTGTTAGTTAAGTTTGCTATGGGAGGGGTATACTGCTGGGGTGGCCCTTGAAATGTGTGTTGTGCTGGGGTATTTTGGGGTATTTTGTACAATCCTGCAGCTAAATGTTATCACCAATTAAGTAATCCATATAGTCATTCTCACGTGCCTGTATTAATAAATGTTATTTCAGGAGCTATCGTGAGGAAAGTTCTTTTCTTGCTATTAAGTGTTGTCTCACAGCAGAGGTTAGAAATCCTTCCAACCTGTGTGCTAGCTGTGTTGTTAGGCAGTGTTGGTTTCATAAGGTTCTCATTTTCTGGAGGCACTTACGTAGCTGATGAGTTCTCCCTGGCTTTAAGTGAAGCTCTCATAGGGAGTCAAAAATCTTTCCAGCCTGTGTTGTATCCTGGTTTCAATAGGCAGTGCTGGGTTTATAAAGTTTTCATTATCCTGAGGGCGCTTATAGCTATTAACTTTATATTAATACAGTTAAGACTAGAAATATTTGCATTTCTGTCTCTCCCCCCTTTCACATGACAACCCAAGTTCTGGGCAATGTCACTTTTGCAGATAGTCTTATTTCCAATTCTTGTAAATGGCCTGCCACAGCAATGCCCCAAAATAACTGTACTTCCTCTGGCATCAGTAGAGCTTCCTGTTTTGCTGCAGTCAAAAGCTGACCTGGGCTAAGAGCTCTATGGAGAAATTTTTTACATGATACTTACTCTTTTCTGTTTTAAATCTCCATACTGTCCTGGAATCAGGATAGATAGAAGTAGTTTTTATAGTATCATGCACTCAATACCATAAAATTTCTGACCATTGCATTTTTTGTTTTAGGAACTTTCTAATTTCTTACTCTGTCTAAATACAACTTATTCTTCAAATCCTAAACAGGAAAAAACATCTATCAAACAGAGTTTGGAGATCCCCTTAGGTTTTTCCATTTGAAACAGTCAATACAAACCCTCCTACAAAAGCAAAGCATTATAATTGGAACACATGGATTGTTTTACTCCGTCACATGGAATGAGGAGTATGAATTGGTTTGGTTATCTTTGTAAGCTCTTCTAGACCCTTGAAGTAGACACCTATGGCAGCTCAGTTTATAATAATTATACCATTTGAGTATCTACCATTCATGCAATAGAAAGTTATTTAAGGACTGATGTCCATACAGGCCACTTAGAACTATATCAAAAGCAAAGACTCAGAGTCCACCCCCAGCAATTCTCAGATGAGGCATTCCCTGATCTATCATGCAATGTGAACACAATCTGGAGAGATGCAACAAAGTGGAAGAGGCCTTTTCTGAGACCAAAAGATGAACTTGACTTTGCATAATTGCACTAATGGCTAAGGAGTTGTCCTAGAATGCAGAAAACCATTGCTGAATTCCTGCTCATCTCAGTTTGCAGGAGATTTAAATCCCTGTTTCCCAGAATCTAGAGATTTTTTTAATCACTGGAATATAGATTTTTGTGTTTTGCCCAGTTAATGCTTTACACAACTTCAAACGAGGACCTTAAGTGATATACTTTAGGAAAATGAAGCAGTTTCAAAAAGACTCACTATGGATAGGTATGGAAAGCACCAGTTTGGAGCAAGTATATCAGATATGGAAATGAACACAGTCTTGGCATTAGGGCACTACTGTCCAAATTGGCAGGTATTTGTGATGATTTTTCTTCTATTTTTGGAAGGTGAGTACGTAATTTCTGGGTTGAAGAGTCTGATTAACAGAAGATGATGTCTGGGTAACAGTGGGATCTCCTTGTGGCTGTCATCTTTGTAAGAAACAACATGCCACATCTCTCCTAATTGTCTCATTCCTGGCTAGCTCAGATGACTTCATCATCTATTGTCAGATTCCTGTTTTTGCTATAGTTATATGGAAGCTGTACAGCTGAACATACCTTTTGAAGTGGAAGCTTAGCAATCACCTAGCAAAATCTCCACTGTTTCAGCTTCTATGAAAGCACTTAGAATTTTGGTTTTAGAACCTGAGACAACTATATTGTGTTTCCTGAGACCATTTGTAGTGTAAATGTCAAACAATGAATATAAAATTATTCCTTAGATCTGTGGAGTGTAGAAAATGCGGTTTTCAAATCTTGTTTTACAAGATTGCTAGAATGCAAGGAAATTGGTCTCCAGCTTAGTGCTGGAGGGAATTGTATAGTTCAAGTTATAATTTCTGTTGATTTACACTCTTGTGAACGATTTACCTATTTACTTTTGAAATGTTCTGTGTATGGACTAGGGAAATATGTCATTTTCACCCTTCACAGCTGAAGTTTGACAGTTCAGGATAAGGAAAAAATAAGTAAGTTTGCACTATGGGAACTGGCTTTAGAACTATGATTTGACAAAACAATTTCTGTTGCAACCTTCCCATGAATGTTAACTTCCAAATTGTATCTCCACAATTGTTTGAGGGAAAAGTAATTCAGACAACATTGCAGAGCTGAAGGAGTTTCCAGAAGCTTGTCAAGTTTTATTCTGGCTGTACCATTTAGTCCAAAGAAAGATACTAAACCTCTACAAACTTGCCCAGCTTGCATTCTTAGACCATTCTGAGTAAAGCAATGTTATTTTATTATATGTATAGAAAATTCACTTTTTCAAGTAATGGAGGTTGCATCAGTAGCTAAGATATTCTCTGCATTTCACTCCTAAAAGAATCAATATCAGTGATCTTACACTGGTTTTCATGAAGTTAGAGGGTTGTTATAACCAGTATTTGAGCTAACTTGTTCAGTGTTTTGTTGGTATCTGTATGTTAGATGCTATATATTTTCCAGATGCATGTAAAATAAATTCTTTTAATTTCTGTCTACTAATGCTGCAGTATTATACTTGAGCATTAAAATCTACTACACTTGCTGCAAGAGTGCTGGTGGCTAAAAAGGCCAATGCAGAATAGGCAAGTAGTGCCCTTCCCAAATCTTCTTTTGCAAAGCCTAGCCATGATGAAAGTGTACTAATAAAATGTGATTCGGTGGAGTTTCCTATTTTCATATTCAAGTAACTGATATTAGAATTTGGCACAGGTTCTCTTAGGTTGTGCTTACAGAAAGTAAGTGACAATATTGTGCCAAAAGCAACAGCAAAAATAATTTGTGGTCCTCTCTGCTCAAGGCAAAGACAAGGCTATCTTTGTCAGCTTCTTTTCTGTGAGACAGCTATAGGATATGATGGTAGGAGCCAGCTTCTAGAATAACTCAACAATGTTCTGAACAAACTGTGCTGGAATAGATAATTGAATCATATGAAGATTCACCTAATGGGGATTCACTTTGTTCCTCCAGCTGTCTGTTTTCTCTGTGAGATTAGCTTTGACTTTCTAAATTGGAAAGGATGGAATCTTTTTGAAAGTGTTGCACTGGGTCCCTTGTTTAGACATTTAAGTGGTTTTGATGTCACTCTAACTTTTCCACTGAACCAAATGTGTTTCCAGCCTTCTTTGTTTTCACTGAAGGCTTTTATGCAATACCTGAAGTAAAGATGAGCTATTGGTGTTCTTTTCCTCCTGTTGCTTAACACTGTACGTCTTAGATCTCTAAACCTACCTTTTTGACAGTGAAAGCAACAGTCCTTTGCCAGCCTAATGTTGTTTGCCCACTTCTGATGAAGGCTAGTGAAATATGGACCAACTGGGAGAGCCTGAAGGTGTCTAGAATGCTATATCAGGGATGAATGATCACTTGAATAACTTTGAAGTTCCTTGCATTCACAATTGTATGAGTGGTGTTCTGATATTCTGAAACAAGTTCAGGTCCTGGTGCTGCTCTCCCCTGCATGTCTTGCGTTCACTTCATTATCCCTATAGTTTCCCCCTCAACAAAACTAACTCATACTGGAGATACAAAATACTTGTTTTAGTCACCCTTTTAGTCTCATACTTTGAGATTGAAACTGTGACTTTGACTACAAAGAGGTTATAGGATGGTTTAAAAAATAAATAATTTTAGCAAGTGAGGCTATTAGACTTGTACATGTACTCCTTGTTTGGATTTTTGCAGTGGTTGAAAGATCCATTGCAAAATCTGCAGTGGAACTGTAATTTTTCATCTTAGCTCCTATTCCCAGAGTACTTTAACCAAGAAACTATTTGGATGGTGTAGTTTAAACTGTTTGTCATAAGTATTAAAAAACCAAATGGGGAAAATCCATTTGAATATGTTATATTTAAAAAAGGTGTAAAGATATCACTGCAAATTAGCTACATCACAGTAATTTCTCATTTATAATAAGAAAAATGAGATTTTTTTTCATGGTAATGAGCTTTTTGGATCTGATATTTAAGTTCAGGTATTAAGACCTTGGGGAAGCTAAATTCCAGCAGACCACTATGGCTTAGTCTTAGAGCTTGGTGAAATTCTATCACAATTTTAAATAAACAAACAAACTAGCTTGTGAGGCTAGAGTGCTCAGCATTTAGGAGAATGTGTGGCTTGCAGGGATTCTGAATCCCCAAAGATTTAGGTTCTTCAAATGCTAAAACGTACCTTCATGTACTTTTTACTGATGGTACTGAAGAAGAGCAAACATCTCTTTAGACACTTGATATACGTAGGAAATCTGTGTATGAAAGAGTTCATTTCTGCTTTTTTGAAAAATAGATAGGATGTTAATTCAGCCTTTCTTGTGAAATCAAGTATCAAATTGAGAGAATCTTTCCTTTAACTCCTGACCTACTTTTCTTGATAGTATGTCGTTATTACTCTCTGGGAGAAAGGGATGTGCTGTATAAGTGCCTAAAAATACTAGGATGCCAATTTAACCTTTCACAACACTTATATTGTTGTGGTTTTGTAGATGTTATCATTCTGATTTAGGAAAAGACCAAGAAGTAAATCTGTTTGGATAGGTTGACAACAAGCTAATTCATAAAACAAAACCTCTTAGATAGAATTGGGCCATTGAAAGAGATGGTTTTACATCTTGGAAAGCAGGGGTTTATTATTAGTTAGCATATAGTGTCCAAAATGATCTATAGCTGGATTTTGAGCTGCATAGAGTCGCTTAGATCATCATGACTACTTGAACAACAGAAAACAAACAAAAACCAGAAAACAAAATGGAATGGTTTTGGTTTTCTTTTTTCTCAAAGTGAAACAGATGTGGGAATATGTCATAAGCATTTATTCCTTCCTGCCTTAACCCTGTGGTTCAGAAGGGAGGAAGGCAAAAGAAAAAAGCTGAAATAATGGTTAGTCATTTTAATAAATGTTATTTCTTTTCTTTCATCTAATATTGTGTCTTCAGTACTTGCAATTTATAGATAACTCCATGCAGCATAAAAAGAAGCTAAAATAATTATTTGCCCAGCTCAAGTTATGCAATTGTTCATGATGCTGGGTATTATGAGGACAGTGATATATTAGTTTCAGGAATTGTGTCCTACTGCAGAACTGCAGTCAGCCATTGTGCAAGCTGTTTGAAGGTGTGCAGGATAACCATTCAAAATCACTGCATGAGCCTCTCCAGTGGGGATTTCGTGTTTTTATCTAAATTAGAGTGAAGGTCAGTGCTCAGTCTTTGCCACCAGAGGTCTTCAAAGAACATATTACAGATATTTTTCCAGTGACTGAAAATGAGATGTATATCTTCCAGTCACTGCTGACAGAAGTAGTTGGGAGTAATTTACTCAAGTACTTCAAGTCATTATTTGTCTGAGGCAGAAGTTATGCCTGTCAGAATTGCTGCTGGAAAATTGAAACAGCTCTGCTTGCTTTGTGTCTCTTGAGTTGTTTTCTATTCCCCTGCTTGGTGTTGTAGAGATTTTGATAGTGATGAGTTAACAAGAGGTTCTGGTTGTTTTTTGAACTTTTGTAAACAGAAGGAAAACTCCAGAAAGCAAAATTTTGTATTTCCTCAGCTGGTCACTGAGGGATGCTGTGGACAGGAGCACATGACGAGGACAGAGGTGCTGAGGGTCACCTTGTGGAGAAGGCTTTCCCAAGCCAGGCCTTGCTGCAGCATCACTGCTCACATCCCTGCCAGTGCAGAACCTGGATGACAGAGCTTGTTCTGGCCGTGACCTGGAGCCCCCTCTCTGGGTTAGGAGGCATACCTGGTATTTTGGTTCTGCCTTTCTGAATACCATGGGACAAATATATTTCTCAAGCTCCCTTTATACTTTTCTCTCATGCTTAAGGATGGGAAAAGAATTCTGGCAAAGTAATTTATTTTCAAAACAAGGTTTTTGCTTCTTCATTGACTTTATATTTAGCATGTGATGACCTTTTACAGTACAACAATGCAAAGGAGACAAAATTGTGTTTCTGTTCTAAAATAAATTCCCGGTGGTATTGTAGGTCCTTTAAGCTCATCTGAATAAAGTCAATATTTCACTTGAAAGAAAGTGTTAGATCATGTAAATATTTACTGTGTATCATGTATTCATAAAATACTAGGACTTTTTTTCATAAATAAAGACTCAGGTTAAGGATTTTTTTTTTTTTTTTTCATTTCTAATGAATGAAAAAATCAACAGAGAATGAACATGAGAATGTGATGATTCTGTTTTCTATTTGCTCTCTTTGTGTCTGAAAATGGTCATTATTTTGGCTGTGAATATAACAGGGTATCACTGAGAGTTTATTAGAGAGGGAAGAAAGAAAAAAAGGGATGGAGCCTAGGTACTCCTGTGCTAGGTGATGTGGATATCCTGAAGGCGACCTGCAATATTAGGCTTCAGTTCTGTTACAGGTGAGAATAACCTCCTTTTTACCTCTCCCACTTCTCTGCTTGAGTCCTTTTAAAGCCAGAGAAATGTAACATTTTAGCAGTGGGTCTCCCACAGACAGGAACTTGTAGCAACATGGAAATGCAAGATGGGTGTAAAATTCCACTTTTGTTCAAACCCCGATGTAACTGTCTCCAACCAGTGCTCCCTCTGCCACATAAGGAATGTTGAACGTGTCTGGGCATAGGGCACAGCTGTCTGTGTTCCCATAAGGGCTTTCTGTTTCAATTTTGCTAGAGAAGTGCTTTTCTAAGCCAGCAAAGTGTGTATCATTGGCTTCACATGAGGCTTTGATGCCATCACAGCGCAACAGTTTTACTGTCTGAATTTTGGAATTTGGGAACTTTTATATGCCACTTACATGGGTTGCTGCTACTATCATGAAAGCCTTAGAGGAAGCATCAGCCTCCAGCTATAGATCTGGCACATTCTGGAGTTGGATGTAGTCCTTGATAAAGAGAAAAGTTAAGCAAGCTGTCATACTGTAGCTGAAATTTTTAAGAATAGTTTTCAGTGCAAGTTTGGAGAGGGTACCTCAGACCAGGTAGTTTGTGAAAATACTAAGTCAGTGTATTTTGTCTCTTCCATGATTGACTACCTGAAGAGAGTAAAGCACTAGAAAATCAAAATGCTACTTAGTGCCCTCTACTGGGAGCCCTCATATATGTGGTACCAATTGATTTTTATTTAAAAAGTATTGTTTATTGGATTTTTTTTTTAAAGGAAGCAAAAAATTGTGCTTTGTCTAATGGGCAGCTATGAAACATGAACAGTTAATGGACTTTAATGGATAGATGATAGAAAATACTAGAAAGTAATAGGACATACCAAATATCTGGAGTAAAACTATTCCTTAACTAGCTTGGCAAAGCAAAACCCAGATACATCTCTGATATGGTAAATTAAATCTCAGATCCATGAAAGCCAGAGCCATATTGTGTAAATATGTGTTTTGAGCAAATCTACAGTTTGTCCTTTTGGGACTTACTGGTAACAGTCAAATAGGACTTATTGGTAATGATCAAAAACCAACATTTTCTCTGTGACAGATATTTTTAGTCAGCTGTGACAGCTAAGAGTTGTCTGAAATCCCTAAATTTATCATACTTTTAATTGCGTCTGACTGGTATGTTGTAAGAACACATTATTCTACTTGCCTGTATTAATACTGTTGAAAACAGTCTGGGTCCTGGTGCCTTTTTTGGTGGTGATTTTCATTATATACATCTGTAAAGTCAATAAGTGATATGCTAAAATTTGGGTCCAAAAATTGCAAAAAATATTCACATCTATATAGAAAAATAAAGGAAAGCTGCAGAATGTCAGCTTTGAGATGTATTTGACTTGATGGAAACTCTTATAACAAGTTTATAATCATGTAGTTAGGAATAAGACACACAAAACCAGTGAATATTTCAAGAAGCCTAGGTTGAAGCAGGTCTCATCTTACTTCCTGTTCTTGGCTCTAAAACAGTTAGCTGTTGGGTGGGAGGAAGGAAGTAAGACTTTCTGAAATATGTTCTTTCCCCCCTATTTTAGCCTCTAGAAACAAGGCTTATGTGATTGTGGTCAGAATGTATGTTCAGAGAACATAAGTATGAAAGAGTAAGAAAGACAAGTTTGTTCCACTTCTGTGAAAACAGCAAGTTTAGAAAAAGACAGAGACACTTAGAATTGCAAGAGCTAAATAAAAATTTTCAGAACTAACTTATTGTTAGCAAAGACAAGGCTGAGAAATACCCCAGTTGTTTAATGGGGCACGCAAATCAGTCATTAATCAAATGCAAAGCATAATCTATATTTAATTAAGCATGGATAGTTCAGAAACTTAGGGAATTCTACAGTTTTGCCTGAGTAACAGGTAATAATAATTTTTGTCATCCTTTATGAAAGAGATACAAATTCAAGAAACTACTGTGGTCTCATAAACTGGGAAGGTATGTAAATCCTGTACAGCAATATATAGCTATGGTAGCCCAATGAAGCTTGGGGCTGTCGTTCTTTCTCTGAGGATTGATGTTCAGGTTAAATGCTTATTCTGTAATTATAAGAGATGCTGATAAATGACTGCATACAGCTTCACATACCTATTTTTTTAAGAACAGATATTTCGGTTTACAATAAGGAAAAACTCTGAATAGAAGCAAGGTATTAATAATACAGTTTTCTTTCATAGAGTGAGGAAATCTTACTCCTAAAATGAGTTCAGGTGTTTTGCCCTCCTATTGGGAAACACTTTCAGAACATATTTCTTTGATAGATCAAGAACCTTGTTTTCATTCTGAGACTTAATTTATGCACAGTTAGTTTATGCAGATTTGTTCCATTGCAGGATATGATCTTGTAAAATGCTGAGTGCTGCCTGTAGGAAGCCACGCAGGTTCAACTTCCTTAACTGAATGACATCCAAAGAAGAACCAAATACAGAAATGGAAAAAGAATCTGATTGGCAAAGAGAAGTATATGATGAAAGTCAGAAAGAGTAGGAGTAAAATGAGACTTGTGAGAAGTTAAGCTAAGTGTAGCCCTAGAAAGGAACCCAAAGCAAGTATTTTATTAGTTGTTTTTTTGATTTGGTTTGGGTTTTTTTTGTTTGTTCATTTTGATTTTTTGGGGGTATTTTACTTATAGCTACATGGAAAGAGAAGAAGGAAAGCACAAGTGAGTATATTGGGAAGCAAAGATGGGCTGAGGCTACATACATTCTGGACAGAAAAATGTACTTGAATACCCTTCTTTGTAAAAATAGAACAAACATTAGAGTGAAGAGGGACTAGTAAAGCACATGGAGGAGGGCATGAATTTTACCTATATGTGAGGGAAAGAGGGATTCAACTGCCTGAGGAGAAGAAGGGAACTTGATTGGCTCTACCCCAGAAAAGTGAGAGAGATTAGATTGTTTCCAGCAGCATGACTCCAGTTTAGGACCGCTACACCAAAAAAAAGGAGTATCCAGGTAAAACTAAAAGTGGAGAAGTGGTTCAGGTGATTACATACTTATATTATTTAAAAAATTTTAAAGAAAAATATTATTGGGGATAAGGATGAACCCAAAGATATCATAATTGACACCATTGTCTCTTTAACAAAAGGAACTTAATGCTTTTCATGTTGAAATGATTCACTGAAAACAAGAAGTCTCACACATTTCACTTAAGTATTTGACATAGTAATAGCTATCTCACTAATTGCACTAAAGAAGGAGGTTAGTGAGGAATTGTAAGACTTAGGTTAGCGTGGGTAAAATGATCCTAATGTGCTGAGATGATCTCTGAAATGGACATTTAGTCTGAAAGACTTTCTCACTGCCATGTATATTATGGGCAGTGTCATTTAATGTTTTCATTAATGATTCACATTGAAGGGCAGAAGAACTCTAAGATTTTTTTTTGAGGTAAAATTGGAAAAAATCATCCATGTAAGAGCCAGTACCTGACATGGGAAATACTCAGTGTGTTTGAGTACTGGAATTCTGGAAATAAATATTATTAATATGGTTTGCAACATTTCACAGGTAGGTGATGCTGTAAACCGGGGTCTCATTAACTAAAAGAAGAAAAATCTGATCTATTTGTTAATCACATAATGACTGTCAGTCAGCAGTTGGCTATTGCTTCTGTGGGGAGAAAACAACAAAAAAGGCATATGTGAGTATAAAATATGCAGCGGGGTGTCTAGATGTCTTTATATATACTTAAAGACATAGTGTTTGAGATTATTAACAGTGGTGCCCAAGCCACTAAGAGTCTTTTAGAAGACTGCTTCTCAGTCACCTGTGTTTGGAAAGCATGGTGTCAGCCTGGAGCAAGTGCAGAAAAAGCCTTCCAAGTTAATCAGAGGAACACACAGGAAACAGAAAGATTTTGTTTCAACTGTCTAAACAAAGGCAAAGAGTTACAACACTACAAGAATTACAGAAACGTTTAAAAGCTTTTACAATTGGAAAAGTATTCTGGAACATTTTGGTCCTTGCCCCAAAGTAGTGAAGACTTCAAAAAGGTTTCCAAATTTCTTGTAGATGATTCTGTTATATTATCTGTGTTTCATTAGCCTTATGTTTATTACAAGAATAACTAGTGAAAGCAAGTAACATAGATTGCTTCCAGACAGGAATTGAGAATTAGGTTATTACAGAATACTGTTGCTTTCTGCTGTGCCTGTGAATTAAGCACAGGAGTTTAGTTGGTACGTGAGCTGACTGGACATGATAATAAATCTACAAGTAAAAGATGTGTCTTAAAGCAGTATGATTTTTAACAGGTTAGCATTGCTATATTATGAGCCTGAGCTATAATACATCTTCCCCCTAAATTTATTAGATGTTAATAATTTGCTTACATGTATTTCACCCCCAGATATGTCCATGTTGTTCATCAGCGACTATTCATAATTTTCTAAGGTCAAAGTCTTGTGGTGCAATACTGTTCAGTCTACAGGACAGCAGAAGTGAATTTTCCCCAAGCTGCATGCATTGGCCAGAAAGACAAAAGCCAGGAAATGGAATTGGCAGCATCATAATTGAATGAGGGAACAGATTTCTCAGTGACTAATAGTGGCATAACAGCTGCTAATTTGTTAAAGTTGTACCTGAAATGACCTTATTTATGTAAGCATGGTTTTTAGGAAATTTTTGTGGAACAAAATTCTGCAAATTGGAAATGTATAGTCAAATAATAGGTAAATCTTAGCATAGTCAATGCATTATTTGAGATGTAATAAGGTGCACTGTGTTTCTGTAATGAAATATCAAAGATGAGTATATATGGACACACTTGAGCTGTAGAGATTTCTGAAAAACACCAAAGTGAATCCAAATAGTTTAGTAATCCTTTCATCTGAAAGTGCAAGTCACCTCCTAGAATGGCTTTCTTCTATAATTGTTATATCTATCTTTCAGCTTGATTGTCCTGGCCAAAAAAATCAGATATATATATAAAAGTAAAAATCAAATGGATTCTTGTTTAATTCTTATCCTGTTTATTCAATCAACTTCTTTTGACATGAATAATCCTGTAATTTTCTATATTATTCCACTTTTTTTAAATATATATAAACCTGTATCCTCTCCGTTCTGTTAATTTCCTCTTATTCCTTTGCCTGCTTCTTAAGAATCGCCTTTAGCATCATCTCTTCTTCCTTATTTGAATTCTTCCACATGTATCCATGGGTCCTGTTTCCCTCTATTTTCTTTCCCTATTCTTAGTGTTTGAATGATATAAAGCGCTGTGAAAGCTTTCGCTAGCTTCTTTTTGCAGACAACTCCCAAGCTTACCTCTTCACCCCATTCTGTCTTTCTCAATTTAGTTTCACATTTCAGCCTGTCTTTATGGATGTGCTGTTCTCAGTTCAAACCCAATATTCTGAAAGTGAACTATCTTTGAGGGTTTTTTTTAGGTTATCAGTGTTACTTAGTTCTTCATCCTAGCTGCTAGTTTCATTATTTTTTTTGGTGATTTAGACTGTGGCATGTGTCCTTTTTCAGTTGCATTTGTGCTGACTTGAAGAAACCACTGCTATCTGTCCCCAAACCACCTCTTTGCTGAAAGCATTTGTCTTCCTCACATCCAATGGCTGGGGACTTTTAGAACATATCATTTAGTCTCAGTCAGACTGAACGAGGGTATTTTACACAGTGAATTTCAAGTTTATTTTGATGGAACTGTGTTGAGGAAAAGTTACATGAGCATTTTGTGTGGATGCTAGACTAGTCCATGCCCTCTTTCAGAGGTCAATGACAGGCAAGAAGAAGTTGTCTGAGATTCTGTTGCTAGTAGAAATCTGTGTACAAAACTATGGCCATGGGGTGTTCATATCATAATAACACCATACCAGAACAAGGGTTTCCTTGTATTTCTTTTCTTCACTCTTTTGGTTAGATATGTTTAACAGCTTCACTTTATTAATTTACTGTCATGTAGTCTTAACTTAAAAAAAAAAAAAAAAAGGTAAGAAAAGGAAGAAGAGAGACAACTGGCATCCACGGTCTTGAATAAGAAAGTGAAGGAGAGGATTCAAAGCCTCCCTAAGATAGGCATTAGAGAATGCTGTAAAAAAGTAAAGACCCAAGATGTCAGAAAGATCTTTCTTTCACTGTTCAGGATGACACTTCTCTCTGTATTGTGTTTGCACTAAAGGATCTTCTTTCAAAACTAAATCTGTAAGGTTTATGTATGCAGGAAGTTGACAAGGTGCTGATCTCTTTCAAACTGATGTAAGAAGCTATAGCATTTCTTTTAAGTGCTTCACAGCTCAGTAGCTCAAGATCTCACACCAATGTGGGAGAGTCCTGTGCTAAATTGTCCTCTGACAAAGGAGTTTTAAACCCCCATTTCTCAAGCAGTCAGTATGTATTTTATTCTTAAGCTATCTTACGGGTAGAATAATACATCTTTTCTTGGGATAATGACAAACTGATTGAGCACTTGGGCAAGCACTGCACTTCATTCTCTGTCTATTTGTTATGTTTTAACCTTCCTTTTAAAAGACCAAGAAGGAATGTATCTGGTCTACTCTGTCTTCATGACTGATCTTGCCACTGGACTACTTAAAGACTAAGACAACCTTTAAGAAGGGATGAAGACCAACTGCAGCTCAGGGAGAGCTTTGAGAGAACACCATCTATTTAATGAAGAATTTCTTCACTGAAAGGGTGCTTAAGCATGGGAACAGGCTATTGAGGGAAGTGGTGGAGTCAACAGTGGTGTTCAGGAAACAACTGACATGGCACTTAGTGCTGTGGTCTAGCTGATAAGGAGGTTTCCAGTCAAGGCTGGACTCAGTCTTGGAGATCTTATCCAACCTTCATGATTCTGTGATTAAGGAGAGAGTGAGAGAGATGATTTGCACACCTGTGTGTATTCAGAAGTCATTTAATATGCAAGGTATTCTACAAAGGCAATGGTTAGGTTTAAGCATCAGAAAGATTAGACAGAGTGTGAGCATGGAGTGAGTCTGTCTGTACCAAACTGTACCAGATCAAGGGAAAGCCCAGTCTAAATAACATCTTCTGTGATATTACATATTAAGGGAAACCGGGGAAAGAGGGTAAGAATATGCAGTCATATGTGTTTTTATCAAGCCAGAGATAATGTCTTTATAATGTGTCATATTTCTTGTGTTATTCATCAATGAATTCGTTTAGTTGTTTTTTTAGAGTCATGGAAAATTCAGTGTCCACAGCATCTTATGGTGAGGACTTTCACCATTAGTTCCACACTGTGTGGAAACAACCTTCTCGTACTTGTTTTGAACTTGTCACCTGCTATTTCCAGCTGGTGTCTACTGGAGCCTGAGAAAGGTTTCACCCCACTACCATGGTATCTACCATGTTCTCTTTGAATGCCTGTGTCTGAAAGTGAGTGAGATATCTGAAACTTTTCTGGTCAAGCTGGGCTATTACACTAGGGAAAAAGCAGTGCCCAGTACCTGGACAAGATTTGCAGAAAATTAGGTGAAAAAATGCAGTTTAATAAATAAACTGCTTACTTTTCTTCCAGTATGCCCTGAAGGTTGTGTTTTTGGTATGTTTTCATCATACATCTGCATCTATGTCTGTTAGCAGCTATTCTTTCTAAGACAGAGAGAGCATTTTTCCACATGGAAACACATAATCACTTTATGTGTAGTATTATTTTTAATAGCAGAAATGCAACTTGTTTTCATATCCTGTTTCATCTCACATTTTTCCAGAGTGGACAGCTTTTACTGCTTGCAAGTCTGAATCAAAAGAGAGACGTGGTGGTCCATTAACACTGCGTCATGAAAAAAATTCATTGCTAGAACCCTCAAGCCATTTTGTATTTCCCTTCACTTGTATCTAAGTGGTTTCCTACTCTTCTGCACAACTGGATAGTGTATTGTTTGGGCGTCATTTTGATGGCCAAAGGTAGTCTGAACCATCTGTTAATCATTTTGCTCTCTCAGCCTTGGTACATGAGCACCTGGCTTTTTCTATTTATCTCATGTTGCCAATGATTTTATTTTAATTTTTTTAGGACTGCGTTAGGGCCATCAAGTGTCCTTTGCTTGTCCTGGTTCTTATTGATCACAAACAGAGCTAACACCTCTACTCAAAACTAAACAGTGAAAGATACAAGGAAAGGAACAGAAGTTCAAATATTTCAGTTCTGAGGATGTGGAAGTCCTGTACATGTCTTTAAGAACTGAAATTTTTTTCTTAATCGTTGATTGAGGTAAGATATTTTTAAAAATAACCAAAAAGTAACAATTCATTAATGGAATTTTCACATTAACAAATAATTATATGATAAAAAAAAGATGTATTCTAATGCTGCAAATTTTCTTTGTCTCAAGGGTACCTGGCTTAGGATTTTTAGCTTGTGTTTATTGAACTTCTGATATGCTGGAAGCTAAAGATATGATGGGACACACCACTGGCTCCCAGAATTCATGTTGTACTGCACAAGAGTGGTGCTCTTAAATATCTTACTGTCATCAACTTTAGAATTTGGTTGTCCATTAACAAAATCAAAATTTTTAGGGCTCTCCTCCTTCCCTCAAAAATAAATGAACCTCAAGAAGAGAAAACAAAACCCCAAAATAACTTCATGAGAAACCAGCCTGAGGACAATTCAATGTCATTAACCCTTATTATTTGACATTCTGGAGATTCTTGCTGCCACCCCAACCTTGATTGTGATTCCTGTTCTGATGAGCCTGACTTTGCAGTGGTGCTAGATGGGGAGTCTTGGTGCCCTGTATAATGATCTGCACTGAAGTCGGTGATAATTATCAGAAAAGATAATATGTATCAACCTTGAATTTTTGTGCCCAACTTTTGTTTTGAATCTAGCATTTGAGTTGCCTCTGACTGTAGGTTAAACTCTTTCCAGCAGAGGGTGATGGTACATTTATGCTCAGGCTGCTGATTACAGTAACAGGTTTGACTTTGTACTGAAGAGGTTATGAACATACATGCATTTCTGATAGGTCTATTCCTGTATGCAGGTCTGAATGTTCTGATCTAAAACACTGCCTGAGATCATGGGATTTTATTACTGATCCAAATAATAAAAAAGTAGACTTGTGAACATCAGAACCAAGGAAAGTTTTTGTGTGCTGTCCCTTGTGTTTTTCTGTGTTTATTGATTACTTAACTGAGTTATAGTATGATTCTGTGTTGTACTTATATTTGCCTTTTACTTTCCCTTTAAGAGTACTCCCCATCAGCTATGTAAGTATTGCTGGTTTTGACTGTAGCAGTAGGCCTGTAAAATAATTATTTTTTTAAATGTGTATCCATGTGTGCTTTTTATAAAGATTACATGAGTTTAACTAATCTTAAGACTCCTTTGCCTCTATCATGTTCATGTGAAATTGTCCAAAGGTTGCAAATCTCATGTGAGGAGAAAGGGAACTAGAATCACCTGAAGGACAGTACATAGTGTAAGTCTGTTTTCCATAAGAAAACAAGATCTTGAAAGATAAATATACCTAGAAATTATGGGCATTTTATCATCATTAGTACCAACATACAGTACATTGTTTAATAAATACTTTGAGATTTTTGAAAAAAAGGTCTATGCAGAAATATTACAAAGCTTGACTGAATTAGGATCTGGCATGGATTAGAAAAGAAAAATCACAAAAAAAAATCCACCCATCAACACAAGCACAAAAAGAATTATGAACGTGAAAAAGTGTATATCTGCTTTTTGTCATACTGAGGCTATTGATTTCATTGTCATTTATTGTTACTCATTAGTTCCAGTGATTTTGTCATTAAAGCCATATCTATGAGTGAATAACCCCAGATATATTGTATATTAATGGTGCAAATCTGTAATTGATCTAGACTCTTTTGTGAGCAGCAGAGCCAGTAATTTAATAAATATTAGCTGCTTAAGTCTTCAATGCCTCAGTGTGTTAACAGAAGAATAGACTGGATGTAATGTACCTTTAACCAGGAAAAGATTAATGTCAAGCTAATCCTCCAAACAATGTATGTTTGTATGTCTTTTCAGATCTAAAAATTATTCAATTTTTAATTTATACTAAATATTTTCTTAGTTGCATTGAGTTAATTCCTTTTTTTTGTGTGATTTTGTTTGATTGCCATATCTATGTTTTCAAGTAAATGTACATCTGACAACTAATGCTTGAAGTACAAGTAGAGAAATTCTTTTTTGTGCTCTGTGTTTAGATGAAAACCTCTTTCAGACTTCTTATGTAAAGAACACTGTGTTCTGAAACAGCAGTTCCTTGAAGAGGAGCACTTATTTTCTACTTTTTGAAAGGAAACTGAAGTCCAGGATAGACTGCATTGGCTGCATTTGAGGAGAAATTTGTAATTGTGGTATGATGTTAATTTAGCTGTATAATGAAATATTTATGGCTTTCTGCAGCATCTAAACAACAATAGCCAAAATTGCTAACATTTTTACACATGCACCTGCACAAGAAGAGCTGACAAGAGGCAAGGCAAGAGCTAACTTACAGCAATCGTCTGCTGATTTATTCTCTTCTTTAACAAGTCACACTTGCAAACGACTAGCTGGAAGGAATTACAGTAGCAGATGCTGCTGTTTCTTTGCACTCTTTTAGGCTACTAACAAGCTCATGGCTGATGTTGTAAGCTTGATCTTCCAATATAATTATTTTGGATAAATTATTATTCTATACTATTAGATCTGTTTAAGTACCTCACAATCTTTTAGTAGTGAGCTCTCACAATATCTTATTGGAATGGTTGTTTTCCTTAGTCCTCTAATTACAGAGAAAAGAGATTCATTAATTTATGGACAAGTCTTAAAGTAGTTAACCCAGTGTTTACATTTAAGGGGTATGGCTACAGGGCCAATATACATATATATATACATATATATATGTACTTAATTGGGTAATATTATTATATTAACCCTTGCTTTTGAAAAACAAAAACTTGTGTTTACAGAGGCTGAATCTCTTATAAACCTGCTGAGATTCTGTGTCTGACTCCATTACATCAGGGAACCAGAATCCCCTTTGAATCTCATGTTCCCAGTTGGGCCATACAGAACCCTCGTGAACACTGGCTCAGGTTCGGTGCTCCCCTGCAGGCTGATAAAGTGCTTTTTCTCTTGGAAGGAACACTTGATCTGAACATTTTGACATGATTTGAGAGAGAGGTTCTGAGTTTTTACTAAACAGGATTTCCTTTTAGGCACTGTTGATTCAACTAAATAGAAGACTAGATTATTATATTTTTGGTATGGAAAAGACTAAAACTACAAGGATATATGGAAGTGACTCTAGGAAAGGACCACTCAACTATCAGCAAACTCTACATGTATATCAGTAGGAAAAAAGGGTTGATTCATATGCTTGCTATCAGGAAATTTACTGCAACAGTTGTATTTTTTTGGCCTAAGTTCGTTTAATTGGTTTCCATTTTCAGAGTGTCTGAAAATGTAGCAAAGTCTGTGACATGAGAAAGTTTGCAGGTGCATGTGGAGGAACAAGCGAATGACATTCTCAATCACACAGACCACAAAATGTGTGTGTTCATCATAAAGGTAAGCACTGATTTTGTCATTGATATTTGTGACTAAAGACTTGAGTAAAGGTCAGGTAAAGGGCTTACCACCAGACCTGTCCTGTCCTACCTCTTGCCAGGCTGTCCATGTCCTACCTCTTGCCTTGTACAATTGGCACACTAAGTGCTCCATCCTGCTCTTGTGATGTTGCCTGTGCACTTTGTGAGTCTGCACTTGGCCCCACAGCCATGCTAACTGCTCTTGTTGTATAGCCCTTCCTAGCAGCCTCACTTATGCAGATGTTTATAAGGACAAACTGAATTCATGACCAGCTTTGCAATGGATATTGTTTTATTTAGCATACAGAGCAAGTCACAGTCATAATGCTGTGCATTGTTGAATAAACAGCATAGACCAAAGCGAAAATCCAAAGAAAGCCATACCCAGCTCTACTGGTCCACCTTTTAATAGTTTTGGAGATGTTATCAGGTATTTTCTTACTGCTTATCTGTGGTGTAATAAATGTATATGATGCACTTGGAATTTTTTAATTACTTTAGCTATGCGCACTGTATGCACTAAAGCTTTCCAGTGAAACATGACATATCCTTACTTAGCTTAGTATCTGACTATTTATCTATTTCTCTACTAATATTTAGTTTCAGGCAGTCATGGGATTGCTTTAAACCAATGCTGTCAAGTGTTGAAAATATTGGGCTATCCTTCCTGCACCGAAAGTACTTTCAGTGTACACCCAAGGGCAACAATATTGTTTTATTTAGTGGAAATTATCAGAAGCCTGTTTAAAGTTTAAATGTGAAAACATGAATGAATAAAATAAATTACTAATCTGAAAAACAGTTTCAGAGTCCAAGGCATTTGCTAAATTTCACAGAAAAAACCACCAACTACTAAAAAGGTATAATCTGGGAATAAAACATTATAGGACTAGTTAAAATTTGTAGGACTAATGCAGAGGGTTTATATGAAGTGTACTCAGACATTTGGTTTTTTTCAACTGGTGCAGACCTGTAACATTAAAACTATTTTTTTTTTTTCAGTTTCTGAGCTACTTCTGAGAGTCTGTCATTTAAATTTAGTCCCTTCAAATAAACAAATCTATATATGCATATCAATATTTACTTTAAAAACCATTGGTTTTCACTCAGACATCTCTCTGCATTCTTCATCTACAACAGTTAACTCAGCAGTTTGCAATCATTTACAATTGAAGTGATGTAAAGGAATAGAGGTACCTGAGGTGACTTTGAACTGCTCAGCTGCGGTACATTAGCAGTGTGAGCAGGAGGGCAAGGAGCTAAGCAGGGCTTCAGAGTTCAGCTGGGAAATAAAACAAACACCCATGCCGTGAGTTTGCATTGAGCTGCAGCCTGCCATTGCAAGCTACATCAGTACTTGAACTCGCTGATTTAAAGCAAACAAAATGTGCCCATGGTGGGCTGCACTATAACCTCTTTGATGTTGAAAGGCAACTAAAGAAACTTTTTATTGTGCAGGAGCAGTAGATGTAATGAGTCAGCAGTGGTAGTGCGCTCTGAATTCCCCTTGGAAAGAATGTTGTCTTATAAGATGTATTTTTGGGAACAGACCTTTTCCATCCAAACATTTTTCTTATTTGACTGAGCTGTGAAATTGTATTATTTTGTACAAAAACTTGCCAGAGGAAGAAGGAGGAGGCAGGGAGGAGGCAAGGGTGTGTCACCCATCCAGGAGTCCTGTGTGAGAATCTGCTGAACGTGTTGGTGTGAGAAGTTTTTGTAGATGTAGGGTATTCATGTCTGTTTACTCAGACTGTGAAACAGACCATGGTCTTAATCTTTAATTCTGTTTACACCATATATTTTACATTGAAATGTAATAGGTGGAGAAGGATCGTAGGCCCAGCAAACACCCTTTGAGAACAGTGACTGCTTGACTGAGTTGATTCCCTTGCTGTCTGAGGTGAGCTTTTATTTTAGGAACCTTTACTGTGTAACTCCAGCAGTCACTGCAACTAGGTTACAGTCGTGCAAGAGGAAGGACATTGGGAAAACAAGTAGTTGGTGAGACTCAGAAAATGGAAATAGGGCAGTTCATTAAATTAAATATATCTTGGGAGAGATTCATTTTAAAGTTCATGAAGAGGGGAAAAGAAGATTGAAATTGCAATGGGAATGCTCTATTGGGGTCAAGACCAGTTATAGTCTCCCAGATGCAGGAGGAACTGGGGATCCCTCAGTCTGACTGACAGACCTCAGTTGCTATAGTCCAGAAATGGCATGATAAAGGCTGATTGTACAAAAAGAAGACATGCTAATGACCTCTGAAATATGTTTTAAAATGATATGTTGCCTCTCTGAAAGTCCTTAGCATATTTAAAATGTAAATACAGTTCTTAAGCTCCATTGTTCAGGGAATAATGCATCAGTGCATAAGTGCAAGTTCACACTGTTGGATCTCTGTGTAGGGCTGCTAGGGCACAGATGTTATCCATGTCTTAAGTGCTGGTTAGCACTCTACTGTTGTGCTGGGTTAATGTGGAAATCAGGCAGGTCCTGTCCTGTTTCTCATGTTCTTCTTGTGAACAAGAAGAAGCAAGAGCAGTGCATCAAAACAACAGAACTAACTCTTCCCCATGGCAATAGGCTGGCAAATAGAAATTATAACTATCTGAGGAAAGGGGCAAAGGATTTTCATTACATTTGTTAAATTAATCGCTTGATCTCAAATTCAGGAAAATATATTTTGTTTGATTGCTTTTATTTTCTTTAGTCCAGAATATTTCTAAACTTCGATGTATGTTTGCTATTGCGTCTGCCAGGACAAACAAGCAAGCCCAAGTCCTGTACACAGAAACCTGAGTCTTGTTTACCTCTTTTTAACACTTCGTTAGCAGGGTGTGCTGGGTTTGGCTGGGCAGAGTTAGTTTTCTTCACAGTGGCTAGTATACATCTGTTTTGGATTTGTGCTGACCTCAGTATTAATATAGAAACATTTTTGCTACTACTGAGCTTACATGGAGCCAAAGCCTTTTCTACTTTCCATACTGCCACACTGGTGAAAAGACTGGGGGTGCATGGGAAACAGGAGGAAACACAGCTAGGACAGGTGACCCAAACTGAACAAGGGCTATTCCATACCATATGACATCATGCTCAGTATATAACATGGGAGAAGAAGGAGGAAGGGGGAATGTTTGAACTGGTGGTGTTTGTCTTCCCAAGTAGCAGTTCTGCGTGATGGGGCCCTGCTCTCCTGGAGATGGATGAACACCTGCTCGCCCATGGGAAGCAGTGAATGAATTGCTTCTTTTACTTTGCTTTGTGTGTGGTTTTTGCTTCTCCTGCTAAACTGCCTTTATCTCAACTCATGATTTTTCTAGATTTTACCCTTGTGATTCTTTCCTCAATCCTGCTGGACAGAGAGTGAGCGAGCAGCTGTGTGGTACTTGTTGGCTGTCTAGGATTATAACACAACACAGGGTTATTTTAAAAGCATTCATTCTTTACAGCTCTGTGGCTGTCATAGTTGTTAAAAAATAACAGTTTATCAAGAAACATGGAACTGAAGGGGTTTTTCTAGGTCACTGAGTATGTTTTTTACTACTGCAGGCAGCGAAAATCCCTTTCAGAAACCAATCAAACATTACCTCAGAATTTTAATTATTGACCTCATGATTGCTTTTCTCCTAGGAGCCTAATTCAGTTTAAGATAAAATATAATTTTTGGGTTTGGATAATAGCCATAATACCATTGTTTTGCACTACCTGGCATAAGACAAAGATCTGTTTTCTCTGGTCTTTTTGGTTGATGTATCTCCTGTTTTTCTTAGTTTTCCTTTTGTTAGATTTTATTCAGCTTGATTTCTAACACTACTCACTTGAATTTGCCTGTTTCCAGGATGCTAATTAATCCCTATTCTATTTATTTTTCTCCCCTCTTTTTACCCTCTACATTAATCTGGAGTTGAATATCTGTCTAGCTTGCTCTGTAATTCTTTCCTGTAAAAACTTTACCCTATGTTTTTTTTTTTAGTTAAAATCAGAAGTACTGGTAAAACACAAACATGCTGTTTTTCTTGCATCATTTACACAATATAGAATGTAGCCTTATGAAATAGAGCAGGGATCTAAGAGCAGGTAGTGCTTCAATATACATACACATAAAGTAAACAAAAAATAAATGGTGGAGGCACTGGACTTCACACCAATCTATGAGATTCATAGTGAAGACATTTTATTAGACATAGCATACAGTTTATATAGGGTTAGGACTACAGCTTATTGGCTAAAAGAGTTAACACACTACCACGCTAGAAACTTCAGTAGGTTAAAACCTATCTCTCACAAGTCCCATGTTTATAGTAACTTTATCCTAGCTGTTTTCATGCACCTGCAGAGTCCTGTGAATTCCTACTATGTGAATTCTTGGGGAGTAAACCTTCTCCCTACCAGCCAGCAGTAGCTGAGCTCTTTGCTGCTTCTGGCTGATAGCTAAGTCTCACAGGGTTTTCTATAGATCTGAATTGCTCACTTGATTTTACTGTAATTGCATACACACATGCATGTTCTTACTGTATTATTGTTTTATAAGGGTAGGCTTGTTTTATGCCCATGCCTCTACAAATTCCACAGTAGAAATGCTATAGCCACTAAGGAGGATT
>JAWWEV010000095.1:57241415-57256403 GCA_035583235.1 Hafferia zeledoni | reverse complement strand
GTAGAAATGCTATAGCCACTAAGGAGGATTCAGACTCAATAAATAAAGTCAGATTATTGCTGAAGTCTTAATTTCGAAAATATCAAAATTCAAAGTAGAAAATACATGGTTGTTCTGGCTCTAGGAGTTACTTCTTAATGAAAAACTGTTGGCTGGCTGTCCAAGAAAATAAAGCAGCTTAAAGTTTCCTTCTGCAGCTACCTTGTATTTTGAAACAAGATGGGATAAAGTGTCTTTGCCTGGAATGCTGCCTCTTGTTCCACAAAGATGGTTAGTATCACTTCCTGTGTCACTCTGAGAGCAAGAAAGAACATGTCTTTGGTTCCATTTCCAAAATATTGAAGATAAGCCTGTATGAAGCTGAAAACAGTTGGTGCTATACAAAGAAACTATATGTGAGACAGAGCATTTCACTTGGAATGTTAACAGTCTGTGGTTATTTGATATGATTATGCTGTTGCAAATCCTGGGGTTTTTGGTGCTTTCCTTGTGTGGGGGGTTTTCTTTGCTGTACAGCTCTGAACTAGGAGGCACAGTGTACTAGGTCAAGGGCTGTAAGATGACTGCAGTTTAGTGCCTTTCTTCTGCTGAAAGAATTCGTGACAAATTTGTTTAAACATATCTCCTATATTTAAGCTGTACTGTCAACATAAATAAATGTGTCAAGAAGGTTTTGGTTTTTTAATGGCTTTCTCAAGCCAGTCTGAGTTCAGTGAGAGAAGTCTAATTTGGCAAGAGTCCCTGAAAAAACTCTCCACAACCTGCAGGCTTCCCCCAAGATCCTCAAAAGCAGTGCAAGTTGCCAAGCAGATCTGACTCCAAGGGAATACAATAAATTTACAGCTGTGTAGTACTTTCCCTTCCCTTTTCTGTGACATTTAAAATTGACATTGGGCATCTTGTATCATATATGGCTAGTAGAATCAAGCAATCAGAGCTTGACTGTTGTCCCTTCCAGTTCCAACTGTCTTTGGCTTGAGAATGAGTATGAGTCAAACCCCAATACCTTTATTCAGAAATCAATGCCCATTGACTTCAGTAGTGTCATTCTTATGCAATGGATTAAAATTATCAAAACCTAAGGGTTTAGCTAGTGTACAGTTACGTAATTCTGTTCTATAAGTGCCACATGCATGTTTAATGGATCCCTTCGTATATTGTATAAAGGGACTCCATGACTCTAAAAGGATAAAGCGGCTCTCCCTAAGAGATCCTGTTGCCTAAGTGGCTGCAACTGAGTCCTGTAAATGTCTGTAAATATGATTCTTTTCCAGCTTGAGAATATTTGCTCTGCATTAAATATCAAGTTTTGCATACTTCATTGTGAATATAAATATGTACTCTAGCTGTCAGCAGTCTCTTCCCAAATTTTATCGTATTTCAAAGGAATTTTCTCCTTTAGCTTCTACTTTTTTTTTGTTTGTTTGTTTGTTTTTTTTTTGTTTTGGTGTCTTAGGTGGAACTGGCAAAATGCCAGCCACCCAGCATAAAGTCAAAACCTCCCTCCCCCTGCCAAGAAAAGGGAGAAAGCAAAAAAACCTGGAAACTCAGAACAGGTTTAAACCCAAACTAATTCTATAGATTTATACAGAAAAGAGAAAATTAAAAGAAAACTACAATATAATACACACTTACACAAGTTAGAAACAACAACAATTTTCTACTTCCCACCAAAACCATATTTCATTACTCTAGATTTATAAAACACTCTAAAAGACACCCAGCAAGGAACAGAAAGAAAGAATAAAAACCAAATGTTTCTACTTCCCTGAACTGAAACAAAACCAAAGTAGAGGTGGCGGCAGCAAGGTCCAGGACAGCAGGACAGCAGCTGCATGTCCTGCCTCCACTGCAGACATGATGGCAACTGAGAGAACATTTCCTATTCCTGTATTCATATCTCAGGTTTGCATCATCTGGTATGAAATATTTCTTTGGTTGCTGTAGTGGTTTTAGCTAGGCCTCAGATTGGCAGGTTTGAAGAATCTGTGTGGATTGGGAGAGACAGCTGTCACCTGACTGGGTAACCAGGGAGATGTTTCATACCAGATGACGCAAGCCTGAGATATGAGTGCAGCAGTGGGAAGTGTTTTTCTCAGTTCCATCATGGCTGAAGTACAGGCAGGACGTGCTAGAATTGTTCTGCTGTGCTGGGCGCTGCTCCTGCTGTCACTACATCGTATTTTGTTTTAGTTCCAGGGGAGTAGAAACATTTTATTGTTATACTTTCTCTTTCTTGCTGGGTGTCTTTTAGGGTGCTTATAGATTTAGAGTGATGGAATCTGGTTTTGGTGGGAGGTAGAAAATTGTTGTTATATCTAACTTGTGTAAGTGTGTGTTATATTGCAGTTTTCTCTTAATTTTCTCTTTTCTGTATAAATATATAGTCAGTTTAAGCATAAACAAGTTTCTAGGTTTTTTTCCTTTCTCCCTCTTCTCAGTGAGAGGGAGGGAAGCTGACTCTGTTATTGGGCAGTTGGCATTTTGCCAGCTCAATCCAAGACAGTTGCTTAAGTCAGGTGACACCTGTCTCTCCTAATCTGTGTGGATTCTCTGAATCTGCTAATTTGAGGCTGACCTAAAACTCAAGCCAAAACTACTACAATTGGTCTTTATGTTGCAGTTAGTTTTGACAAATTTCTTTGTACTCATATTGAAAAACCTGTGTACTAAGGTTCAGTCATTTACAAAGGAATGAACAACAGCACCCTCAGCACAGCAGTTTGCTTTCCTGTTACAGGGGTATGAATCATGTTTAATCTTTTGGATTTTAATTCTCACTGATAGCAATAGGATGAGGGTAGGTGGATGGTTTAGAAAAGATGATGTGTAAATGCTTCTTTTCATACAACTTAAGGCCTGTGATTTGAAACACTGTGGAAAGCAGAATTTGAAATTGTTATGAATCCATGCTTTACCCCTATGTTCTATTACAATTTTGATACAAAAAGTGATTAGATTGTCTGAGTCTCTGTGAAATATTCTAAGTGAAGATACACCAGCTGCATTCTCTCAGGGCTGATAATTTGCTTTGGATAAAGGGCATGTCACACAGTGCTTGGATATGACTTGTCATTCATATATGCCACATGCCCCTCACAAACAATTATGAAGAATTGTGTCTTCTGTAAGACTATAATACACCAGGGCCTAAGGAAAGAAGATATTTCATTTCTTGAACTTCACAATGAATATGTGAGACCTGTGAAGAATGCCTTATTGCTCCAGGCAGGTAGCTTAAATGTCAGATGATAGAAAGTTGTAGGAAATCAGACTGTTTTCTGTTATATCTCTTCCTGCTCTGGAAGAGCATTTCAGCAAAGAGAAGATAAGATGAGGATTGTTTTAGACAAATCAAATTATTCTAAATTTACTTCAAGACCTGAATAAAGCTGTGTTCCATTCCAAACCAATTGTCCTCAAAATGTGAGTTTAAGTAGCCTGGTGGCTCATGTCAGTGCCTGCAATATACATAAGTGTACCTTGCTCTAATAAGAGATATGCACTGGTGAGGAATCTCTGTGTTGCCATTTTCTTCCTTTAGCTTCTGGTCACCATCAGTAGGCATCCGTCCTCATGTTCTTAAAGCTAACCCTGAGAAAACATTGGGTGTGAATGCCTTGATTATTCAAGATTAGCTACTGTTTGCAAACTCTTTTCAACCTTACATGGAAGGGATTTCTATTGATCTAATAGAAATGTCAAATCAGCTTCTCTGCTGCTACAAAAAGGTACTGCATTTCTCCATGTTATTGCTCATTCATGGCATTATTCAATTTAACCACCCACGATGAGCTGACATTCATACTATTCCCCTGAGCTGCAACCACGCACCTCTCATATCAGTAACCTGCAAGAGTACATTTCTTGCACATTCCTAAATTTATTGTGGTAGCCCCAGTGTTACAGTTTAACCCTTGCAGCAATGAGTAGCATACAGCGAATTCCTCACTTCTGCCACAGTGGGATGGGGGAAAAGAATTGGATGGGTAGAAGTAAGAAAACCTGTGGCTTGAGATAAAACAAGTTTAATAACTGGAATGAAATGAAATGAAATGAAGTTAAATGAAATTACTTGAAATTAAATTTAAAGCATAATAGCAATAGTAGTAGTAATAATAATAACTGTTGTTGTTATTATTACTATTATTTAAAAGGAAAATAACAGAGAAAAATAAAACCTAAGAAAGACAAATTATGCAAATGAAAACAATTCCTCACCCCCAGCTAACTGATACCAAGTCTATGTCTGAGCAGCAGCCTGTCTGCCAACTTCCCCACAGCTTTATAGCTGAGCATGATGCCTTTTAGTCTAGATTATCCCTGTGGACATTTGGGGTCAGCTGTCCCAGCAATGTCCCCTCCTGACATGTGCACCCACAGCTGAATCTCTGGTGAAGTGGTGCAAGGAGCAGAAAAAGCCTTAACATGGTGTAAGGCCTGCTCAGACATAATGAACATATCTGTGTGTTACCATCACTGTTTTCACCACAAATCCACAACAGAGCACCATACCAGCTATTGTGATGAAAATTAACTATCCCAGCCAAACCCAACACACTTAGTAATTCTCAAATAATGTTATCTGTAGTTTTCATTAAAAAGTACTGGAATTACCTGGGATTCAGTAGACTTGCCTGCTGTTATCAGCCTTACCTCTAGCCAGCTCTCTGTTGTCCACCTTACTCTGTCATAAATTCCCCTTATTCCCCTCACTGACAATTCCAAGAGGCAATGTTTACAAATCATTTGTAATGGTACTTTGAATGAGGCAATGTAGTATAGAACTCATTTGCAAAGATGATGAAAACATATCCACCTGTTGCCTAAAATTGAGGAAAAATCTTTTTGTGACAGTATCAGTATAGATAAAGTAGAGAGCAATTCTTTAATGAAAATTTTCAGGTGCATGGAGTATATCGGCGTGGGCCCAGTATAGGGATCTTACATATTTATAACACTACTTAACTACCGTAACTAATAGTTGCATCCAACCCGAGAACCCCTTAGCCCTCATACCACTCTGGTACCACCTCCAGAACTGCCCTGTTGGACCTCCACCAAGGGTCTTCTATCTTATTTTGACTATAGTATGCCTTGTTAATCTAGTCCTATTATGTGTGTCCCAAACATGATTTTCTGGCTGCTATCTCACCCTTGAAACAGAGATTCAGGAATGTGGCACAAAGGTAGAAACTGTTAGTTGCTAACACAAAAGTGGGAAACTATACAGCTATATAAAAAAACCACCTACAAATATATAAAATCTTAAGGCATTGCACTGACATTACAAGAGGTAATGATTGTTGTTATTTCATCCTTCAATGACTTCTGCGTTTTCATAAATAGCAACATTTAGAGAAATGTTACTGTCAGGTAATACAAGAAGGTGATAGAGATGAATAATTGGATGTGCAAAGGTAAGTGGAGATGATTGGTATCTGTGAGGTTACACTAGATTGGTATAAGTAGGTTGAAGTAATAAGGTTCCCTTCTGTGCTTGAATGATATAAAAACTTTTCCTAGATAATTTTTGGCAGACACTGAAGTTTTTTGGGCAGTCGTATTAACAATTTTAAGACTTTCTTATGAACCAAAGTACTATCCCCATCAACAATGTGGGAAGCAGGCATCAGGGCTTGTGAGTTCTCTATTAACTTTGAGATGAGAACATGCCATGACCTATTTCTGCTAATTTATTTTAAGAACATTTATGAGTTGGACTTAGCTCTTTATTAGATGAAAAGACTGTGATACTATATTAAAATCTATTTTCTGATTCTGTGTCTAAAGTTACTGTATAATTGAGAAAAATATATAGTTTAAGGATTTCAGTACACAAAATGATTGAGAAGCCATTGCACTGACATTGTTTAGATGAGAAGAATACTTAATTTACTGGTAGTTATACCTTACAAGGGAGTTGAATATGTGCTTCCAGTCAGCTTCAAAAAGAAGCTGTTCTTAAAATGACAGCTATATGACAGTAGCATGACTATTTAGTCATATCTTCAAATAATCTTGACCTAAAAAAATTCCGCGGACATTTTGTCACTCAGTTACAGGCAGTATTTTAAGCAAAACTGATTATTTCTGACAGTGAGAGTTGTAACTTAAAAGCAAGTTTAAACTTATAAGCCAGCTGCCAAGCCTATTTCAAAAATCTTGAGTCAATGGCATCATATTTTTATTGGTTTTATTTTTAAAATCAAAAGCAAGAAAACAGCATCTAGAAACTGAGATGAACATGAAGAATCCTGCTGTTTTTTCTGAGTATCTAAAGGCACAGGGACTTATAATGGTATTATTACACTATGTAAAACATGTTTAGTTTAGTAACTCATTTATTACACTTCTAATGCGTCAGAGCATTCTTCATCAAGGCTTATATCTATGCCCTGGATAATGTTTGTGGCTAAGTATTGTGTTTTAGCACACAAAAATTATTAATAGGGAGCAGTGAGGGGCATGGCAGTGGTAGTGAGGAGTCACCTTTCAGTCATATAATCCTTTCTTCTGGTCTGAAACAGCAGTGACATATTAACACTATGGTAAGTCCAAGTTTACTTTGATATTATCAGGTAATTTCAGAGGAAAATGTCCTTGACACTAATGGAGTAAATACTCCCTGGGTTTGTATCCCAGGAGGTTTCAGTTCCTCTTTGACAATAAGTATTAATAACTATAGAAAATCAGTAGCTGGCAGTTTTCCTTGGATCTTGTAGCAGTATTATTTTGAATTATGCCCTATATTAATTTGTGTTTGGCCAGGGCTGATGTTACTTCATTCATTGAGCATTCTAGGGGAAGACAGATGGTCTGACTCACAGTTCGCAGCCAAAGGAACAGAGAGTTAAACAAAACTATTATTTTTTATTATGTTTATCCACAGTTTATGATCATCTCCTAGTCTCTGAAAATAAGATGACAGTTAGGTAGGGCTCTTATGTAAAAATTAATTTTTCAGTTAAAGAAATGCTTTTAATTTTTCCTCTGAGAAGTTCAGGATGTGATTCTCGTGTTACATGTTGTTCTGTCAGCCATGGGAGCTGTTTTGCAGTAGACATCCTGAGTAGCCAGAAATATTTTAATATTAGTCTCTTGGCTTGGATCCAACCAAGATGATAAAAAAGCAGACACAGGAGAGATGCAAAGAAAGAAGGAAACCATTTGGCTTCATTTTAGGCTATTAAATATTTGGCTTCGTGCCAAGTAGCTTCTTAATTTCAGATAGGCAAATATACTCCATCTCTACTAAAAGAGTGAGAAGGAGAAAAGCAAATTTAGGGTAACATTATCTCTTTTTGTTTATTATTTTTCCCCTTTTTTCAACAGAACTATTTTCAACCAATATGGAGTGAAGAATAATAAAAGTGAGGATTTTTTACACCTTCTTCAATATCTGAAAAGACATTGATTAGCAATTTACGAGAGAAGTCTCAGGTACTCTGATTCCCCAGCTAGCACAGCCTGACAAGAAATGACCTCTGGGATGTTCAGAGCCTGCACGTGCTTTTTTGCTGTGGAGAACAGAGAGCACAAGCCGCACCATGTATGTCACACTATAGCAGTCTGAAAGAGCTCAATTTGGCATGGGAGTTCTCATGAAAATTCCTCTGTTATGTTTGCAAGGGAGTATGAGTTTGCATTACAAAACATACAAGTTTAGGGCTTGAATAAATTCAAATTCTTTAAGTGCAACTTTCTCATAACTGTGAAGTTTCACTTTGCACCAAAATCATGTAGAACTGTGAGCTGTGTATGATTAGAATGCAGCAATAGGAACTATGAATCATTTGCTCCAGTTTTATGTCTTTGAAGATTATAGATGTGAGGCTATGATGTGCTTTATATAGTTTCCGGGTCAGTTCCAAATTCTCCACCTGAAAGGCACGGCTTGAGAACAGTCTAACTTTTCTTAAAGACAAAGATCTGAGTCAGTTCTAGCTACCTTTAGGCACGCAGTGTGATACCTACAGAAGGAATCCAGTCAGATCTATAAAGAAGATCCCATTAAAGGAGACAAATTCTCCTTGGAAGCATTTGTCTCATTCCATTGACTGGGACCGTGTGCCTTAGTGACACTGGATGCATAGATGATGCACACAGTTACAAGTAATTTTCAATCAATTCATTAACAGGAAGTTTAATTTATCAATAACCATTAAATGCAAAAAATTATGGATCTCACACTATGGGTCAGTGAAGTATTTCTGTGTGCTGTGACCTGCTCTTGGCATAGGAAGACTCTGGTTTGCTTATCAGAATTTGTGAATCTTCACTGTAGATTTTCCTGTTAACCTTACATTATTAGCAATCACTGAAAGCCAAACAGAAACTAGTGCTATTTCTGTCCATACATAGCTAATCTCTTATAAGAATAGAAGAAAGAATATAGCTAAATAAGGAAAACTTTCTGAAGTATAGCAGTGATTAAAAGAAAATAAATGCAAATATGACTTTAATTGGAGGGGCTTTAAATTTAAGTTTACATGTTCAAACAGGAAACACATCAAAATGTGGGACCCTGTCCAGTGTTTCTTCCCCAGTCAATTAAATGGATACGAACCATTTTTATGATTTCCATTCCAAAATCATACCATCTCTGTGTAGGTTTTGACAACTGTACCTCAAGTTAGTAAATGTCTCTGGCATCTGAAAATAGTTTCAGAACCAGGAGTGGCAAGGGAAGAGTTCATTGCAGAGATTAATTCCAGAAAGAGACTAAAAAGGTGATGTTACTAAGTATTTTCATGATTACTGGAAATATATTTTGAAAACTTTATCACATTTACCGTTTGATTTTATCCTTTGTCAAAACCTCAGATGGCCAGTTTGGGCAGTCAAATAGAGCAATTGTTTGAGAATTGTAATTTTGCAAACTTGTTAAATATGAGAATTTTTTTTTTTAGGGCTGGCTTCAGCTGTGGTAAAAAGTTGCAGAATTGTGTATCAGTCATGATGAGGTGCTGATGGGAGTCTGAACTCTCATAGCTTCCCAGGTCCTGTTTAGAGCAATATGGAATATTTCCTTTACTTTTAATTTATGACAGTGCCACTGCCACTTGTTTTATTTTCAATTAGAAACTGAAAAAAAGGTTTAGGGTCCACTGCTGTTAGGAATAGACTTCCATTACCTTGGTGTGGGAAGCCTTAGTTCATGCCATTGAGGACCATCATACTCTGCATAATATCAACATAATTTGTTCCATATAGCTAAAATGGAGAAATGTCATACTCCAGGAATGAAACATGGTTTGGTGATCTAGCACAAAGCACATACATGATAACATTATGCAGTGAAGCACTGACCTACTGTGGTTATGAACTCAGTATAAGAACTCCTATAGACTAGGATGAAAAAAATATAAGGATTAGCAGAAGTGCTGTGCTTATGGTTTGCAGGAACTACAACTTAATAGAACTAAGGAAAAAATATGCATTTAGCATACAGTTATGTATGGTGAATACTGTTTGGGTCTGTTTTTCATCTGTATACTTCCTATCACTGCATTTATTTCTAGCTGTATTTTAGCATACTGATTAAACCCTTTACAATATGTATAATATTAGAGGGGGATGTGGTTTTAACCTAGTTACAAATTTTTAGAGCTTCTGAGTACTCGGTTTGTTGTAGAGTTGGAACACAAAATGTCCATTCTGCTTTGATCAAGGATGTCATGTTGTCTCTCTGTACTTTTTCCTTTTGTTTTTTATTGCCGTATGTAGTTCCTTCAGGGTAGTAAAGACAGTAGTAGACAGTTGGCAACCATCAAATAATGAAGCATTTCCTTTGGAGGCTGTAGAACTGTTCAGAATATCACTTCAAGGCTAAGAATAGCACAGAGAATTTAAATTACAGTTCAGTGTTGAATTTTCATGCTACCTCGACAGCGTGAAGCTTATTTTTCCCTTGGTTTGGGAGGAGCCCATGATTATTTGAATCTATAGGCTGCTGGAAATCAGCTACTGAAGTATGAACTCAAGAAGATGTTACTAGGGGACAAGGAAGAATAAAGGCTTCAGGAATCAGAAAGACAATGCTTCTCTCTCATTATTTTGGGTCACTGAAGATTACATAGGAAAAGAATAATCTCAGATAGGTATTTCTAGGCTCACATATGGAGAAGTAGGACAAGAGATTATTTAACAGCTCAACACAAAATTTGTTGGGTAGGGTAACTGGTGCCAAATTCTCAGTGTACTTGGCAGTAAATTACTTTTTATCTAGCATAATCTCTTTGCTAAAAACTATCATAACTAATACATACTCAAAAAAGAAAAAAAAATACAGCATTCCTTATTCAAATAAGGCATAAAAACTGATTAAAAATAATATCTCTTCCCAGACTCTGGAGTACAGAAAACAGGTATCCAAGGTGCTACTTGCAAATGCCAGTGCTTTTCCCAGTATCATAAAGTTCCCCAGGACCTTGTGAGGCACTGTTGTTTGAGTACATGGAATTTCAGCTAACATGCCAGTTCATTTCAATAATAGTCCCATTCCTATAGGCAAAACAACAGTGCTATAAAAGATACATTTTGGGAAGAAATGGATTTTAAGATTTAAGAATTAATATGTCATTGAGTCGATGAAAGGCAGTTTAAGAAAAGTCATTTATCATCCACAATGGCATTGCTGTTGCCTCTGGAAATGTTTTGCAATAGGGTTGTAGCTAGAGTAATTCCTAGATTGGTGCTAACATATCGTGAAAAACAACAGCCTCAGAAATCTCTCTCTGGATCTGGCATTCAAGTGGTTTTAATACGTTTTGTGTTCAAAAGTCCAGTAGAGTTAACCAAAATATTCTACAACTCAGTGACTGCATGATAGAGATTATGTTCTCTTTTATATTTTTATGTTTACCTAGATGTAACGCTGTACAAATCAGACTAAAATGGTTCAAGGAAATAGTCAGCAAGTTTAAGAAGTAACATCCTATCGGTTCTATAAATGTTCTATTTACTTAATATGATTTAGTCAAGATTTTGCCTTGAAACCAGTAACCGGAACTAACCCAAATGTGGCTGAAATCAAGTGTAAGTTCTCTGTCATGGTGAGCAAAAATCTTAACTTTTCCTTTACAGTCTTCCTGAAATAATGGAAACTGGTGTGGAATAAAAAGCCAAAACTTTAAATAAAGTGAGTAGCTCATTAGACTTATGACATCCAGCAGCAGGTATATTCTTAACAAAAGAATTTCAGTGGGATATTCCTTTCATTAATGTTTTTGTCCTGGCAAACAAAGAAGTAAATTACTTAATGGCTCACTCATATGAATGAGGTGTTGCGGTCATGTTCTGCCACCCTTAAAGTCAACACCTAACCTTGTAGGCACTTACTGGGTCTCTGAAGGTGATTATGGTCTGCACTACAACACCAACACTGCTGTTTTTAAAGCAGCAAATTAAATTAATAATTTATCATATATGTGTAAAAAACCACTCACTACACAGTTTGTCCAAGAAGGCAGCACTTCAGGAGCTCAGATGTTTCAAATAAAGATGATATGTGAAAGTTCCTGCATCTGTAGTTTTAAAAAAGCAACTTTTGAAGCAGTTTTAATAGAGTCATAGTTCCATGGAAGATTCAGAGAAAAGTTTTATAATTTGGAAATCTTAAATGCCTGGAAAAAGTATCTGGAGCTTACAGGCATCTCAATGATGAATACTCAAGCTGAAAGGAGATTTTCATCTCCCTATGGCACGCACAGATACAGCTGTGATTCTCACTGAATATTTGCTGTGCTGCTTTCATTTTGTTTGGAAGGGTGTGTATGGGGAGCAAAATAACGTTCCAAAACTAAAAGCTCAGAAGACCTTAACCTGACCTCTTAAGTCTCCATAATAACAAAGCAACATTGAAGGCCTGCCCTCACAAACTCAGAAAACACAGTGCCAAATAATCTTGTACAGTATAGTAAAGCCAAAACACTGAACCTTATTTTAGCTCTGCTCTGACAGATGCACCAAAGCCTTAGGCTCAGAAGCTGCATGTGCTTTTCTGCTCATGAATAACATTCAGCTGAAGCTTGTAAAAAAAAAAAAAAAAATCTTGCATGTCCACAAGTGGAGCTCCCCTTGCTGCAGGGCTGCCGGATGCTGAGGACACGGGAGTGCAGACTCTTGCACAGCTGGGGCAGGAGGTGCAGAGTGCATTGCCCTTCGGGGTTTTTCTTTCCTCTTCAGAATGGATGGCAGGATGGCAGGAAGCAGACAAAATGGAGTAGTGATGGAGGAGTACTGGCAGTCCAAGAAAGACCTGTCCTTTGCTGGTGAAGGCTGTCAAGAGGTCCTCTGACATTTGTTTACAACAAATCAGGTTGGAACCCCATCACTTAAAGTGACTGGGCCTACATGAATTGTGTTGATGCAAGATCATATGCAGTGAAGTAGAAATCAGGTACCTATGTAAGACCTAGGAACAATGGTCTGTGAGGGTTTAATTCCAGTTCCCTTCAGATAAAAGTCCTTAGTTTGACCCTGTCTCTGGGTATGAGGTTTAAGGCTACTCTCAGCACAACTCTGACAACTAGAAATTTTATTTTGGGATTAAAATAGTTTTGGTGGGTGGCTGTGGCCATTTCCTGAACTGGATTTCCTGAGAAATGGCTCTAATTAACTAAATGCACTCTCATCTGTCTCAGATGGAGAGACAACTTAAATGCTGCTGGACCAAATTATCTGCAGAGAAATTCATCTCTCCATTATTTTGCTTTGATGATACTTGAACTTACAATACGGCTTTAAAAGAAAATGTTAACTGCAAAGTGTGTTTATACTGACATCAATGTAATGAGGGAAATATTCCTACTTAAAAGAGCTCTTATGTTAGAAAGTTTGTGTCCTGACAATGTTGCTTGTATGAGGATGAAAGTACAATGGAAATTCTTGGCTACTCCTATGTCAGTTATGCAGCATACATAATGGTTTTACTGGAATATATCACAATCTTGTTCCTGTGATAAAATGGCTAAAAAAAGTTAAGCCAGCAGATACGATCGAAGTGCTGCAAATGAACTCTTTCTTCTTTTGCCTTGTCAATCCAAGTATAACTTTTTGCTTTACACTTTGTAATTGGGTTGTTCTTCATTTAGTTGAAGTTTTTTTCACTTTGGAGTGAAGAGTATTGTTTTGATCTTAGTTTGAAATGGAGAAAACAACACAAAAACTCTGAATCTTCTAAGTAATGAAATGGGGATGCTTAAGTTAAAAAATTCATACATTTTTCGAAATCAGACTTCAGAAATGTATTTAGCGTTTCACATTGGCATTAAAAATTGTCATAATGACAGATGACAAATATGGCATGAAGGACTCCAATACATCTTCTCTATCATTACATTGAAATGTTACAATTACTTCAGGATACCTTGCTACTTTAAGTTTGTCAAGAAATTTTTGGGACAAAGCAGTAGGAAGATCTGCATTCCTTTCAGCATGAAGATGAATGTCTGGTAATGTCTGGTGGGATTTTTATCCAGAGATATTTGCAGTCATCAGCCTTGTCAGGACGTTTTTTTAATCTGAGTAGCAGGAACTGTGACTAACAGTGTGTACAGTTACTAACAACACTATGATGGCAGAACTATGTGCTGTCAGTATTATCTCTTATAATACAGATATTTCTTAAGCTGTGGGTGGAGCAAGTTGTGTGTGATTGGAGAAGGATGAGAAGGTCTGAAAGGGATGTGAATTTTTTTTTTTTAGTTGAGGCAGAGACATGTCCTCCCAGACCTATGCTGTCTCTATGATTGTTTTCCCCAGCTTTTTGGCACAGCCTTGTCCAAACAGCAGGACCATTTGCACCACAAAGTACTGAAAGGGCTTGGCATTATCATGGTGTTTTATGGATGCAGAAGTCACTGCCACCTTGTCTGGGTGCAACACAGAGCCTGTCAAAGGCCTTAGATAAGGTGAACTGATGAGAAGCTGATCTGTGTTTACCCACATCTGAAATTCCAGGAATGTTATATCAGGATTACAAGCTTCAGACTATGCTGCACTTTGCTTGAGAGGGCAGAAGCTACAGGAAATGTTGCAGAGTTTTATAAGAATATGAAAGGATATATTGAGCTAGGAGGGTATACAGCTTTATCTTCTCTTCTTCTTATAAAAGAGTGACTTGCAATGCTGTGAGGTTTCAGGCCTAGGGCATTACATAAAATACGTGACAATAAATGTTAATACTTGTCTTTTCTGTTCTGGTCAGTTGTCCTTAAAGTAACTCCTGCAGACTCCATCTGGCCATCCTTATGTGACATTGAAAAAGTCAGCATTATAAACTTCATCTGACTGTTAATTTATTATGGTGTGGGGGTTTTTTTCTGCTCAGACAGATGGAATAGTAAGAAACCTCCCCTTGCTGCCAAAAAAAACAAGAAAAATGATGTCATGTTCAGGTGCTTTCCTATACTCCATTTACTGCAATGGTGTTAGAGGGAAGGCTGGGTGGATAAATGTGCATATTCTCTGCCAGTTTCCCTGCATGTGGAAGAATGAAGGAAAATAGAAAAAATAAGAAAAAAGAAGTGATGGCTGCTTCTTTAGTGGGTTGGTTGGTTGGTTGGTTGGTGCATGTGAGCCTTCAGATGGACAAACATGTTAGAGATGGATCTCAGTATGCTTATTCTTTCCTTGTTAGAAGGTTGAAAGATCAGTTTGCCATTCCCTCCAGTTCTGCCTTTTCTGTGACTTTTATCTTGCATTTGGGTATCTGTGTCTAGTCTTTTTAAGTGGGAGAAAACTTTATGTATTCTAGGATAATCCTCAGTTTCTTATGATTTTTTGAGGTGACAAGGCAATTGTCTTCCATAATGTATTTTTCTGCATATGTCGGAAAGTAGCCATCAGGCTTCCATTTCCAAGCTCCAGAGCTGGCTGTAAAGATGAAAGCCGTAGACTGGAGAAGCCTGTACAAGACATACAACGAATTAAACACACATGCTGGTAGATGCATGCTGGCCACACATGGAAATGCTGGTGGAC
>JAWWEV010000095.1:57212887-57232863 GCA_035583235.1 Hafferia zeledoni | reverse complement strand
TATCCAAATACTTCTTTGAATTAAAACAGGCTTGGTGCTGTGACCACTGCCCTGGAGAGCCTGTTCCAGTGCCCAACTACCCTCTGGGTGAAAAACCTTTTCCTAATACCCAGCCTAAATGTCTCCTGGTACAGCTTCATACAATTCCCTCATCAATACCCTTCTTTTGGTTTGAAAACCTTGGCAAAATGCCAGGTATAAACCAAAGCAATAAAGCTCTCTGCCCTCCATGAGAAAAGGGAGAAAAAAACCCTAAACCTTAAAACAGGTTATATATTTATACAGAAAAGAGACATTTAAAAGAAAACTACAATATAACATACACCTACACAAGTTAGATATAACAAATAATTCCTTCCCCTTTCCATCCAACAGAAAACGGAATCTTTCTGAACAGAAATCTCACTATTCTGGCTACAAAATCAGTTCACAAACTCTTCCCAAGAAACACCTACCAAGGAAAAGGGAGAAAATAACAATAAAATGTTTACTTCCCTGAACTAAAACAAAATGTGATGTAGCAGTGGCAGCAGCAAGGCTCAACACAGCAGAACAGCAGCAGTGTGTCCTGTCTCTACTTTGGACATGATGGCAACTGAGCTAGAGACCTCCCTACACTGTATTTATACTGAGATGACATCGGAATATGGTGTGGAATACCACTGGCCAGTAGAAGTCAGCTGGCCTGACCCAGCTTCAGTCAGCTGATAATCTGAGGCCAGCTCTAAAAATCAAAGCCTAAATTTAGGCCTAGCAAAACCCATAACAGTCCTAGGCCTAACAAACATTTAGAAAACAATTTTAAAGAAGATAAGATGAAACATAGGGGTTATAATACAAGTGCAATGTACATTCCCCAATTAGTTTCTTCCATATAAATAACTAACCTCTATAATAACAGCTCTTTGTCCTGTATTTTTGACAAGTGTTGGTTACTTAGCACATTGAATACATTTGTTTACTCCCTTTATATCACAGAATGGTTTGGGTTGGAAAGGGCCTTAAAGATCATCTAGTTCCAGTGTCCCTGCCATGGGACTAGACCAGGTTACTCAGAGCTCCATCCAGCCTGACCTTGAACACTTCCAGGAATGGGCCACCCACAGGTTCTCTGGGCTACCCATTCCCGTGTCTCACCACCCTCACAGGTTGCAATTTTTTTTATTATATCCAGTTTAACCCTACTTGCGTTCAGTAGATTTGTCCTGTCACTATGTGCTCTCCTAAATAGTCTCTCTTCATCTGTCACCATCTTCCAGGTATTGGAAGGCTGCAATTAGGTCACCCTGAAGCCTTCTCCTCTCCAGGCTGAACAATCCCAATTCTTTAGCCTGTCATCTTAGGAGAGGTGTTCCATCCCTGTAATCAAATGTGGTAACCTTCTCTGAACTTGCTCCAACAGGTTGATGTCCTTTCTGTGCTGGGGACCTCAGACACTGCTGTTAAAACCTGTTGGGGTTTTAACAGGGTGGAGCAGAGGGCCAGAATCACTTTCCTCGACCTGGTGCCCCCATGCTGTTTTGGATGCAGCCCAGGAAGCATTTGATTTTCTGGGTTGTCAGCACACACGGCCAGTTCATGTCCAGCCTGTCATTCATGAGCACCCCAAGTCCTTCTTGGCAGGGCTGCTCTCGATCTGTTCATCCCCCAGCCTGTGTTGATACCAGCAATTGCCTTGACCCAGGTGAAGCACCTTGCACTTGGTCTTATTAAACCTCATGAGATTTCCATGGGCCCACTTCTTGAGCTTGTCCAAGTCCCTCTGGATGGCATCTTGTCCTTCAGAGGCATGTCTGCTGCACCACTTGGTTTGCATAATCTGTAAACCTGCTGAGGGTGCACACAATCTCATTGTCTATATCATTGATGAAGTTATTAAATGACATTGGTCCCAATATGGGCCTCTGAGGGACACCACCTGTCACTGATGTCCATCAGGACTCTAAGCCATTGACCACTACTCTCTGGATGTGACCACACAACCACTTTCTCATCAATCTAAAGGTTCACTCATTGAATCTATCTCTTTCCATATCATATTATTAAAAAGCTAAACATATATGTTTAATTTAAAAAAGACATGCACCTTGGTGGTGGGCAGGTTAGTAGAACTGATTTTTAAAAAGGGGTCTTGTTTCTATGAAATTTATTTGTTTAGAAGAACTGCAGCTGTAGGAGAAGAAGGATTTTTTTCTTGAAGTAAAATAACCCTTGTAAATCATGCAAATTAAATAGAAGATTGCTTTAAAAAAAATCTAATTAGAGATTCTCTGGGGTCACAAAATGTCAGCAAATGCAGCAGACATAAAGAATCTTCTACTGTGCATGCCTAGGGTGTCATTAAAACACTACCCATCACTTGCACTCAGCTGATGACATTTGTAAGTCATGTCTTTATTTATATGTCAAAAATTACATGATTTTTACCATTATGTCTATGCTAAGAAGTGTTCCATGCCCAAAGTAAGCCATCATCAGACCTTTCCACTCCTAATATATTGGCAACATTGTAATCTTATAATAATTTTTTCCAATTTTTGATTTACTCTACTTAATACTTGTTGGTCACTGTTTGATATCCTAAAAATCGTCATCTCAATGTCCCATGTTTATAAATATTTTTGAACCTTCATTGACTGCAGCTGTACAGAACAAAATCTTTGAGCACTAGAAACCACATAGTTTAGCAAAATTTTTTGAAAATATTTTACTGTGAAAGATGGGAAAGGAGTGGGCTTTTAAAGAAAATATTTCAAGAACAAAGAGACATTAATTGGCAGGAATTAACTTGGAAACTCAAAGGTTTGTAATTGCTAAAGTCTGGAGTTTCTTCTAGTGAACTGACCAGCTGAACCTGAACTCTTTGTGAACAGAAGGATGTTAAGCAGTTGTCTGAAAACAGAACAGTTAAGTGAACTCGATATCAAACACCTTTACAGTGTTGCTTGCCACTATGCAATCAAACTGGACAGTCTTGCAACTGAATGTGAAGATCCAACAAGGGTAAGACGTGCTGTTTACACTTCTGTGTAGAGGTTTCTATTAATTCTCTAATATTTCTTCAGAACTTAAGTGTGACTTCTAGTTTCTTGATATCATTCCAGTTGTTGCACTTCAATAACCTTATGATAGTCTTGGATTCTGAAGGCATGTGTGAAATTGGAGGAATCAATGGAAAGGTTTTGCTATTCATAGATTTCAGGTTTGTATTTTTTACTCTTATCTGTCTATGTTCTACTTCCACTGTATAATGTCTGTATAGAGGGAGACAAAGTTAAATGGCTTTTGATTCAGAAGTATTCTCACATAAGAGCTTCAAGCCTGAAATTTATGAATAAAAAAATAAAGCATATTTAAAAGTTCATTTTATGTTAGTTCCAGAAAAGCAGTATGCCTGCTCCTCTGTTGAGCAGTTAGTCTGAACCTGCATGACTGAGAATAATTGAAGATATTTCCTTCAATTTTATTTGGCACAGATTCATTTAAAGCAAATGAGCTGTGTTACATCTTGCCTTTTGTCTGGAGGAAGCGTCCATTTTGAGTGCCACCTTGCACTTTCAAATAGCTTAATCTGCATGAAAAAATATAGTCTGGCCTCAACCAGCAGAAAATAGTTCAGAAATCTAGTTTCAGGAAAAGAATACCCACCCTCCACCTGCAAGAAATCTAAGGGATCTACTTCTTTTATCTGTCTTTTTAGTTGCTCATAGTTGCATCAACATGCCACTTAGTGGTATTCAATACTTATCTTCCTTGCCTCCCTTGGTTATCTTTTATTTAGAAGTATAAACAGATTTTTCATTGACAAAGTCAGGACTTCTGGAAATCAAAACAATTCATAATATTACTCTTGGTGCCAGTTCTTACTTCGGCAGAAACTTTGTGAAAGAGATAAAGAATTTTATGTTATGGAGTTCAACAGTATTCAACATTTCTCTGGAAAAATGTTTTTAAAAGGTTTCATCTTTCCTTTATGTAGACTATTCATAAAGCTAAAAGTCCATTTATATATACTGCTATGAAAAAAATAGCCTTCTAAAGCTTGGAGCAAGGGTACCAATCATTTTATGTAATGACATTCTTGCCAGTTCTGGAATTCTCTAAATAGAGAAGGGGAATTACAAAAGAGCACAAGGAATGCTGCATTTTCTTTTTTACAGCCCTGCTTAGACGCTTAGCAGGATAACTCTGATTAAACACTTGGAAGAAGAAAAATGGGCGTCTGGGTACAAAATAGCCATATGTTTGTCATGCATCACTTCAAAAGCCTTTTAAGTTGGGAACTCATTTTTCCTCACATGCATATGCACGTAGCAGCCTGAAAGCTAGAGGCAGACTTACACTGAAAACTGCAACAAAAAACTATCAACAAATCTCAAAAGGACACATACATTTTGGAAAAACAATTGAAACACATTAGTTGTTCTTGCAGTTACTAGAGATGCTGTGCAATAGTGAAAAAACAGTAATATCTACTATTTTCCAAAGAAGAACATTCAGGGAAAAAGTCACACTCCTTTTTTTTTTCTTCACTTTTTTTTTTATTTTCCTCTTTCAGGATTAGGTGTTCAACACTGCACTTAGATGCAGGGGATGCTTACAGTTTGATTTACCAAATCAAACCGGCAGTCTTATCCTGCTTAGTACTATTGTGAGGAGTAGGTGCATCCACCCACAGACCTGTCCAGCACCCTGTGATTTCTTCTTCAGTCTGAGTGTAGGAGACTGCACTGACATACAGGAGTTGCTGGGGGACCCAAGGCTTACCTGGCTCACCTGGCACTTGCAGCTTATGCCTTTATCTCTCCACCATCTGTTACAAATACCCCTCCCCTGACTTGCTTTTCCTGGTGGCTAATTCGGGGGAGGATTAGAATGGAATGTTGCTGTCTAGATTCCACTTACCTTCCAGTGCTACCACCTTTTCTAAGGTGAGCTTGGCAGAACTGCATGGAAGAAGTGCTTAATCTGATAGTTTATGTGAAACTGTATGTTGAACTTAGGCTTTCTTCTTTATTAAAGGGAAAAATATTCAGTTGTGTAAGCAGAATGAATCTTTTCTGCTGTATTTGGAAATTGTTTCTTCAGGGGTCCCAGCTGAGAGACTTGAGGAGTGAAGTGCATCCTGACAGTCAACTGGAGCATGCCAGGGGTCATCCTGCCTCCTCTCCCATTAAGCAGTTGCTGTTACAGGAACCTTGCTAAATACCAACAGTAGTAAATGCAAAGAAAAATATGCCTTTCCCCACCCTCCCACCCCACCCACCCCCGCCATGGATTTCTCCAGTTTAATTCTGTTTTCTATCAGCAGTTTTGTATGATTATTTTTCAGGTGACTCTGAATCCAGACAAAATTGAAATAGCCTTTATTTTAAGAGCTTCATTTGGTATGTACCTACTCCCCTTATTCTTAATACACTCTTACAAAACTAGTATATTTTCCAAACTCCTTGTTCCTTTCTAGTACTGTCATCCTAAAACATAAAAGACTTTTCTGTAACAGCCACTTTCCTCTGAAGCTGCAATAACATGAAACACAATGCCTCAGACTAGAAGTGGTAAAGAACTAAACACTCAATTGGATGAGACTCTTGAATCAGAGTTAATGAAAAAAAGTCTGTGGAAAGAAGGAAGGAAGGAAAAACACCAGGGAACTTACTACAGGAGGAAACACGGCTTAGAGGCAGCTGAAGAAAATTGACTTTAACATCAGGTACAGTATCCAAGGAAAAGTGTCACAATCAATCAAGTAACTGACATAAAATTTAAAACAAAAAAAATATACGAGCAACTAAAAATTCCCCACCTTTTTCTTTTCCAGTTGTTGATGTGTCTAGTAACCCCTTTTCTGCTGAGAAGGTTGTCTTTTTTTTCTTAATACTGATTGTTTCTTCTTATTATTTTAATGTGCTCAGAATTTTATTATGCAGTTTTGAAAAAAACATCTTTGAGAAAATGTCTCTGCCCTGATCGTCTCCTTCAAATATATTTATCACAGTAAATATGACAAGAGCGTGGCATTGTTTTTCATCTCCTTTTCATCTCTCCATGTTCTTGGCCCTGTAGAGATTTTGGCCACCTCCACTTAAAGTTATGCAGTCTCATTTGTCTGCCTGACTCCCCTGCATTGGGACATTCCTGCAACACAGAAATACTCTGTTTCTTCCTCTCGACATGGTCCCTTCTCCTTCACATGGTCCCTTCTCTTGCAGGGGGCAGAATCAGCCAGGTCAGTTTCATCACGAAGGGTTTGCTGTACTTCTAAAGTGAAAGAAAATCAGTACCTGGAGCTCATGTTCTGAGAGATGATTCCCCTACACTGCAATAGCTGTTCTTAGCAGAGTGCTTGGGATTATATTGCTATCGAACTGTGTTTTAATGCCTAAGCTGTGTTAGCTATCCAGATGCAATCTATTTCAAATGTTACTGACTCCAATGGTACAGTAAACTGTAAGTAAATAACAACACTCTTGAGACCTTATTAAATTAAAATAATTTACTAATGCTGTGTAGGAGGAGAAGTGAAGGAAAGAAAAGTTGGAATTAAATAGTGTGGTAGTGTGGTACTAGAAAGATTTTAAATGACAGTTATTAGATTCATGCCTTGAAATGCATGGATACCAAATTAACTGAATGTATTAGTCAAGAACAGAATTTGCAGGTGTGTACTCCTGCTTTTATTAAATAACACTCATCTGGATCCTTCTTACTTGACTTAGGAGACATGATTTTTAGCTGCAGCTAGAGAGTCTCAGTGTTTTAGAAGAGTTTGTCAGTGCCTGTGACAATCTCCTGTTGCTCTTCTTATTATCTGAGAAATTTTGCCCTCTGCCAAAGCTCATACTCTTTAATAACCTATCACAGACTAACATTAAGCGCTGAAATCAGGCTTGTTGATTTAGGCTGTTCTGGGTTTTTCACATTGTATAAGTGCATATGCATTACCCTTTAATGAGTCAAGTTATTTAAATTTCAGATCAGAGTGAGGATATAGCGAGTGTGATGGTTCTGTATTCCTCTACCATCTGTCACCGAGAAGCTTCTTAAAGTTGCAGCCACGGTTAGAAGAACAGCTTGGTCCTATAATCTCCCAGGCCCTGTTTCTAAACAAAGACTAGAGACAGGCTTGTCATTTGCTGAGAACAGTTTTTTTGAATGAAACTTCCATAGCAATGGTGCAGACACTAAGGCTGCGTAGAATATTCAAACACTGTTGTGTTGGTGCGACAAATATAGGAGGTATACTGCTGTGGTTCAGACCACTCACAAGCACTAATTTAAAGCACATCTCTGATGCTGAAGCAAGGCAGGTGAGTGAGTGGTCCTAAGCTGCACTTCCACAGGGAAGGGAGGCATCTGCTCTTGCTGTTTTTCTTCCTTTTGGTGCCCTTCAATCAGATCAGACAAACCTGTCTTAAGCAGCAAAGTCATTCAGATATTTCAGGAGTGAAACAGGACTGACCAATACGGAGACGCTGAAGAGATGAACTGAGGTACTTCAGCCTTAGAATCTGTTTGTAGAATTTGGTTGACAGCCTTGAAAGAGCTCAGGATTGTTTCTGTGTGGTTTTCCTGGTCATGTTTTTGTTCTGAATATATGGTACTTTGTCAGAGTTGGTGGGTTTTGATTCAGCCTGTCTTTAGTCTCAGAGAACAGTCTTTTTGCACTGAGTAAAGTCAGTCTTGCTCATGTGGATTGTAGTCTACTATAGCTATAGATTAGAAGAAAGAGTAGGGATGGTTTGGAGGCCTACAACAAAAGAGGAATGTTCTTAGCGAGCCCCCAATAACACCAGCAGCAGAAAGCATAGGTACTGACAGCAAATAAAAGTGCTTGACATAAAAGGAATTGCTCTTCAATTAGTTTTGTTTCACTCCCAAAAGTACAGAAAGATTTTTTTCCCCCAACCTTGCCCTGAAAACACCTATGATATTTCTCCTCTTCTGCATATTATCTGTTTTAAGTAGTGCTGGTCTTGCTCAGCAAGAGGCTCAAAGGCATAGCTGATATGGGCTCAGGAGCCACAATCCCGTATGTCCTGCCATGACTATTTACATTTTCTGCTATCCCATTTTCTGTCATATAGTCAGCAAAGTCTCCAGGAAAATCTTGCATGAGGCACCTGAATGCTTGTTAGGGCTTTTGATTAAAAAAAGAAGAAAAATTCCAAATCTGACCTGTGTTGCATTTAAGCCATGTACACTCAAATTTTTTTTAAGTGTCAGACTGCATATAAAAATTGAAAAAAAAAAAATCAGCCACTGAAAAAGGAGATTATTAGAATACTCTAGAGGCAAGGCTTTTTTATTTTAAAGCCCTACTTACCAGAGAGATAAATAAATTAAATCCTATTATAGTTACCATAATATGGTCATTACCTAAACTTCTGTTAGTTCTCAGTTCTCTGAACATAGAAAGTAGTACTGAATACACTTGTGTATAGTTATTTCTAAAATGCTTGCAGTGTTCCAGCATGACACACAACCCCTGCTGTGCTTCAAAAAAGAACCTTAAACAACCTGGCTTAATGGAGAGGAAAGGGTGTTATTGCTATGTGAAGTGAAAGAGGGATGATGTAAATTCCTATGAAAGATGATTACAAAATTGTACAGCAATTTCAAAAACATAAAGCAGCATAGGAAGGCAACTCTAGGAATAGATTAAAACTTTAAAGAGGGAAAGCGAAATACATTTATCCCCAGTATATGATTCATAGTAGTTTGAGAAAGAAGAGGGAGAAATTATTGAAATCTGCCTGCAGGTTTAGGGTGAGTATTGCCTGCCAGTTCCTCTGGGCAATGTAAAATTGCAGGTTTTAAATGCCTTATAAAAGTGTCATTGCTCCCAGTCCTACCTGCTGTGGCAGACACCTGCACTTTGAGAATCTGCCTTCCTAGTACTAAAGGCAGCCAACAGTGGTATAAAGAGTCATCTCATCTACTCTGCTGCAGTTCAAATTCATTTAGGTCAATGTTACACAGGGGTTGTTTTTGTAGTTTAAAGAACTTTAAAGAAACAACACGAATGCTCACACAAATTACTGTTGCAGTGTATACTCGAATCATCCAGGTCTGCTTCTCTGTCCAAGAGAAGACCTGGCAGTTCCCAGTGTTCACAGAACAACATCACAGCTCTCTATGGCATAAAGAAGTCCCTTCCTCCCTCCCTGCAGCACCAACATGTTGTCTCTGCCCAGAGGCAGCAAAATTTCTGCACCTAGAAATAATCTATCTTCATCTCAAGAATGCTGTGTCACATATATGATCCAAACACTTCCAAACTTCTTTTCAAGTCTTCCAGCACCTCTGGAGAAAGGTGCACTATCACTTTTTAAAGGACAGGGAGATGGAGGTATTTGATGAATCAATTCAGCCCTAATGGGAGAAATTATTGTGCAACCATAACAGTTTTTTGTTCATCTGGATCTACCTTCATCAACTGTCTTATGTAGTGTTCTTATTCCTGCTTAGTTCTCTTAAATTTGTTGAACGAACACAGCTGTAGGAAAAGCCTCTGTTCGTCCTGAGTGTCATCAACAGAAAATCCTGTTGAGGTCATGTCCACTGCAAGACAGACATGAAGGCTGCATTACCATCCTCAAGGCATTATTTGTTTGAGAGGTATCTTGTGCAGACCCACAATAGTCAACATGGGCAAAGCGCAGCTGACTTTGTTGGGAGTAGACACAAAAGACCCATTTTATTTTATTCATAGATTGAAGATATATCCCTTTTCCCTTCTTTTTCTTCCCCTTCTTTTTCTTCCCCTTCTTCTTATCCCTCTTCCCCTTTTCCTTCCCCCTTTCTTTCCTCTTTTCCTTTCCCTTTTCCCTTTTTCCTGTTTCCTTTTTTGCTATTATAGGAGTACTAGGAAAGAGGCTGGAATAAAACCACAATGTTTTGATTTTGGTGAATTAATAGTTTTGCTCAAATTTTGTGGTATAACTTTTATCCCAGACAGGTTTAGATGAAAAAATCTCAAAAATGTGTAATTTTCACTGAAATAGAAATTCTGATGTTTGAGAAGTTCTACAGTTCTACTCAGTACTCTGAGTAAGAAATTTGTCCTTTAAGTAAAGTAGTTACACATGTAGGCTTGCTAGGAAATATCCTCTTTTGGAAATTTGATGTAGACAGACTTTTTTCTATTTATCCAGTATCTTTGATTGTAAATTTTGACTGATGATATCTTGCCATGGTCAGGTGAAATGTACTAGATATGTAGAGAAACTAAAATTCATCTTGTGTGTATCTTCATGAGCATGCATCTTCAACAGAAATATGGTAACTCTTCTGTTCAAGTGGTGAAAAGGAAAGTAGAAAAGAGGCAATGAGTGCACAGATAAAAAAGTGGAGGTAGAAGGAGACAATAGGCAAGGCTGGTGGAAAGCACAGTATTTTCATCCCTGAAGATGCTGATTTCATCATCCTATTCAAATCAGTTTTGAGTTACAGATTTTATATATCAGCTTTGCTATATGAAACAGTTTGATATATCAAACAGTTTGCTATTTGGAGCCCTTTAAACAGGGATGCAACTTATGGCTATGTTCACATTGTCTGTCATCACTGTGGCAGTGTGTAGGATTAATACCCTAACCTAGCCTGACACTTGGGCACAGACCCTGCTGCTTCCCAGCAGCAGTCCTCTGCCAGGCTGCCAGCACAGCCTTGTCCATTGCACTGTGAGCCTGGAGGCTCCTCTCCATCACGTTGTCCTGCATTGCACTTGTTTTGCTCTGATTTTCCTTATTTTCCCTACTATTGAATATTTCTCCTCCTTCTCTTTCCTAGCATCTTTAGGGAAATTTAAGTTCTCAGTTCTGGTAACTATTTATTTATTTTGCTGCACTGCAAGTATTTAAATGTTTTAAAACATAACTGGGCATTAGCAGTACCTTGAAAATCGTAAGATGACTTCCCATACCTGTGCAGGGAACGATGAGAATTAGCATTTCTTTTAGAGGCATTTCTGTTTCCATCTCTCCCACTTTTTGCTGAGTCCTTTTAGCCATCTGCTCTTTCATTATGTAGTTAAGAAGCAGTGGCTATTGAACATCCCTTGTGACTGTACTGCCATTTCTCCACACATCTCTGTTGCAGTGATAAAGCTGGCTTTGAGGAAGGATACTCGTATTTGCCCAAATTCTCTCCTGCTTTTCCATCCTACCTCCTTTCCCCTCTGTTTGTCTTTCCCTTGGTCTTTTTTATGGGTATTTGTGGGGCGTACAACATATGTTATCAGTGAAATGAAATGGCTGAAAAAAATTAAATCTCGTTTGTATCGACAAAACATAGAGGGTGCAACAGAAAATGGTGCAGAGGAAAAGAAGCAGACAGGAAACTAAAGCTTATCTGACCATCAAAGGAGGGCTGTCTGATGAGTACATTCTGTATTACCTAAGCTGATTCAATGGGCCAGGATAACAGATTGACTGTAAATATTGCCTTCTACTAGGCAATTGTATGTGGATGCAATTCCTAACTTGGCTTTGCCATTAATCAGCCTGTCTTCTTTTGAGGATGAATGGAGACTCCTTTCGTGAAAATTTGTATGGTGAATGGTTCTTTTCCCATCCTTCTGCTTGCTTAAAAGGGTCAGGATTCTTTCAGATCTGATGGAGAGAACATTTCTTTCAAAGATATTCTGGAGGAGATGTTTGCACAAATCTGATCAAAACCTGCAAAACTTAATTAAAAAAGAAGTCAAAATCATGTACTCAGTCTGGGAAATACTAATGGAAAATTTTCCAAAACAAACAAAAGAAACTGCAAATAAGATGTAACTGTTTACTCAAAGAATTTTTTTCTTTAATACATGGGTTGCTTTTCAACATTGCAGACTGCCTTCTTCTGAACCACAATAGTTCAGAAGTAACTGTCTTTGCTGTGAGTGAAAAAGGTGATATTATACTTATTTTAGGTAGGTAATTTGTTCTAGTGCCTGGTATGTTCCATTGCACAGTGCTGTGTGTTATGGACGTGGTTGAGCTTGTCCCAAACACAGTAGTCTTGCTATCAGAAGTGGGGTAGCTTGGCGTTCATACAGGTGCATTTGTTCTAGTTTTCACTTTTCAGTCATCTGCAATGCAGACTTCCTTTATGAATCACGAAACAAAATGTTCTACCTCCTCACTTCCAGCTTACATTATCAGAGAAAGGCTTTACAAATATTCTGTGAACTGTGTTCATGCCATTTGTTAACAAATTTCTGGCTCTTTACTCCGCTGAACAACTTTGTGTTACAAAACCAAACCCTAGAAGATGAGTTTTTTAAAAAATAAAGCAATATCAAACTGTATGTTTGATAAATATAGCATTCTACTCTGTATGGCAATGAAAGCCATTGACTATGCAAATGTACTGACATAATCTAGATCTGAGCATCTAATCCAGTTTTGGTGATTTATTTTAAGACTCTCTTATTTTTAAAGCACCCAAATAACTACTACAAAATGATATTAAAGAGCATATCATTCTTCAACCTAAAGTTTTCCTGTGGGCTTCAGATTTTGGTTAGACTCATTTGTGTAGGAGGCTGTAAATTTTATACGTGAGCATTTGATTTAATTAGTTGCTTTGATATGTGCACTTGTGTCTGCTCTGAACATCAGACCAGAATGTGTTCTATTCCATGCAAAGGAAGTAGTTGAATTTGCATCCTCTGATGAATGGAAGCTCTGGTTGCATTATCAATATCTATGTGAAAATCCATAACCCAAGTTCAAATGGTTGGTGAAAACTTGAGTATTGAAAGAAATCATAGTTTATACTCCGCAGTCTGAGTGCCTTCACTTGATCACGGGGTTGGTGACTTAATGCTTCCTTTAATCTACCCCAGACTAGAAAGGAAAGCTATTTTATGGCAGCTATAAATCCAACAGTCATCTCTTTAATATCTGTTTTCTTAATTTTTTTGTTTTTGTTTTTATGATGTACTGAGGCCTCCTGAAAAATAGTTTTTTTATAAACACAATCTTGTTTTGCATTTTCCATGGTGCTCAACAAATAATTACTGAATAAGTCACATAAAAATTTGAAAACTGAGATTTTTTTAAAAGTACTTTTATACTTTCTTGTTACCAGAAGAAAAACTGCAAGACTTTCCTAGGTACCTAGTTAATCATGTTTTTCTTAAAAATTGTTGCTCTTCGAACACATGCGATAGGTGTTTGTGTGCACATTGCCATGGGTATCTGCCAGAACGTCACCTACAGCATGTTTAACTGTAACATGGAACTATTGAACACTGCGGATTAGATCACTGATCATGAACAGTCCGACTTTATGTAAAATCAGTCAAAGTCAGGGATGTTCTGGATTTACTCCCCCACACTGCACAGCAAATTGAGAAGTCAGGGGGAAGCTGTCCATGAACAGCTCTGCCTGGGTGCTGTGGGGTAAAGCTTTGGGCGATGATTTTGCAATGAACAGAACCTGCTTGGGCTGCATCGAGCTTTAGTCCAAGATTCTCTATCTGAAGACTAAAGAAAATACATTTCTCAATTTTTAAATTTATTTCACTTTGCTGCAACAGTAGCCTGGTTCATTCAGCTCAGGGTACATGAGAACCTTGCTTGAGGCTATGTCTGATTGGGGCAGGGTCTAATACATTTTTGATCTATCATGTGTGTGAATTTTTATGAAGTTACTGTGTTAATCAGAAATCCTTTGATAGAATCGTTTCTGACTAAGATGAGATACACTTATAAATCTATATTACTTCCCTCCATTAGCCAATTTATGCTTCTCTCAATATAGAAAAAAAAGTTATGGTTGGAAATAGTGTGAAGCAAACTCATATGGACCATTAAAAATGGTTTCTGCAGTAAAAGAATGTTCTTTCACTGCCTTTGCAGTTAGGCAAGTCCCAGTTAGAAAGCTAAGTCATAACTGTTATTTGTGCCATAGGAGTTTTCATCATGCGATTTCTTTTGAGTTTGGACATTCTTATCTTGAGCTAATGTCACCTACCCCTTCCTGTCAGTGTCAGTATGTCAGCAATTAATGAAAGTTTCTCATAAGCCATTTCTTGATGATTATCTACAAAAATTACAATATTTCATTCTACCATTCAAGCTTCTGATTGACTACAGATTAGCCATCTCAACAATATCGAAATGATGTGCTGCAAGGCTGCAGACCTGAGACTGTTTTATAGGCCTAATGTCAATATCAAGCAAGATAGATGTTTTCCTGTAGCCAGTAACCCAATTACTCTTACTTTCAAGTCCACTGCATTTGCAGTTTACAGTATTTACAATATTTACATTTATTATATTAGTATATGCTTCTGATTTAGATGAAGATCGTGAAGATGTAAATTGTCTGCAATTACATGTTATTAATTCATTTTGGCTGTGGCAAGTTTTTGGTTATCTTAGTTGCAATAGAGGCTTAGTTTGTAGAGTTTGCAGCCAGCAGTGGTAGTGGCCATGCGTTTTCAACACTTACATGTGCAGAATAGAGTTTTATCAGTCTTTGTATAAATGCTAATACATGAAACATGGCAGTACCTTTTCATTCCTTGTTTGATGTATTGTTTGTCCTAATAATTTAGACCAAAAGGGGTTTCTTTTCTGAAAGTAAACACTCAGTTAAGGTGTCCTGGAAGCAGTGCAAGGACTTTCTCACTTGAACCAAGCACTATTATTTTCTGTGAGACCTGCCTGCACTTCTGTACATGCTGTTGCAGATAATGCTTTTTCAATATGTGTCCCAGAAAAAGGAACACTGAGGTTATTCAGCAACGTCAACCTTGTTTTCACCGCACAGTGACACATGGTGTTCTCCAGGACCCATTCCTGCTGCAGCTGGTATATGAAGCTCCAGTTGGCATAGAAGAGGCTTCCCTAAATGCCTACAGGTGCAGTCCAAACCATCCTCACTGGGGCCTGTCACAGCTGAGCTATTCACAGCTGATAGTCTTTCCAGCCCAGAGCTGGATTTCTTTGGATTTTGTTGTTGATGGTGGCAGTGGTGTTGCTGTGTGGTTTTATCCCATTTGGAGCCAATATTTGCCCATGTTTTTGCCCAGATAAGGTCTTAAAAAAAAAAAAAAAGAAAAGAAAAAAAAGAAAAAAAAAGAGAGCTACTTTGAGATGAAGCCCACTCTGTTTGTGAATGCAGGTTCTATCACATGCCAGCAGAGAAAACAGAGCAATTCCTCTGTAAGCATATATCCTGCAGCATGCCACTATAGCATATTTCTCTGTTTATCTGGATTATGACAAGTTGCATTTCATCCAAATGTTGAAATGTTCCCAGAAGACCCAAATGATTACACCACTTGCTGTAGAGACCCTTTCAACTTCAGGTTTGCCATGAGACTAAACTTAACATTTTAGCAGAACTGTTTTCTTATTTTTCTTACAGTCAGTAACTAAGTTCTCATTTTTGAATGACTGAATGATAAAGTGACAGTTAAAGGTCTTTATAGAAGAATGTGAAGTAATTAATTAAAGGAAAATAGTTGCACATTAAAAATAACAAATTGATTGAATAATAATATTCAGGAATATTTTTTCTAACTATGGGAGTTCTGCAGAAGCATGAACTCATTACACCATAAGACTTGCTCCCTTGCACTCCCAAAATATCTTAAAATGAAAGGGCAAAACCAGAAAATCTAATTTTACTAGTGTATAAATCCATGGTATGTGTGAATCTTGAACAAAGTGTGCAACTCTGATCTTGCCAACGTAGATGTCATAGAACGGAAAAATATTTAGAGAGGAGCAATAAAAATGAAAATGTTATGGAGGGGTGGTTATGTGGGGCAAGCAGACCAGAGCATTTTTGAAATGCTTAATAACAGAGGTCTATTAACTCATAAGTGACCATGAAAAAATGGTTAGGGAGTAACTAGAAGTTGGTTACTGGCCTATGGATGACTATGGTTTGAACTAAAACAATTGTTCTTTTGGAACAATAGAAGGCCTTCATAATAATATTTTAAAAGACATGAAGTTAGTTTAGAATTTTCTGGTTTAATAAACCAGTGAACCTGAGGTATGTTCAAACTCTTTGGAAATTATGGTGAAATTTGATTGTTGGTAAGGCTCTTCAAATTGCTGTAAAATTCTTCACAGACAGCACATTCTTCTTTGAGGCATCAAAAGAAAAAAATCCTTTGTACCTAACATATGGACCTGTCTGTGAAATTTTGCTATACACTTTCATAGTGCCTGTATTTCTTCCTTGGGTCCTTTCAGATTGTGATGTGAGAAGCTTCAGCTATAAAGCTGTCATTGAACATTGAACTATATATTGAACTCTTTCCACACTGTTCTGGGTGATAGTTAATCAGCATGATCTGATGGTACCCATTCTGCCTCTAATATGTTAAGACCTGGGGAGGAAGGGAAAATGTAAGGACTAGTGGCTAGGGAGAAATTTTCATTTACCTTCTATAATGACTGAAGTAAGGGAAGTGTTGTCTGATCACAAACATTAGCAGTCAAAGGGTAATCTGTCCATCTAAGAACAAAATGTTTGGCATTTTTTTAATTCTGGTAAAAGCCTTGAATTACATTTACCCAGGCATGTCACAAAGGAAGTGAAATTGTCCTGAAAACCTCATTGCTCTATGAGCATGCATGAGCAATAGACTGCTAGAGAGATTGCCAATTATGAGATGAATTCTGTTTCAAAATCATTCTTCAGAGGGTTTTTTTGAGTTACAATAGGATTTCAGAGAAATAATCAAATCAGCTCCATATATATCAACATTAATAGACTTTTTATTGTTGTGGTTGTTTTCCACAAGTAAGTAAGAGCTACTGAGTTTACTGCCTATCATTAAAACTGCCTGAAAGGACAGGATGGAGTGGTCAGGAGTCACCACTGCACTTATCCTAGTACTCCTCTGATTGTAATTGATTGCAACCAGAGCAGGACATCACAAGATCAAACTGGTTTAATAGTGACTAAACAGGACCTAATTTTTGTAGGATCACCTTAGACATCAACATGTTTTCTCATCCATCTTCTGTGTGGCCTCTGACCCATGGGGTGCAGAGTATGCTTCTTGCCTCCTTTCTGCTCTTTTTTGTTGTTGTTGTTTAATCAACCAAATTGCCCCAAGATATTCTTTCCCCATGCCACAAATACGCAGTTTCTCAGGGATAAGTTAGCCACAGGAGAAAGACTCCTGTCCAGAGCAGAAATAATAAATTAATGAAAATGAGTTAATTAAACTTTAGATGAGGGTGAGATAGTTCAGGGAATTGGAAGACCTTTTTACATGATGTTGATATTTGCATGAAACATTTACATTTAATTTCACATGTATTTAATTTTCTGCCCCATAAAAGAAAGGACAGTGAGAAGAATTAGTTTCCACACTTTTACTTACCTTTTTAAAAAGTATTATTATTTTTTGGGGGGTACATCACTGAATAAAATAATTCCATGGAATGCACAAAAAAAAAAAAAAAAAAGATAATATTTGGTCAGCATAAGGAATAATCCTTCTACAAACCAATTTCACTCAGCTAGATTACATAAAGATATAAGAGCACTATTTCTGAATTAAGAAGAGGGAAATAATCTTCCCTTTGAGGGGAATTATAAGATACCTCAATTTTCATCTACATTGCTTAATATATGAAATATTTCTAAAAAGTAATAAGGGTTCAAAAAAGTGTCTTAATTCTAGAAACTGAGAATCTTCCCTTTAATATATTTTGCTACAAAGAGAGAGGAGGAAGCTACAACAGTGAAAAAGCACCAAGGTACCACCTTTTCTAAGATAGTGTGAGCAATTGGAAAAGCTTATGCACAGGCATGTCTGCCTTTGGGTATAGCAAAGGCCAGATGACCACTGAGTGCCTTTCCAGACTTGATTTTTCTGGTTCTGTGAGTGCAAGGTGAAAAGGCTGCTGTTCGATCCTGCATTTCTGCAGCCATGGTGTGCAGCCTTTCCCATGGTGGATTCTTCCATATGTTCCTGTGGAAACATAGGCCACTTTTCAGTAGGTTTGACTTCCTTTGCATGACAGGCTTGTGTTTTGATCCTTCCTTGATGTAATTCTGCCTCAGTGTATCCAGCAAGGCCAACTAGAGGGTACAGAGCCAGGTTCTGGGTACATCTGGCAAAATTCTTGTATCCGAGATGACTACTTCCTTCTATACCTTGGTGTAATTCCTATGCCAGACACCTGCTAGAAGCCCATGTGCTGTAAGGATGGAGAGACTCCCTACAAATGCTGACTAGCAATCAGTTCAAGTTATCCATGTCCTCAGAATTTCTCAGTTTGGATACTGGCAGTGAGACAAAACTGATCTCTAGGAGTAGATATTCCTCTGTGTGCAGTTGAACTGAAAATAAAAATTGAAGAAAAAAACAAAAACCTTTCTTTTTCTTTCTTTTCAGATTCCTTATGAAGCAGACATGCCATTTTATCCCCAAGCTTTTTAGTTAAAAATTTCCTATATTCAGTGAAAGGGTTGAATAAAGACATCAACAGTAAATATTTTTGTTCACTTCTTTTCACATAAAAATTAATCACTATTTATTACAATAAAAAGGGTAACATTCCAGAGAAAGAATTATTTCATGAAACTCTGAGGGAAAATAGTGACTAGTGTTTGCATAATGCTTCCTCATTTTAAGGTTGACTCTAACGGATAGGCAGATAAGCAGACAAGCAGTTCTCCAAAATGTGTGATGTTAGAAGTGACTGCCATTTCAAAGACATTCTCTCTATATATTGCTAACCATGGATTCTAAAAATAGGCTTTAATCTCTACCTCTGAGTTTCCTACAGACTGCTAAGCAGCCAACATGTTGTCAAAGCTTCAAATGCCTCAGATAGTCTTCTTTTTCTTTTGTATGCCAGGGAAGAAGAAAGTAAATCTCTGAGTACTGAGCTGACACTCTCATCAAATACTTGTTTGTGGTAATGTTCAGATAAACAATCTCTTCTAATAAATCATCATCTTTCATCTTCAGACTACTATGAAGCTCATTATATACAAATTCTATTGGACTACATTGCTGAGAAATAAATTCTAATCAATTTTTAAAATTTGAACTCCTAGTTACCTTGTTGATAGCGACATTAGCTAGTCAGACACCGAAAAAATTCATCTTTTAGATCAAGTGATATTCTCCCTTGTAACAAAGTGACTGACTTTGCTGGATTGTTTGGGGGGGTTTCGTTTTTGTTTTTGTTTTTGTTTTTTTAAACCATGCAGAGTGTCAGGAGTTTCCTGGGCTTTTTATTTGGGGAAAGGAAGGGTGGAAATTTTGGGAACTTCAGCGAGCTGTTTTTGCAATCATTCTTCAGTGAGCTCTTTGTCCACATGATAAAGCAGAAGAAGGATGCTGGAAAATAACAGACAATTTAACTAGGTTTGACCATTACATAATAAAATGAGATGTAGACCTGAAATAACATTTTTTAGCCAATATTTGTGACTCTAGTTAAATTAAATGAGATTTAAGGAATAATGGAAAGAAATATTATGGGTCTGTTTTATTCTGCCATGTCTGACTTTCATCTTTCTCCATTTCTGATAGTATATTTTCATTAGTTTCCATGGCCTGTAAGTCACTGACACATTTAATATAGGCCATGCAGTTATTTGTAGCAGAATTCATGAAATTGAATATGAAATATCCAAATTTTTAATTAATATCTCAGGCTCAGCTACAGCATTTATTGGTCAGATTCATAGAATCATAGAACTGATTGGATTGGAAAAGACCTCCAAGATCATCAAGTCCAATCCTTGGTCCAGCTCCAGTCCATTTACTAGATCATGGCACTCTGTGCCACGTCCAATCTCAGTTTAAAAACCTCCAGGGACAGTGAATCTACCACCTCTCTGGGTAGGTCATTCCAATGCCTGATTACTCTCTCTGCAAAGAATTTTTTTTCTGATCTCCAACTTAATTTCCCCTGGCAGAGCTTGAGCCCGTGCCCCCTTGTCCTATTGCTGAGTGCCTGGGAGAAGAGACCAGCCCCCAC
>JAWWEV010000095.1:57160574-57191042 GCA_035583235.1 Hafferia zeledoni | reverse complement strand
CCTAGCTAAATAGTTGAGCAGGGAATTACTATTTATTTTCCTGTTGCCTCAGATCCTTCTCCACTCAGCAAATTCCTTCTTCATCTTCTTCATCCTCTTGCTAGCATTATTTGGACATTTTTTTATAGCAATACCAGTAAGGAGTGAGAAATGGAACCTACTGGAATGTTCTCATCTTGTAGGAGGACAAAATGGCTAAGTCATTTCTACTTTATTTATGCAATACTTTTTCTTTTCCTACATTTTGCAGAAATAAATGCAGAAGAAAAATTGGAAGAATAATTCAAGCTTATATTACACCAGCGAGGTAAACCCAGTCAATATGTGCCTGACATCTGTTTTATCTACTCTGTAGTTTTGATTACTGTTTTTGTAACCATTTTTTTCATTGTATGAAGTCACCAACCAGGAAATGGGAACCTAAAATTACTTTACAAAGTTCAGCTAGTGTCAAATAAATGCTGATGAAATCTCAAGAAGGTGCTAATGTCAGGCACTCAGACTGATTTTGCATTGCTGGAAGAACTTGCTGCTAAGTCAGAATGTCTGCACATATCCAAGGACAATGCTACTAAGAAAAGTTAAAACTGGTGCAAACTACAGGTTGCATCTGATTTTGTCAAACAGAGGGAAATCCTTTGGTATGAATTTCATTATTTTTGTCTGCTAAATTACTCTGAGACTACTTTGGGCTTTAGGAGCTATTTGGAAGGAGAAGGCCCTTTTTAGATGGTGGTAAGGTGGTCATCTTGAGGAAATTTAACAGCAATGGTAAATCAGGTTTTGTACATTCACTTTTCTCCCCTGTACTTCATGAATCACCAATATTTTTGATTAATCAGAACTTCTATCATCATACATGGAGTAAGACATTTATCTTTCCATTTGGAATAAGTCAAACATATTTACAAAAGTTTTTGCCACAGCTGCCAAAGCATGTTAATGTTTCATATTGGGCATTGATGGGAATGTGTCTCTGCAGCTAAAAATGCTGCTTTACTGCAAAAGCCAGCAGGTAATTAAGGAAAAATGATGGGAGGAGGTGATCCCACTAAATAAATGAGATGGTTATTGCTATAAGAACGTGTCTCACTGGCTGTGGACTGGAACTCTTATCCTTTGGGTTTAAACAGAGGGCACAAGATGTATACTTTTAAATATAGAATTGCACACTATAAACCCCATATTCCTTCTTGTCTCTTCTTGCTTTCATTTTATGCATGAAAGAGATACTGATTTGCTTGTTGCAGAAATGAAGACATTCATTGCTAAGGAATCGATGACTCCAAATGTTTTGTATTCTTTAACTGTAAGAAAGGGATTCAGAGGGATTTCAGGACCTTTTGCATTGTTGGAAGACATGAATTTAGTAACTGTTGAGAAATTTAAATGTAGTAAGTGTTTCTACAAAGAAATGCCCAATGTAGTTATGACTCTATATTTCTCTACATCTACAAAAGGTAGTCCATGCAATACAGGTCAGAAAGCCTTATGGTGCTAAATTTTCAGTAGTAAAATAGAATAGTAATAAAAACCTGTAGATTAAACAACAATCATCAAATATTAAAAACATCCTCTCATACATGGCAGCATAGTAAAACAAAAACCTGTAATGAGTGCAACTTTTACTTCTCCTTGTTTGTGGTGTCGCATAAAACTGAGGAGACACTGTGTGGGAGTACTAGATGCCTTCTATGAGCACAGTTATCTCTTCCCCTATTCACAGGGGGAATTGCAGACACATGCCTACTCCATTTTCCATCCTCCAGAGTCATGTTTCTTCAGGGACCATATTTCACAGGGCCTATTTTGATAGTCTTGATGCTATGTTTGTTGATGTTGTCTGAGTGAGTAGGGCCAAAAGACTTCTGATGTCTCTAACATATTCAGTAAAATCAAAAAGACAAGAAAGGTATCTTCTAGATAAAGTTCTCTAAAATAAAAACAAATATAGCTCCCTGTGTGACATTTAAAAATAAAGACATGAATGGATTTTGCTACATTTGGTTTGTTTTCATTCTGTAGAATGAAAACACAAGTTAGAAATGCACTAAACCTTAACCTTTAAAGATTTTAAGAAAAAAGCAAATAGACTAGATGCTATTGAATACACCCATGAAAATCTGTGGTTTGTAGCATTTACACTTTTACTACCATAACCTTGATTCTGGTAAGGGTTTTCTGTTTAAAAGAATTGACATATTTAACAGTGTGGCAGCTCAAAACTTGTAAATGTGAATACCTATAGCCTTACTTTGCTAGCATTCCACTGTACAAGAAATAAACTTCTGGGATACTAGTGGACTATACACACACTCTCTTTCTTTTACACTGTAATGTTAGTATCGATACAAACAACTGGAATTATGTCTACAATTGTTCTTTTGAACCAGCTTGTTTCTTCAAAGGGTTCTTACAAGATGCTTAAATTCTCTTGCTGCCGTGTCAATAGTAATCCTGTTAAAATATTTGTTATGTAGCATCATGCTTTTCTGCTTTTTTTTTTTTTTGCACACTTTTTCTTTACTTACTATGTGAATCCCACTGAATTTTCTAAGTTTATATATATTAAAAGTTACTCTCATCTGAGGAACACCTATTGTCAGTGCCCATGGTTCACCTCACATCAGACAATCATCAGCTGTCCCTACACAAGGTCCTGTCCTGTCACTGCAGGGAAAGTAATACAGATGTAGAGAAATAAGACACACCAAATGGTCATGGCCGCAGGCCATATGGAAGAGAAGTTAGAGCACCACATCTGAAGCTGTTTTAATCAGCCGCAGCATCTTGGCTGTTAGGGAGATATGTCACTTTACACTTGCTAGGGATTTACTTCAGAATGAGACATAGTTGGGGTTTTCCTTTCTTTATTCATCTACAGTATGTATAGCTGTTTCACTGCCAGGTAATTAATATATAGTTAAAGTGACTGGGATAATTAGATGGTTACTCTTCTATGTAACTCAGATTTTTTCTTTGGTCAGATAATCTTTTAGTTTATAGTCAAGACATGTGGCTTTTGACCTTCTTTCTCCTTAGTATTTCTACACCATATGATACAATGTCATGCACACATATTTGACCTAGCTGTGAGCAAGGTTTCCTGAGAGCTGGCAGAAGCACGACCATATTCCGGTGCATAAGCTGAGCCTTGGCTGAGTGGAAAATTAGTCCCCTGGGATTATTCCACTAAATTGCCAATATGGCCTCCAGGACTGAGTCTAGTTACTGCACCACCTTGTTCTACTCTTGACGTGTGTTCAGATCACGAACTGCAAAATTTTGAGAAGCACCTACTTCTCTTTGGATGACTTGAGGACAGTAACAGAAACATGCTACTGAAGGTTTAGATCTGTGTGAAATAATAATTAAAAAATCTTTTGAAAAATAGTAACATCTGTTACAGTATTTTTTTTCTCTTTTGTGTCACAGCAGTATTGACTCTATTGCTGGTTACATTTCAGGCTGGCATTAATTTAATACAACAATTTATAGTGAACATCTGGTCCCTTTTGTTCTTGTCTGTCACAGACCATTCTGACCCAAGAGCACTGCCCTGGTGGGTGGTTAACAAGTACGAGAAAAAATAAAGCATACCATCTGCTTCCTTTTGTGTTTGCCCATAATTTGTTTTCAAGTTATTTATTCACTAATCAGGGCCAAGACCTTCAGTGTGGTCAAAAATACATAACAAGAAGATCTGACCTATGGTATAACTTCCATAAATACATTTTTATAAACCATGGAGGAGTCTTACACACGAGGCAACGTGGTCTAGATGAAAATACTGTATCACAGCTTTCATTTTCACTGGGAACATACTTGGAGGGTTATTTTAAATAACTCCATGACATTATGAAAATAGAAGGGGAACTCAGTGGAATTCTATAAGGGTTACTCTGACCCTACTGCTGTTCAACAGTTTTGTTAATGGCCAACTGCTACTAGAAGGTGCAAAGAGTCAGAAATGTTCTACTGGTATGTTAGCTGAAAGGTTTTGAAATCACATGATATGGAGAAAGTCTGGAAAATATAATTTTGCATTTAACATGGGCAAATGTTAAGCCTTAGCCTTGGCAGGGGTACACAGATACTGGCACTCTAGCTGCCTATGGTTCAGAGGTGTTTGGATTGTAAATTGAGTGTGACACCTTACTGACATCTTACAAGGGGAATATTGTGCTGGAAAACAGAATGAAGAATAATTTGAGATAAGTGATTATATTACCTAGTCCTATGCAAAATAAGGAAGGCATTAGTATAGAATCAGTTACTTCACCCTGAGGGAGACCTGGATCACCTGAAATGTTACAGTAGGAAGTAACTGCTAGGCATGCAGAAAAAATTTCCTCCAGAAAGACTAACAGATTCAAGATTTTTTAGACTGCAGAAGAAAGCTTGGAGAAGATATATGTGAAAGTAGTCTCAACTTCCTAAGAGAAATTGTAGAATTCCATTGAAGCGATTAAGATTCAGACCAAGTGTTAGGGAAAACTTTGTAACTAGAAAGACAGTCTACCTTTGTATAGACTCTTTTGGTAAGGTGATGAGGCTTTATCTCTGTAAGTCTTCACAGCTATGGTAGACAAATGCCTATAGGCGTATTGTGAAGTTGTAAGGTTCCTGAACATGTCTGGGCAGGCACCAGGGAAAACATGCAAGCAGGAATCAGGTATTGCAAAATATATGTAAATGAAGTAAAACCCCCCACCAAGTGGCAACCATGGAGGCTGCCATTTTGATCAAGACCCCGCCTCTTAACATAACATAACCAACCAGAGGTGAGGGAACACCCTTTCTGTTATGTGGATGGTTTGGGATTTAGAAGCCTTTAAGAGAGGGAAATTTGATTTTGGGTGTGTCCTTTGGGGAATGGATTTGGCCAGGACACCCAAACACGTGTTTGTAAGTAAATCTTTCTCCTTGTTAATTTTCTTTGTTTCATGGACTTTGTTATTCTTGTAAAATTCAATAAAGAGAGAAATTTTCTCACAATTTTGAGATATGGTGTTATGGTTGTTCTTACCTTGTCTGTACGAAAGAACCAAATAACATCTTCTGGGAGTCCTTCTAGCTTAATGTTGCTAGACATTGACAGCAAATTAGCATTCACATATAATTCGAAAGTGGATCCTTTATTAAACAGAGTTAGAGTAAACAAAAAGGCTTAGAGAGTTATATTAACCTTTTAATTCTTTGCTACACTGTTGACTACTGTAAAGATACTATTTTACTAAAATATAAACATACTGTTACTAAACTGCACTGCATCAGATTGCACATGTTTTACAATCCTGGCACTTGCCATTAGCTCACTATATTTATGTTCATTGTAACTGGTAAGACCATTATTCTCCCTTGAAAAGTAAGGCTGAGAAGACAATTGTTTAAACTAAAACACAGCAGAGTAAGGACTGTCTTGGTAGTAAATTTTAGGTGCTTGAAAATTGGAAGAGAATTGGTGATACTTTTATGAGTTTGGAAGAAAGGCTAAGGGGCATACATTTATTCAGTGAATATATTCCAGCAAGAGAATAATTATAATTCTTTTATTCTACCTTCAAACTTTGAAAATATTTAGATGCTGTGAATGTGACAATTTTTTTAGATGTCTCCTCTCTCTCATATGAGGGCAGTGACTCTGCAGCTTTTGCTGAAATTTACCCTGACGGTCGCATGAATAATTCCCTTGCAGGAAGTGAGCAATGCCTTTTGCGACTGAGAGAGATGATATCTATTCAATACTGCAGTTAAAATACCTCCTCAATAGCTCAATAGGGTACACCAGCCCTGGAACAGCCAACTTTATTAAATCAATCTTTATGTATTTGTGTGGGCGCATCAAATAGTGCCCTGGTGTACAATGTGGAGTGTAAATTGCAACAATAAGCTAGAGAATTTATAGGCTATTTACATTCTTCAAAATAGATGTTTGATTTGGAAAGCTCTTCAAGTTATGAAATAATTGTCATGCATGTTCAAAATCATTACAGAGTTTAGGGTTATTTAAAATTATTTTTCCCTAAAATGACAAGTTTTTAATAAAATCAAAAATTTTATTTCCTTGCAAGTACACAGCATAAATCTGAGTCAGAAGATGCAGCTAGAATACTGTGGTAGTTATCACAGTCCTATACAGTTTTTCTCTAAAAATATAAACTATTTCATTTAGTTTGACTTAATATTTTTGCAATATTATAGCAATGTTATATTTTTAAAGGAATGTTATGAAAACATATCTGATAAACTTACTGGCTTGTTCAGAGATTTTGGAAAGCAATATAACTCAATTAAATTGTATTAATCCAATAATATAATTTCTAGAAAAATAACTTTATCCATGAATATTCTCTGTGAAGAAGATTTATCGAAGTAGTATTTAATTTTTTACATTATCTTTCAAAAATGCTTGATTTCTTAGAGGAAAAACAAAATATTAATTCATAATGTTAGAGAAGGGCCAACTTGCATATGGATTTATTTTTGGCTTAGAGAAACTGGTATAATGATAAATGTAGTCATAACCGCATAGGAAAAGATGTCAGATCATAATACAACTTGTGATTTTTATAAATTTTTTATCATTACTGTATAATTTTCAGTGACATTGTATTCTATATAGAGAACATTTCTTGCAGTCATCATGGTTTTTACAGTCAGTTTTAAGTTCAGAGAAGGCTGTATATTTCTTTAGAGGAAGGGCCATTTTTGAATGGTTTCTAAAATGTGTACATCAAGAATTGATGGGTTGTTACTTTGCTATATCTTTCATTCTACTTCAATGTGATAACTAAAAATATTAAAGCTCTTATGGAAAATATTTTTTTTTTCAATTATTAAAATGAAACACTTTGGATTACAGAACTATATTTGTTGAATCTATTTAATTTAGTTATAACAGGATTTCAAATATTTTGCTTATGACCTCTTTCCTCTTCCCAGGCTCTCTTCAAGGTGCACAGCTCTGCAAGATAAGTTGAGATGATTAGAACCTGATGCTAGGAAAGCCAAGGTTGTGGGTTTGATCCCTGTACAGACCCTTTACTTAAGACTTGGGCTCAATGACTCTTGTGGATCCCTTCCAACTCAGAATGTTCTGTGATATCTATGAAAAGTCTGGCTGATGTTCCCAGGAGTAAAAGGTGTGGATGGAGATTTAGGAACAAGGTATGCTGAATTGAGTCCTGTCATTCTTAGCAACTTACAAACTTCAGAGAAAGGAAAGACAGATCCCTGACAATCCTGAGCTTATTGACCTATTGCAATCTTTTGGAGGTGGCAAGGAAAATAAAAATATTTTTCTGTTTGGCAAGACTTCATATCAATTTTTTAGTCCTGTATCTGAAAGAAAAAGAGCTGCAGTTTTAATTTAGCTGTTATGTAACTTAAAGCTCATGTGATTTGCAAGAGATTTTTGATTAATAGGACAAATTCAAATTTAACAGCAAAATATGTGGTCTATTCTACAGAGACTATTTATCACAGAATCATAGAATATGCTGATTTGGAAGAAACCAACAAGGATCATTGAGTCCAACCCTTAGCCCTGTGCAGGACCATCCCCAAGAGTCACACCATGTGCCTGAGGGTATCATCTAAGTGCATCTTGAACTCTGTCAGGCTTGGTCTTGTGACCACTTCCCTGGGGAGCCTGTTCAGCTCTGGGGAGCCCAACCACCCTCTGGGTGAAGAACCTTTTTTTTAGATCCAACCTAAACCTCCCCTGACACAACTTCAGGCCATTCCCTCAGATCCTGTCACTGGTCACCATGGCCAAGAGATAAGTATTTGCTCCTCTTTTCCTCACAAGGAAGTTTTAACTGCAATGAGTTGTAACTCCATGAGTTTCCTCTTCTCCAGGCTGAACAGACCAAGTGCCCTCAGCTGCTCCTCATACAGATTCCCCTCAAGGCCCTTCACCACCTTTGCTGCCCTCCTTTGGACACTCTCTTATGGCTTAATGTCTTTCTTATATCGTGGTGCCCCAAACTGCACACAATATTCAAGGTGAGGCTGCCCCAGTGCAGAGCAGAGCGGGACAATCCCCTCCTTCAACCAGCTGGTCATGCTTTGACTGATGCCCCCCAGGAGAGGGTTGGTCCACCTGGCTACCAGGGCACTGCTGACTCATGCTCAACTTGCCATCAACCAGGACCCCCAGGACCTTTTCCTTCACACTGCTTTCCAGCTTCTCATTTCCGAGTCTGTACGTACATCCAGGGTTGCCCCATCCCAGATGCAGAATCCAGCACTTCCTCTTGTTGAAATTCACATTATTGGTGATTGCCCAATCCTCTGATTTGTCAAGATCTCTCTGCAGGGCTTCCCTGCCTTTGGGGGAGCCAACAGCTCCTCCCAGCTTTGTGTCATCTGTGAACTTCCTTGTATCCCTTCCAGTCCTGTCTCCAAATCACTTATGAAGATGTTGAAGAGCACATGGCCCAAGATAGAGCCCTGTGGAACCTCATGAGTAATAGATGACAAATCTGATATTCCACCATTCATTATTGCCCTCTGTGCTTGACCTGTAAGTCGGTTGGTCACCCACCACATGATGTGTTTATCCAGCTGTGTGCTGTATAGTTTGTCTAGAAGGATCCTGTTAAGAAGCAGTATCAAAAGCTTTACTGAAATCGAAAAAAGATTACAACTACTAGCTTCCCTTGATCAACTGGGTGGATTACCTTGTCATAAAAGGAAATCAGGCTTGATAAGCAGGACTTTCCTCTCACGAAGCCATACTGGCTGTGACCAGTGACTGCATTGTCTTTCATGTGTTTTCAATACCTCCCAGAATAATCTTCTCCATAACTACCAGTCACTGAAGTGAGACTGACAGACGTGTAGTTTCCAGGATTCTCCTTCTTGCCCTTGAAAATTGCAAAAATGTTTGCCTATTTGTAGTCAGCTGGGACTTCTCCATATTCCCAAGGCTGCTCAAAAATCATGTATTTAAAGGTTTAATAGAAGTTTTATGTGTAGTTCCAGTGAGAAACAACTGGCTATCTCAAATACATATGAAAAAATCCTGTATGTAAGTTCCATAATTTGGATATATTTTAGGCTTATTCAGGAGACCCATCCAGTGAATTTGTTCTAGAAACATAATATAAAGTTCATCTCACCTGACTGTAGTTGGCTAAAAGTCAAGTGTCTGACCTAAATTCATAGCATTATGGTGCTCTTGGAGTTAACGGACACAAACAAGTTCAGTAGCAATTAATTTCCTTATTAAATGGATATGCAAAAATGCTGGAGTTAACAAATGCTGGATTTTGGATGGTAGGAGCCAAGTGAGATTAATCCCACTGGTTTTACTCTTTTTATTTATATTGCACATTTTGTACATTTATGAACAACTTTGATTTGTGTTCTCACATCTTGGCTATAATGGCATAAACATTGCTCTGTTATGTTGGATAATCTAATTACTATTGTTAAAATAAAATTAATATGGACTATGCTGTTGAATTAAGTGGGAATATCTGTTCAAGTTTTCAGACCTTTCAGCATTAGAGTTGACTGGGAAGTCTCCATGCCTGGTTAGAAGTGTCAAACCTCCAGGAATGGACTCATTAAAAAAAAAAACAAAAAAACAAAAAAACCCCAAACAACCTCTGTGAAACATATCTCAGTGGTTTAATTAGTATTTCATTTCAATTTTCTACTCATTTGAGAGAGAATTAGTTTTGTGAAGAACCTTGACACAGATTAAATCTGTTTGTTTTTTGGTGCTGTAAAAACATTGATCTGGAACTCCTCTTCTTTGTTGTGGATTAGATGGTAATACAAGTATTTTACTGCTCTAGATGGGCTCACAGCAATGGACTCATTCTTATGTGAGTCTTGAAAATGTTTCTGTGTTTACTGAACTTCTTACTTGATGGTTTGTAATGAGCATTTGGAAATGGAGGTTTCTTGACTTAGGCACTCTTGATGTAATAACTTTTATAGGCAGAGCTGCAGAGTGTATCTATATTATATTAAATATTTGCAAGGTTATTTCTTTTTTTTTTTTCCTTTTTTTTTAGTATAGTGATTTTTTAATTTATTTTTGTTTAACTTTGTATATAATATTAATGATATTTTTATTTGGGTGTTAACACTCAGTGCTTGTCATTCTCACTGTAGTGATTTTTTTTAATGATCCTGTGAACTGCAACTTGATCTAGTATACCATATTAGACCTTTGGCATTGCTCTTAAGTCATCTTATGAGATTAATAAACATTCTTACAGAAAACTGTCTAGGATTGTATATACTCCATTTACAAAGACCCTGTAATATGCCTGGATTTTTACCATAAATTTTCCTAAATATATATTCCAGGAAAATTCATATTACATAATAATAAATATCAGGATAATGCATTTTTCTTACTAGCTGTCATATAAGCAATGTAGAGCTGGGAGTTCTCTTTAAGGAAGTGAATTGCTTATTTTTGGCAGTAACCAGTGTATCCAGTGACACTTCTCTTTTTTCTTTTTTTTTTTTTTTTCCTAATTGTGATGGAACTGCAGTGAAAGGTTTATTTGAATTAGTTATGTTCACAGTATTTTTTTTAGATTATCACTAAGCTTGAAACTCATGGAACCTGGAACCCTTAAAGCTCAAAGACAAACCTTGCTGGAAGGCAACATGAGAAAAGAAAGCCCAACTGAATTCATCATGATTCAATTAATTGTACAGCATGAGAGAAATTCAGATAAAACTCTGCCATCAGGTAAAACAATATTTTATTTTTTTCTGTTTTACAGGTAAAAAAAATGTACCATCATGCCAAAGATACTCTAATAAAAATGAAAGATCTTGGGGCAGGCTTGAAGATAGTGTCAGACTCAAAATCATCTCTGTCTTTTAGCTTGTCTGGTCAATCTCTGTGAACATCAATTCTCTGTAATGTTCAGAGTTTCTTCCTTTTGCTTTTTATCAGTTCTATGTTGCTGTTGTTAAGCAAACATATCACAGCAGAAGCTGAAATACAACACAGTATTAATGAAAAAATTCAAACTTAGGAAGAGTTTTCCATTAATAAAACTTAACCACTTAATTTCTACTAGTTTGGCCGGGTGTTTCATATTGGAGAGAGAAAGCTTGATTTCCTAGAGGTAGGCGTAAAAATGAAGACTTTAATTCAAGAAGGAATAGTAAGAAATTAGTAATGCAGATGATGGCTTGAAAAATCCTTTAGGCTTGCCATTCTTGAGAATCAGTAACAATTTATGGAGAATTTTAAAAATAGGAGAAAACAGAATATAGATAAACTTATTCCAATTTCCTTCTGTGATTATATTCCCCACAAAAAGGGACCATTTACCTGAAAAACATTGATATTTAATTTTCTTTTGCCATATACAATTGCATATGCACACAGAGAAACAAACAGTGCAGTAAATCAACTTTTTAACTGTGAGAGTGACAGAACACTGGAACAGGCTTCCCAGAGAGGTTCTGTAGTCTCCCTCCCTGGTGATATCCAAAACCTTTCTGGACATGATCTTGTGCAACCTGCTCTAGATGAACCTGTTTTAACAAGGGGATTGGGTGGATGATCTCCAAGGGTCCCTTTCAACCCCAATCATTCTGCAATGCTGTAACTCTATGAAATTACTTTATGGCTGGATAATGACATTTTAGTATCAAAGTTTTGAAAATTTCTCATAAAATATGTCTTTATGTGATCTAGTGCTTGATCTTCTACAACAGAGCATGAATGATCAAAGAAATTACAATTGCCAAATTGAATGGGTCCAGGAAGTCTTATTCACTATATTCCTTCATGTATATAACAGTCTCTCTTTTTAGTGACTGAGGTATACAGGGTGAAAAATATCAACAGAAAAAAATGGTAAGGATAAGAAAGTTGGAGTAATTATGAATTCTACGTGTGAAATGCTTTTTTTGCATACAATATGCTTTGTGGCAGTGGAAGGAATTTTTAGAGGTCTCCTTTGTTCCAATGACAGAACTAATTTCCTCAAAAGTCTGTTTTCCTTCTATCAACAAAAAACTGTCACCCACATACAAAAAAAAAAAAAAAAAAAAAAAAAAAAAAGTGTTAGGAGTCCCACTTCCTTCAGTGGATCAAATGTGTTCCAGGGCATTATGGTCAACCAAATGTTGCTGTCCCCTTACCAGCAGAAACAGAGTATTACTTTATCAATAAAAATGAGACTTACACTGATTTTGGGATAATGAAAGAGAGAAACTTTGGCTGTCACTTTGGAATTCAGCAAACTTTTCCCAGCTGACTTGGAAACCTGTTGACAGCTGTATAAAAAGGAGGGCTGTCTTAATAAGAAAGGGGGTGTCATCGTGCTACAAACTATGTGAGACAGCAGAAAGATTGGAAAGACCTTTTGGTCTGTTTTGTGAGTGATCTGTCAAAGGGGACTGCAGTGGTCCATTTTTCAGGCTTAGTAATTGTCCTGAAAGTAAATGTACCATTTTTCTGCTGCCCATCTAATGTGGCTTTTAGGAAAAATTATTGTGTAGAAGAACACAGAGGAACAGAATAATTTCAGACTAGTTTGCAACTAAAAAATGAGTTTTCACCTAAGGTAAAATTTCAAGAGAAATCTCTGCTTTCCTCAGTTAATTTTTTTCTTTTACTTCATCAAAAAGATCAGAGATAATTTGCCAAGAAAAAGAAAAACAAAACAATACAATGGTCACGTTTTAAAAGATATTTAGGTCCTCCATGGCCATCTATGGTAGTAAGAACTAGAAATTGAAATCTCTTTAAAATACCTTTTCCGTGGTACCTCAGCTTTGGAATTCTGCAATCCTGTCATAAAGCTTCTCTCTTGTGCAGTTTGGTTTAGAGTGTGTGTTTCCATAACAAGAGACATAAAGGAACTTTTCTTTAAAAGGGTTTAATGATGAAATGGAAAGCTATATATTTTGGATTCTCTGAGCACAGTGAACCTCAGTCAGCTAAAGACAGTTCTCTGAGCATAGCAAAAGGTCTCCCACAAAATACCAGTTTATCCTTAAACTCTGACTGTCAAGAAAATTATATTTTCTTGCTTTATTTTGTTTTCTAGGATCATGTTATAAGGACATTAGTAGTTTTCTATTGGCTTCTGCTTTCTGACATTTTTTTCAGCCTCCCAGCATGCATATCTATCTACACATAGACATTTATCTATAACCAAGACCACATTCTGTCCATTTTTTTTTTTTTACCAGACTTACATGAAATCCAAAAGATCTCAACTCTTGTATAAAGGTGGTGATTTCCATGTTTGTATGATGATCTCTCTACTATTTAATGTGGCATTCACTAAGATAATTCTATTTTTGATTTACTTTCACTTACAGAAGTCTATTCTGCCATTTTTTTCCCATTAGTGCCACTGACAAGTCCTTTAAAGTTAGTATGGCTCAGGGTAGCAGGAATTCAGATAAAACTTCATGTTTTGTAGCTGCATGATAAATTTATTTTCCAAATCTAACAGGAAAAGAAGAAAACTGTATGGTAGTGAAATAGTCTGTCCTTTCTTCTCTCACATCCTGAAATATTCAAATAACTTGACAGCAGGGAGTAAGATAGGAGCAATCTCAAGTCACCATTTCTTCTAAAGACTGCTATACATATTAAATTACTTCTAAGTCTTAAAGTTTGTAATGAATTTAAACTTGGCTTAAATAATAAAAGAAATGTGTTTAACATTTTAAAGTACATTTTCATACCTCCTGTGTTTATGTTCAGAGATAAGAGATATGATCTGGTCACAATAAAGTAAGGAGCAAAAAATATATAAGAAACTTGACTTCATTTATACAGCTCAGTTCACCTCATATGTCCCAAGGCATTTCACAAATGATATGCACATCATCAACAAATGTCAGCAGTTATAATGACATGTTTGATTCATCTGTGCCATAAAGAGGTCCCAAGGAGTTTCTACTGTCCTAGAAGCCCTGGAGGAACTTTTTGCTAAGGAGGAGTGCAGCACACCATGCAGACCATGGCATATGCAAATCTATTTCTCTCTGTTGCTGTGGTTTTCCTTGATCTAGGCAGGACTATGACATACATGCAAAATTACTGGGGCTGTTCACCTGGTTTAGATTCATAAAACTAAATGTATCACACTTTAGGGGAGATCCTGTCTTACTTTTTTTATTGCAAATCTCAGAGTCTCTAGTTTGGATACAAATCTAGCTGTAAGGTGCTCAGAAAAACCATTCTTCTGGAACTTTTGGTGTATCTCTGTTTCTATATATTGCTCAGTCTTAATGCTCTGCTGTTGCCACTTGGTATCTGCAAGCATTTATGGATGCAAGTAACTCAGAAAAAAGCTGCTGGATTCTGGAAGAAATAGCCCATGATTCCATGAGCTGCTCTTTAGGAAGCTTTCCATGAGCAGGCATGCTTTCGTGTTCTGCCTTTATGGCACGAGGCAAAGCTGATCCTGCCTACAGCTACTGGCAAGTATAGCTCTGCAAACATTCATTAGTATGACAAACAGATAACTGAGGCAAAATGAGGACAAAAGATTGTGCAAGCAGCTTTAACCGAGGCGAAAGCAACACTAAGTCATTTGTCCAGCATTTTAGTACCATAATTCAATATTCCTAGCAATAATTTGCAGTAGTAGAAGTCAGACAGTGCCAGGCTTAGAAGCAAAAATGGACCTGATAAGAGGGCTATCCATCACAAAGAGGGACACTAAGGAAATGTGAATTATTCACTCTTATCTACTTGCTATTTATTACATTTTTATGTCTTTATCTATTCTATTTCATCCCCTCACAAAGCATAATTAGAAATGACATTTCTATGCCTGAAATTATGAGGAAAAATCTGCAAAATTAATTCCATTGTCAGTAAACATTGTCCTTAGGATTTCATTCCATATTGTCTTTAGGTCTAAAGACCATCAGCAAAGAGAAAATAAAAAGCCTGCAGAAATTGGAGCTTACTTTCATATTGTTTCACTCTTCTAGGTTGTGAGTGACTGTGCAATGAAGGGCAAAGAAGGAGAGGGAAAGTGAGGGGGAGAGAGGTGACTTTCTCATAGTCTAGATACCTACAAAAGGCTGAATGGGAATTTCTGTGGCAGCCGGCTTTTATCAGCCTGCCTATATTATCTAAGCAGTTTTTATGGAGTTCTGAGTGGAGGTAGCTGGCTACTATTTAAAATTTTGGATTTCTTTTTCTTTTTTCTTTTTTTTTTTTTTTTTCCTTTTGGAAAATGACTGATGAAAACAAAGTATTTTCTAGGAAGTCACTAGTTGTCCTAAGTTTCATTTTAGCCTCTTTTTGCATTCTTAAATGTTTTGGAAGTTCAGCATGTTCTTAGAGTCTTCTTAAAAATGAAACTAGTCCAAAAGTAATTTTTTTACATGATTGGATTATACATATTTCTGCTATTTACAGAACAGAAATATTGAAAGAATGAGACAGAAAAAAAAAAAAAAAAGTATTGTGATCAATCAGAAATTAATTTTGGATATATGGCTTATATGATAATTTATTTTATGAATTTGTTATGTTATAGTTTACATTTTGAGAGATTGCCTTTATGAAAATTATTTCTATGTGAACCTGAATATTTTTTAAAATAGAAATATTTTTTCCTCCTTGTCACTGAGTTAAATATCAGAATTAAGAGGAACCTGATATGAGCAGATAATTTACCAGTATGCTGGAGCTAGATATTTTTTAGAAAATATAAAAGGGTCTTGTATTGGGAATTTTCTTGGGGTAATATATAAGAAATTGCTTTAATGTTCAAGCAGAGGTTTGTGGGGTTTTTTTGGTTTTTTTTCTTTTTCTTTTTTTTTTTTTTTTTTTTTTTTAGGGTAATACAAACTTTTGATCAACTGATGAACTTCAGTGTTATGGTACAGAATCATGAGATACTTATACTGGAAGGAAATGGTGAAAATTAGCCAGCCAAACCTCCCCACTCAAGCAGGGCCAGCTGTGAGGTTGGAAAACAAAACCTCAGGAACTGCCTCAGTTGTGTTTTGACCGTGTCCAAGGATGGATATTCAGCAGCCCCTCTTGACAGTGAGCTTCTCCTGCTGCAACCTGGGTTGGTAGCCCCTTACTCTCACTATGCATCTCTGAGAAGTGTCTTAGACAACCCAAAGCAGATACTAGAACCCTCACTTAGCCTTCTCTTCTTCAGACCCTTTTTCACATTTTCACACCAGGTTTTTAGGATTCATGAATGAGTGTGGCACAGGATTGGCACAGGATCAACATAGGACCAGCACAGAGTCAGCTCTGATATGCAAACCTTGATATGCTCTTTGTTTCAGTCTAGACCAGTACTATCCAAAAACTGTTGTATGTTCCCTCTATGACCTCGTAAAAGTAACTTATTATGGTGGTAGCTGAATGCTAATGTGTCATGGAGATACATGTGAAAGAAACCTGGAGTGGTAGCAGAGAGTCTAAAGTTACTCAGCCCTAGAAGAAAGGAAAAGCTGAGAAAGGTGGGACATAGTTTTTGTTTTCTTTTGTTTTATTTCAATTCAGACTAACGTGAGAACAAATTTGCAAAAGATTTGTTCTTGAAAGGGTACCAATTTCATCAGTGATTTAACATACGCAATTGATATGATGGACTACAGGGATACAATTTTTATTTAAGGAAATATTTGGGGCAGCCTTATACAATATTGATGCTGCTGTAGAAAGCCTAAAGATATAGCAGTCTAGTGGGAGAAAACAAAAAAGGTTTGTATATAAGACACTTAGAATCAAACTAAATCCATACCAGCATCCAGCCTGAAGTGATTTGTTTTCTGAACAATGGGATTAATAATGAGATGGTCTATGAGCAAAATGATACTATGTTTTACATTCCTTCATCTTTCCAAGTTTACTCTACATCAATGAAACGAATGCATAGAAATTATCCTGACAGTGGGCTACATGACCACAAAAAATAATGGGAAAATCATTGCATCATGGTCAAAACATATAAAGGAAAAAATAATTTTTAAATCCGCAAAGTTTTTTCTGAGATGAAAATAAAATATTCTCTAAAAAAAGCAGTTTTAATGGAAAGCAGTGTACTATTACAGATTCAGAAAACTACAAGCCCTGGCTTTCTGTAAGAATTTATACCAGGAGAGTTAGCCCTTTATTTTACTTGCCGAGGTTCTTTTCTTCCCTTGAATTGTCATGCCAAGCAGTTCAGTGCATGTGAATTTTATGAAGCCTAATATTCTGAAATACTTGCTTGCAGATTTTTAAGACATAACAAAAGGTGGTAAAGCAGAAATGGTTGTATAATATCTAATAATACAAAGACTATGTATGACCGAGAATATATATAGCGTTGACAGCTACAATGTAATTTGAGAACATGTAAAGCAACTTCAGATATACCTCTGTGGAGCTGATTTGACAGTGAGAAGTGGCTTTACATTGCCTTGGTTCAAACTAAAAGTTCCTTGGAAACTCTGTCTAAAGAAGGATGAGTTTACTCAAACTATTCAAAGGTTCACCATCCATAAAGAAAATGCAAGTCAGTTTTCTTGATTCCTGCACCCAATGTTATAAACATGCACATTTTCTGGGCCCACCTCTGCACTAGAAACTACATGTAACTTATGCAAAATATCACAGGAGAGTTTAAAGCTAATTATTCATAGCTTTAAATAGTGTATTTGATGAAAAGGTGTTGAAAGTTGGGATGTTTAGGTAAATTGTTCTCCTGCAATAGACTTCCTTCTGCTTGCTCTGTTTGATGGATAAGATCACTGGGATAAACCAGAGAGGGCTACTGTTTTTAAGGTGTTAGTTTACATGAACTGTGGGTTTGGCATTATGGAGAGCTCCAAACAGGTGCTTAGTTTGAGGCAGATTTTGAAAGAAGACACCAAATTAATACACTAGGGATTTGGCAACATGCTATAAGACTACAGTGTGGATTTGGCAGTTCTTCAAAACACATAAGAAAACTCACTTTTATTTAAACAAGAAAGTGTCAGTTTATTCAGAAGTGAGAAGGGACTCTTGAATGTATTACAGTTAAAAATCACATAAATCTTTTAAATTTATCCAGTTATAACACAAAAAGCCTCAACAAACCTGAGTAAAGAATAGGAGGCTTTAACATTTTGTTCTTTTTTTTTTTTTTTTTTAAGTTAATGTAAACTGAAACTGAATCACTCATGCTGCTTCAACTGTGTGAAATGACAGATGCACCTGAGATAATCATATTTCACAAATGTGCTGTGTTTCCTTGGAGAATGATGGATTCTTAACACTTTTAATGGCATCGTTCAACTGACAAGTCATGCCTTCATTCAACCAAACAAACTGCATACCCCCAGCTGGAACAAACATGATAGTAAATAAAAAATATCTTTTTTTTTTTTTTTTAATTTTTGGTAAGGGCACACAGAATATTTCTTTTCTCTTTTGTTTTTGACATGATATGAAGTAGAAAGAAAAGCACTTAAAGGAGAATTAACCATAGTAGGACAATAAGATAATTTTAACAGCAAACAAAAATAATGTCATACATTTAGACTTTGAAAACTTAAGCTTCATTTACAGGAATTGGAGCTTCATTCCAAAAGCTGTAAAGCTGAAAAAGTCTTTTCAATTTTGCTGGTAAACAAACAGATCCACAAAAGAAGTCTGTGTTAATGCACAGTTGTTTAATTCCTAGCTCTTAGGCTCCCAGCAGTTATTTAATGACCTGAATGAGATTCCTAGGTTCAATAGACATTTGGCGACAATGTTAATGAAAAGTTTCATGCCACCATTAAACTCTGATTTAGATTATAGTCTCCCTAATTAATAAGAAATTGTGAGGACACAGAGAGATTGTAAGTAATGCAACGTAAGACATGCTTTGTAGAACTGAAGACAGTCACAGAACTGTAAGATTATTCAGATTGGAATGGACATCTGGACACTCTTTCTTGTCTTCCAAAGATGGCCAATTTTTAAGATGTATTCAACTTTGATATTAGATGAGGGACTTTTCCAGATGAATTTTGAACTTATCCAAAGACAGAAATTGCAGAACTTCTTTGAGTACCTATTTGTCATCTCTTTTTGGAATTTAAAGATGTATACAAATGAAAAATAAGGACCATGACTAAAACTACCACTCAGTCACATAGCAGCCTCAGGTTCAGGTCTGTCTTCCATTGAAAGCAAGTCTTGTACCACTATCCAGGGAATATTATACAGTGATGGAGGGAAGAGATATAGGGTATTAGAAAAACACAGGCTCTAGAAACTCCTTTGTTTCAAAATGGCTGTTAAAGATGTTCTGTTCTATGTAGGATAAGTAAATGTCACTGAAACAGTGAATCAAAATAGGGAATAGCCTTTCTTTTTCTCATAGGAGGTAAGATATGTCTTTTATCCTTAAATGATATATTTTTGCATCAGTATAACTGTAACTGTGTAAAAAAAGTGTGAACAAACACCATACCACAAGGTGCTTCCATTAAGGCAGAGAAGGTAGCAAAATACATCTTGGACAGCAATTTCATGGACAGCAGCAAATATTAGTCATTGAAAGTGTAAAAAAGAATAATCACCAAATACTAACTGAAATTGCTTCATGGACTTTCTAATCATACTATAAATCTTTTTACAGTGCTTGACAGACTGCCTCTGTCTTAATTTTTCACATACTTGAAACAATCTCTAATCAGTTTAGTTACAGCTTTCTAAAGGACTAGAATTATATGAAGTATGCTTATCACCTTTTAAATATCTCAGATCAAGTATTGCTGTTGAATTTCCTGTTAAAAATTATGTAAATTAAAAATCTTATGAAACTCTTATACGAATTATATAGGCCTATTTATAAAAACTGTACCTTGGTTCTTTGAAGATTACTATTCTATTAAAGATAAAAGTGTTTGAGGATGAATTGTGGTGCTAGAGTGATTAGTAGATATAAGTTATTTGTAATTTCCTATAGGTGACTATTCTGATTACAACTTTGAATCACTAACTGCTATGGCATTAAATGCTTTTGAAGGGTTTTATTTATTCCTTCATATTTTTATGCATTTTTAAGTGTTGTTTAGTTCAGAGTTAAACTTAGCACTTGTGTTAAGTAAAACTGTGATAGATAATTATCTTTTATTGCAATAAAGATTACTTTGACTTATGCCTACTGCTTTAAGCTTTGGAGGGAATTTAATTTGTGAATTACTAAACCTGAGTTTTATTCCTGGTATTACCATTACTGACAAGCTGGGTACCATTGTGGCTAGTAACTGTTTTAATGTTTAGCTTTCTGTCTAAGATCACGTAATTAATAATAAATTACATTATTAGAAGATAAAAGAAAGAATTAGCTACCAGTTTACAAATTTACAAATTTAAGCTCAGCTAAGGCAAAAAAACTCTGAGGAGAGGAAGACTCAGTGAGCTCACAGTCATACAGGACCTTAATATAGGGAAAAGTGATTTTTGAGCATAGAGGTCATTTGGAAAACCATTTGCAATTCTAGTCACTAAATTGTTTTTGCTTTGCTGTGTTGGTTCCCCTTTTCTTCTCCTACTTTGACATCCTCACTTTTAAATGCTAGTATTTAAGCTGACCAAAAAGTATGTATTAGAATTATATATTTTGCTATGTTTTTTGGTGAAGACTGGTACAAATTACTCAGATTAAAAGAACTGTTTATCTGAAAACAGAAAAGGCTAAGTCCGATTATGTAAACTCTCCTTCTTTACAGACTTGGCAAAGGAACTATCTTTTTTGTCTGTGTGTGTGAAATCTTTAATTTCCTGTAAATAATTGCATATTTAAAATAAAAATTATCCAACATTGATTTAAAGACCTTGAATGACTGAAAATCCAGCATTCCTAGATAGGTTATGCTAATGATTCATTTTCCTCATTGTTAAAAGTAAACAAATGCACTTTAGGTTTTTTTTATAGATTAATCTAATTTCTGTGACCATTAAGATTTTACTTCTAATAAAATATAGACCTGTCTTCTACCAGAAAGTTCTTTTTCACATAGCAGTGGTAAAAGGTCACCTGATTAATTTCCTGTAGATGACTAGACTAAATTTCTCTTTTGTCTTACTGAAAAACTATATTTAACAGCTTAGGTCACTTTTGTTGTTCTTCCTGAAACATATGAATCTTGAGTATCCTTTTGCAGTTTGGCAAATGCAAGCAGACACCAAAATGAACAGAACCATAGATATATATCCATACTTAATATTGCTTTGATGTTTCCACACTGACATATTCTACGAGTGTCTTTAACCTCATATTTATTGTAAAAGAAGAAGTCTCACTTATATTTGGTTCAACTGAGAGCATTTTACATACCTATTTAGCAAGCTAGGAGCTCTCAGATCCTCAAAGGTCTGTCACTCCCTGGGTGGTACACCCACTTCTTTTTCATAGGGATCCCCCCTTCTCTTTTCAGAACATCTGCCAAATGAATCTTACTCTATGTCATTTTAATTTTATGGCAGTCAGGACCCAGCTTACCTTTACACCTTGCAGGAAGACATAAACCAGACATGTTTACTTTTCGTTACTGCTGAATCTGTCTGGTAGACTTAAAGCACAACTGGCTGAGCTCAGCCAAATAAAGAGATATTACTTCCCTGCTGAGAAGAACCTTTTACCCAAGTTCAGCAGTAAAAGTTGCTGAGTCAAGTTCCATCTTTGCCAGTTTAAAATGAAACCTACTTCTAATTTCTTACAGTTGTCATGTCAGCCCCTTCTTCAGAAGCTGATCCAACTTTGCAAGAAATAAGTGTCCATTAAGAAGAACCTATAGAATAAGGAACCTTAATTACAGCTAAAGGAAAGTGAGTAAATGACACAGTGGAAATGTATTACCTTCATCATGTGAAAGATCAGGTATTACAAGCCAAGGCAGAGTAGTAGTACTTCTTAGCTTTTACCTGTCATTGTCAACTTATATTTAATGTTCGGTAAAATGAAATTTATTGCATTAAAAGTATAGAAATTTGGCATAAAATAAATTCCAGACGTCAGAGAGGCTCAGTGTGGCTAGGCTTATTTCTGGTTATAGCCAATGCAGCATTGAAAGTCTGGTCATGTTCAATAAATACCTTCACAATTGCAGATTCATGAATAGTGCAGTTTATTGAAGCAACAGAAATATAAATTTGGCATTGCCATTGAAAAATGCATTTACTGCATTAGTGCTAAATCTTGTAAAAGAAAGAAGCAAAGAAAGTACAATACAATACAGTGCAATACCCTACCATACCAAACAAACAAATCAAATCAAACCAAACCAAACCAACCAACTGGAAAACTAAGCCACACCGTAATTCATTAAGCTTCTCTTTACCTTCGATTAAACTTAATTTATCACATGTGTGCTCAAATACAGCCAGAAGTGCCAGTCTTACCAATGAAGCCTCCCTGCCTTGGGGAGGAGAGAGGAGCAAGAGCAAGCCCATCAGCTTCTCTGCAAAATGTTATCCTCTGACACAGAGTATTTCAAATACCAATTTATATTTTTGGAAGAAGTGGAGGTGAGACTGTAGTCAAATATCCAGTTACTGCCATCACAGATGGGCGGGTATTCATCTTATAAAAGAGAAAAGAGGGATATTGAGAGTTACAAAGAAAGAGATTACAAAGGCTGTGGGGTTTACACAAGGATGGAACGGAACTGTGATAAAACAGAATTCAGAACAGAAGGAAATCCCTACATATCTCTCATCTTTAGGTCTCATTCCTAGAAAGCCACAGTGACAAGTATGTTGACCTTTGCTTTGACACTTACAGGAAAAAAAAGTAGCTTTTACTTTTCTGAAAAAGAAATTTTCATCTCTAGATCTTTGGCTGATACACTGCAGTTACACCAAACACATAAAAACATTAATAAATCAAACTTTCCAGACATTGCTTTAGCACTGAGAAGATTTAGAAGAACATCTTTTTAGTTTGGTGCTGGGGGTTTTTGTTGGTTTTGTTTGTTTGTTCATTTGTTTTTTGCTTCATAAGGCATATTTAGAAAGACTAGACCACTGTGACTATATTAGTTTATTCAAGAGCACACTATATTCAACACTATGGCCCATATAGAGAGTAGAATTTTAAAAATTGTTGTCCGAATGTGGCTTAATTTTGGTCTTTTAAATAATCCATTCTAGAAGGGCATTATCATTCTAGTTTTGATTTCTTACTAAATCACATTGAGCTAAGTGTATTCTTTCTAGACTGGATGAGCTAACTTTTGTCTTGCTTTGGTTATAAACCTCATACACAGGAACTATATGGACAATTATTAGGGAGAAGAAGGAGTCAAATATTGAAAATACTTCTCTGTGCTGCAGTTAAGATGATGCTCATACACTAATAATAGATTTCACGGGTCCCATTATAAGCAGTCTGGAGTAGCTCTACGCTTTCATAGGAATGCCAGTAACACCACCACTACCACCAAGTACCTTGAAACACTGATGATACCAGCAAAATTATATTTCTAACACAAAAAATCTTACAGATTGCAACAGTCTGCCAGAAATATGTGCCTGCTTGTAATTCAGCAACCTCTATTTGGTCTCTGGAGCGTTCAAATGACCATCTTGTGTCATGAGAATAGTTTTCTTGCCAAAAGCTGAGCAGCAGGGATACCTAGAAGGAAATGGTTCTTTGCTATCTGACAGTTGTTCCATTTAGTTTGTTCATTCTCTCTAGTGAATTTATACTTGAACAAAAGGAGAGATTGAATTTTGCACAGTAGGCAATTGGTTAAGAAATGTTAACTACCCATACCCACAGAAGCATTCCATTACAGGGAACAGGGGTCTCATAGTGATTAGGACTAAAGAGAGAATTGCAACCAGAAAACCAGCAAGACATTTAAAGTACCAAGCCTGTAACAGAAGGTATGGTACAGTAAGAGAGATCTTGTGATAGTGTCATGGTTTCACCCCAGTCAGCAACCAAGTATCACAGGGCCGCTCGCTCACTCACTCACTCACTCACTCGCAGGATTGGAGAGACAATCAGAAGGGTAAAAACTGGAAAACTCATGGGTAGAGACAAAGACAGTTTAATAAGGAAAGCAAAAGTCATGCACACAAGTGAAGCAAAACAAGGAAGTAGTTCACTACTTCCCATGGGCAGACAGATGTTCAGCCATCTCTAGGTGAGCAGGGCCCATTATGTGCAAAGGTTGCTTGGGAGGACAAACACCATCACTCCAAATGTCCCACTCTTCCTCTTTCTTTTACCCACGTCATATACTGAGCATGGTGTTGTATGGTATGAAACACCCTACTGATCAGTTGAGATCACCTGTCCTGGCTGTGTCTCTCCCAACCTCCCATGTACCCCCCCAGTTTCCTCACCAGTGGCAGTACAAGAAGAAGCAGAAGAGGCCTTGGCTCTGTGTAAGCACCTCTTAGCAATAACAAAAACATTTCTATATTGTCAACCCTGTGTTCAAGCACACATCCAAAACACAGCCCCATAGCAGCCACTGTGAAGAAAATTAACTCTACCTAAGCCAAAATCAGGCCAGTTAGGAAGGTGAAGCAAAGATGTAATTATTAGAAGAGAAAATAAATATTATGTAATGGATTGAATTATAAATGAGCTGAAGAGCTAATAAAGTTTGAGTTTTACAAAGAAATGAAATTAAAATGTACCTTCTACAAGAATTTGAACAATGACTGTACAAGCAAGGCATCAGGGAGTCCTAATCCTATTAAATCTAATCACCACACTGTCTGTTTCTGCATTCACAATGAGTTTGCACACAGGAGAATAAATTAAAGCACATTACAGTGGGTTATACTTTTCTCCAGACAACACAATGGGACAAATTCTGCCCTTCTAAAGTGCATACACAGTCAAAGCTTTGGATACATTCATATCATTAGAAACTTAAGTGTTGCTCAATTCACACATGGTGTGATGATCTTGTTCTACTTTTAATACTTCCTATGTAAATTTCAACAAGTCATTTCAGATTTCCATTCTGTGATTACCCACTTACTCTTTTTTAGTAATATCCTCCTTCTCTCACCTAAAATATTTTTTTAACCTCACTGGAAGTGAAAAGGAAAAAAAAAAAATTAGAATTTTAGAATCTTCTCCAGAATCATCATTTTAATGTCGTAATATACATGGTGACTGTACTATGGATCATCATTTTTTCCTACCTCCTTGTTCTTGTCTTTAATTTGAGTTCCAAACCCCTTTCTCAATCTGGAAATAGAAGAAGATAAGAAAAGGCATCATCCAGACCCAAATCTACTCTGGAACATGGTTGGAATATTGTTCCCTGTAATTATTGAGGCAGGAGTGACATAAGAGTGAAGAAACCTCTAAAGAGAAAGAGAATGGAGAGAGGAGAGCTACACCAGGATGAAGAGTTGAATGAATCTGCAGCTTTTTAAATATTTTTAATTTTTCACCATGAACACTTGTTGGACAATGACCAAGTCTCTGATCTTGGGAATATGAACCTGTGAAATTCGAGAAGTGGTTTTAATCCCTTTCTTTCTCTCTGGGCCATGAATCTGCCTGATTTTATCTTTAGTGGTATGAACATGTTGGTTCCTAGGGACAATGTTCTTAGTACAGCTATATTTAGTATGACCTTAATCCTGCATGCACTTAGACACCAGCTCCATTGAACTTGATGTAAGAATATTTCATGGATGCTTCACTGTATCCACTGTAAATGAATTTTCTCAAGCAGTCAGGTATACTAGCTGGTTTACTCCTTTTGTTTTTTCCCTACTCTGAAGCAACTGGAATACTCTGTCACCTGAAAATGGTATCCTGTATTTACTGTAGAGAACGAATACACTAGCTATGAAAAATCCTATATGCCTTCAAAGGTGACATTTAATTCATCTTTTTCTTGGAACATTTCTCTCTTGCTACTGGTGCTGACTGAGTTGTATAACAGTAGGACTAGAGAAGACATTACTGGAATAATTGCACATCAGTTTTCCCTGCAGGAACTACAAAACCTAATATTTGTGCAAAAGAGAATTTAGCAGAAAGATACCTCTATCAAAACAAAATATATGTGGTGTGACAATCATAGTTATAGCTCTTTATAAGTCAGTTTCCCCAGAATATATAACATTGGCATTTTATGTTACTGGGATTAGTCCCATCTTTGGCTTTACATGAGATCTTCAAAGTATTCTAGATTACAAAAACATAAGAATGAAATTATAAATAGTCCCTAGAAGAAATATTATGGATATATATTACTGTAAGAATATCTGAGTTTTGTAGGAGTGAAATGATCTTATAGTGATGGGGTTCATTTTGGTAGGGAAAGCAATGTAAATTGATAATGCATGTCATCAGGGTATGCCTGGATCAATCTGCGAACGCCATCTTGTATTTATCAAATAGATAAAACGAGACACAACTGATAACTTTCTTTGATAAAATAAGACTATGTTAGACAAGGGACATGATGTGGATGTAATCTATCTGGATTTCAATAAAGAATTTGATGTGACAATCATTATTTAAAAGGGAGAAGATAGGGATTAGGGCCTGAATTGTATGGAGGATTAGGGATGGGCTAGAGCAGAGAGATCATCTGATTATACTGAAAGCAAAAGAAAGATGCTACTAGTGAAACATGAAAACAGCTCATGGGTCTGAGCTTGTTTAACATTTACAATTTTGAGCAGCTTGAAAAGTAGCAACATGCAAATGAAAGTTATAGAGTTTACAGTGATATATGAGGATACTTCCCACAAGTTTAAAAAAAATAAAAAGAAGAAAAAGAAGAAAGAAAATGCTAACATCATAGCAAACCTCCTGAAAGACTTTCTAGATATTAGTAATAGAACTAGAATTCTTTTTTAAAGTACAAAGCAAAACTATTTCAAAATTAATAGAATTTCTGTTGTAAACTTATTGTTTTCACTTGCAAATGGTAAGGGGAAGAGTTGTTTGAGGTAGCTCAATGTGAAAGAGGTGTGTTTCATCTAACTACAACCATCTACAGAAGACTGAAGAGAGATCAGCACCCCAGTGGACAGCCTATGCAGCCTTAAAATATATGTTCAAGATATATGGGAAACATGATGCAGCTCCTGCAGAGAGGAATGTGGCCTCATATGGCTTAGGATGTGCCACAGTCTATGTTGTAGCTGCTATCAAGTTTAGTCCAGGGAAGCACTCTGGAAAGTATGAGCTCTCAGCAAAGACCAAGCAGGTTAGGACTGTTAGGAGTATAGACATCAAGATCAAGAGTGGAAGGTACTGTCAATTTACTACTTTTCTGTAGAGGTTGCTGAAATTAGGCAGGGAACAATCTTGAGAAAGTTGAAAATTTTTATAAAAAAGATTGGCAATTATCTGCCAGAAATGATGCATTGATTCTGGTACTTCCATTCTTGTAGCTCTCTCAGAGGTCACTTTTCTGTGATTATTGAACATTGACGTCCAAAACCTTTTTGAGATAAAGCAGGAACATTGACTCTGGCTGATTCTCAAGTTCTGAGAAGTCCCTGTGAAACAACAGTGTCTCCATACAACAGTCCAGGGAAGATAAAAAACATTTTGACATCTAAATATCCATTCAAAAGGATATTGCACTTCAGAAGGACCACACTGAGAGAGGCTGGAAAGAAAAGCAGTAGTAGTAGGACTCCCTCTAGACTCAAATGCCAAAAAGTCTCCCACCTCACAGAAGACTGAGACTAGATGAGGGACAAAAACTTTGCAGAATATTTGCAAAACTTTGTAACTCATGTGTTTTTCTTTAGAATAAATGTATACACATACTGAAATCCTTTTATAAACTTCATTCCTAAATTTTCTGCTTTATTTCTGCAGAAAATGAAAGTCAAAACATTTGTCACCTTGCATAGCAGCTTGGTGGGATTCCCTTTTAAGAGGAATTCCCAGAGAATAATTAGAGGGGCAGTTTATAACATTATCCATATAGTATTCATAACTAATACATAATTAGAGTGATGCATTATAATTATAATTTTCCTTAATTCATTTTCCACTTCTGTGAATGTTATTGGCACACCATAGTGATGCCATGTAATTCCAGTCTTGAGTTCTACAGTGGCTTGAATCAGTCCTTTCAAAGGACACAAACCATGATGAGCCATGAAACTATTTCTGAAGAGTGAATGAAAGAGAGAAAAGATGGTCGTGCTTTCTGCTGGGATCAAGATCTGCCACAGTACTAGAGTCCTGTTCAGGAAAGGGAAAAACTACCACTTATTTTAAGTAATGAAATTACAACAATCATTGTATCCTGATTATTGACTCTGGTTCAACTCTGAGCCAGAAGCTTCACAGTGAAAATGTGAGTTTTGCAAAATATGGTTGTGAAAACTGCCATGGTTTTCAATAACAAATCTGGTGAGAAATTAAGAGAATTCTCCCCTTCCTGAATTTTAGAAACTTTGCAGTGTACAAGTCACTAGGAACAAGGTGCAGTGTCAGCATTTCAGATGTGCTCAGGAGCAAATTAAATCAATTTACCACCAGCAGCAGGATGACCATGAAGATCCTGTACCTGTGCAGAGCTACTGTGCGAGCACTAGCACCTCTGGGCTGCAGAGACTGTTACTGATGGGGGGTCAGTGAAGATCAGGGCAGATCAGCACCTTCCCATCCCAGGTGGTGTAATGAGAGAGATCCAAAAATAAGCTTTGTTCAGTTCAGCCTTTCTCTAAAGTGACATAAATCCTGAGGATAATTTAACTTGCATGTGTCAGTCCAATTAGATTAAAAGTGCTGGTGGTACTGCTAATCATCTTGCCAACAGCTACACCAATTGCCATTCAGGACAGCCCTTCACTGCTTTAATAGCAAGATTATTCTTTTGGATGTTATACTGTAGATTTCCTTCTCCATCCACACTCTTCAGAGAGCGAGCAATGTATTGTAAACCTATTAGATATTTTGCATATATGTAAGACATCAATTCTTAGCTAATATAGTCCTAAGTATTTTTAGCCACTTCTTTAAGCCTGCAGAATAAATTAATCTGAAAAGCTGTCTGAGTAGTTTGAATTTGCTGGGATTGATTCTGTCTACCTCTGGTTTTAGTACCTCATCACAGAAACCTGTTTCAGACTTTTTGAAAGTGCCTGACACTTAACGGTAGATCATGTTTTAAAAAGAACTCAGGTCCTCCTGTAGGAGATGTTAATCTGTCTTTTGAATGTAGAGATGAATCTTCAACTCTCTAATTTTTTACTGTTTCCTGCGTTTTTTATAGATTTCACAGTGATAGCACTTGCAGACTTCGCTTAACAAATACATTCAAATAGCATTTTCATTTCCATTTCTATTTGTTTCCATTTACATCCCACTTAAATATTTTTTTGTAGATCACTTACATTTAATGTGATTATAGTAATAAAATGGCTTTGCCTGAGGAGTGTAAATTACATATGAAGCCCATGTAAGCTTGATCTCAAAAAAACCCCCACATTTTAATAGAAGGAAATTGAATGTTGAATGCTGAGGATGGGTGATTTACAGTGAATTCTGACTCTATGTGAAGTAAAAGTGAACAGATTATTTTCCATTTTCCAATTTTTGTTGAAAATGCAGTTTACTTCATATAAATTACCATTTGACTGCATATTGGCAAGGAATACCTTTTGCATCAATTGCACACTAAAGGGAATTTAAAAGATTGCTAAATGAAATTCTTGAATCCCTCTATTTTTATTCTTTTCCTCCTAACAGAGAAAAATTATGTCTCTCCTTTGAATTAAAAAAAAAAAAAAAATCTGAAGTATTTTTCCTATCTTGTGGTCTCTTTGTGGCAATAACAATTGGTAATACTTATCAAGAGTAAAACATTTTAAATTTACATTTTATATAAGCTCTTTTTTTTAACAATCTATAGATCTCTTATGTAACAGAACAACATGATTCTTCAATCGTTTATATTTCAGAGATAAAAATCCAGGAGTTTTAAAAATCTCTTGAAAAATATGAAGATTGTTTTAATCAACTTCAATGTGAAGCTCTATGCTTTTGCTGAGTACTAAACTTTTTCAAAGATGCAGATTAAGCATTGTTAAAACCACTTCTTATTTACAGTGTTACATCTCTCAGACAATGCATCTGTTCCCCAGTCCTTTTGTACACATTCAGCTAGGGAAAAAAACAAAATGATTGAAAGTACCAGATCAGAGAAAGAAATAATAAGTGAATCTGGGAGAAAGAGAAGGTAGTTCTCCATGGGCTTGGTACATCCTGAACATGTACTATCTGCCCAGGAGAATCAGAGACTTTTCTTTAGAACTTATCTGAAGGAACCATCTTCACTCCTTTTTTTAAGTATTCAGATTAAGTTGTTTTGCTTGTTTTTTGTTTTTTGGGGGTTTTTTGTTTGTTTGTTTTTTTGTTGTGTTTTTTTTTTTTTTTTTTAGTCTGGACATATCTTTTAAATAAGATTGATACTTACCTGGCAGGGGAGACACCATGATCAGGCAGGTGGTTTTCCCAGGGCGAGGCTCATCCCTTGCACTCCGGG
>JAWWEV010000095.1:57105912-57133423 GCA_035583235.1 Hafferia zeledoni | reverse complement strand
GCACTGACAGGCTGAACCTGTCAGTGCAGACAACATAGAAACAGGGGACAGAACTCACAACCCAGAACTGGGGAAACTGCAGGCAAAGTCCTTAATATCAGGTCACAGTCCAGCTTAGGAATTGTTCCCCTGGGCCTTCCATATGTGGAAGTCTGCCTCTCTGTCCCATCTCCAACACCCCTTGAGACTGCCCTTGTGCTGCTTTGTTTGGTGGATCACAAAGAGCACAACACAGAGGTGGATGTCCTGAACCATCCTGAAAGCCTTTGTAGCATCCATCAGTCAAATTCCCATTCTTTCAGGAACAACTGCCTTCTCACAATATGTTTCCTATATCACAAGGCAGGGTTTCTGGAGGATGGAAAGCACTCATATTTCACCATACTTGCCTCATGTCATTATTTGGAGCAAAACTACAGGAGTAGGAAAAGCCAGTAAAGATATGCTGCATACGGTGCTGTACCCTCAGTACGGTCATATTGGTTGGAAGCTGGGATGTACAGCCAAGGGACAGCTGCTCCTAGCCAAATAAAACATCACCAATTTTCTGTCTGAAAAGCCCTATTGGGATTTTTCTGACATCAATGTCAAGAAACAACAAATATTATCACATATAATTAATAGCAAAACTAAACACTAAGTTTACCATTCAGCTTCCTGAAGTGTCATAAACATTATCGAAGGGAATATTACTGACAGGGTAAAACAAAATGGTAAAACCCATCAACAAAAATGATCACGTCTTTTCAGGAAAACAGTTACTCTTCTAGGATTAGGTTATGATGTATGCCTAAAGCACATAGATTTTTTTCCCTTAAGCATGCATCTCTTTTTCTAATCTGCTGCTTGCACCTCTGCAGTGTACTTTTATTTAATTCATACATAACATTAAGTTTTCAAAATTTCTTTCTGGCTTATTGTCAAAATGCTCTTTTACTTTTAAATTACTTTCATCATCCAACATCTTAGATTAAAACAGCCCAAAGACTTCATGGTAATAATTTTTTTTTTTTTAATAGAACTTTCCTATGCAATTATCTATTACCTTAATAAATAAGGTTTTCCCTCCATAGTGTATTTGTATCTCAGCCAGGTCTCACTGTTCCCATTGCTCTTCAAACTAAGAATATTTGCAATGAAGAATAAAAATCTCTTTGCCCATCCTTCCCACCAAGAAAAAGCCAGATAATGCTGGAATACAGCTCACCTTCTCCAACCAAAAGAGATACTACATGACAAGAGGACTGAAAAATTAGGAAGAACAAAACAGAGACTATTTTTGATTTTAAATTAAGTAAGTAACCTAACTTAATGATCCTTACACAGCACCATAGTATCCATGTAGCCCTGGTCAACCAGAAATGTGCTGTTAGGGATTCTTTAAGTCCCAGGAGGTCTCTGTTCACTTAACATGCCTTTTCCCTTACCGACTCCTGTCAGACAGGAGCTGCTGTGCTTTAGGTGCACCCTAAAGACTCCTTTGGGATCAAAGCTAAGTTAAGCATTACTTAGCCCTAATTTTTTACAATTTCCACTGAAGCAAAGGTAGAGGTTTAGGACCAAGGAACTGGGATCTGCCTTATGTCACATATTTAACTGCACCAGGTGAGACATTTTTGGTACATGCTGAAGTATATAAGGTAATCTTCTGAGCAAAAATCAAACAAACTCCTTTAAATTCTATTTATTACAGTTTGCCCTACTACCAATGCCATACTTCCCAGTCTAATTGTTCCAACTGTCCTAGGAGGGCACAGGACTGACCAGAGGAAAGCAAATCTCTTAGAAGACAGAGATCAGATATTCAGGTCCTCTCCTTCATGCTGCAAAATGCAGTCATAAGCAACCACTTAGCTTCTGTGCAACAAATAGATTAAAAATCCTTCCAAAGTGGGGCTGATTTTGTTTGTAGACTGTAATAGGCATACATATTTTGCTGACCAAGATACTTCTGTTACCCTAACCAGTTGAAATAAGCTACAGAATAATGCTAAAATAGAATTTAGGTGCAATTACTCAATTACCTTTAAACATAACTGATTTAATTGAAAGACCAAACTGCTACACCATATGTACTTGAGATTGGACGAATTTTAACAAAATGTTTCATTTGCAGGGAGCATTAAAAATTAATTTATCCAGCCTTACTGTGTTTGCTACAAATATGCTGTATCTATATATCTATTACCAGAGTAGTGTGTGCATATATCTATCTATATCTATATCTGCATCTATATTTATCTATAGCTAAATACTCTGTATCTATCATCTATATCATCTATATCTCTATCTGTATGTATACATATATATATATCTCCCATGTTTCTATATTATAGACAAGTGCTATATATTTCTAGTAGCACTTACTCAATATTAACTTTGATACATTTTGATCTACTGGATACATAGGATACATACAAGAAATCAGCATACAAACAAAACGTCAGAAAAGAGGTAATAGTTTAAACTTGAGGTTTCTTTAGGATTCATGTGATTTCTGTATTGCTGAAACATTTATCCCTGTGGATTATCTCAGCTCCCATCCATAGGGTGGTTGACTTTAGTGACGTCGAGCAAAAAATACAGAAATGCACTCTCCAACCACAGCAGCACACTGTGGAGACTAAGATAAATGTTGAAAGCTTACCCTTTTCAAATATCTTTCCTTTTTTAAATTGCCATTACACTTTTGACAAAGCTGAAAGGGAATCTTAATTACTGGAAATACTAATTTGAATTAACTTTAGCTATTAATGAAAGGAACAAAGACTTTTTCTTTCCTCTCTTGTAGGCCACAAAATGAAGGTGAGACTATGACATTTAAGCTGAGTTAAAATAGTGGTGCTAATTTTAACCTTGATAGATGAAATAATGATCCCGGTATAAGAAGACATAGAGCATGGTTATAAAACCATATTGGGTGTAGGAATGTGTACACATAGTCCCCCAAAACTGTGTCACGCTGAAGCCACACCATCTCCATTCTATAAAGGCTAAATCCACTTCATTCTTGTAGCAATTGTACTGCTAGTTTGAAGTGCAGACACACCCTTAATAAAGCTTAGTCCTTTGTAGGAATGAGTGGAGAGTACTGCTGCACTAGTGATCCCATGGACCTGGGTATCTCACCAAACAGTCCAGTGAAAGAGTTGGTGAATGGGGGGGATATGATGTCAGGGCCTTGGAAGTAAGTCAGGGAGCCTGAGCTACCACTACTCATGGCAAGTCATGAGCTATAAAAGACTGCAACAAAGCAGAGACCAGGCCATGCCAACTAGGAAACACGCACTGAGGGTCCCTTAGGTCACATAATGATGGAGTTATGCTTATTTCAATAGCAACCATGAAAAAAAGTTATTTGTCTTGATAAGTGTGTCTGTAGAAAGGCCTCTTTTACATTGCAACTTACATACTCTCCAGAAAAGATAGGTAAGGTAAAAATAGCCTAATCTTTTGAAGCCTCCTACAGGGTTTATGGTATTCCTGTATGCATTAACAGTCATAGAAGCATGAAACACTAAGCACATCAAGCATTTCAAATAAGATGTCCTTGCCACTGCATGAAAAAAACATACAAATTCATCTGGAGACTTCGGCATCTGAGAAAAGCCGCATTGATTGTCAAGACAGCGATGACTCAGATATCTGCCTAATACTGCTAGATGACCTGGCAAGGTTTACTGCAATTCCAATTACCAGAAGTCATTCAAGCACTCTCTGGTAATAATTATATCCTCTGCTACCTAGTAGATGGTACTGAGTAGGAAATTGGAGGGAAAATATAAATCTACATTACATTCTAATGACTTAAAATTTGGTAAACAGTCCAAGGAAAAAATTAGTATTTCCAGATGATTGACTCTGAACTTCATGAATAAAGATAAATATTAACTATCTTCATTGATGCACAAGAAATGAAAGAACAACTGAAAACTAATCACCTATCCTATGTCTTAAAAATCTTGTGGGTTCAGATATTTTTCATTACCATGGTTTGAGAAGGTATAGAATTTTCCTTCCTCCTCAGTCATTATGGCCTCATTCCAGCATTTTAATGTTTAAATCAATCTTTATCTTTCTGTCCAAGAGATCCAGCTAGTTAATGGTTGAACAGAAATTCTAATAAATGTGTTGAACCAAGCAGATGATCATCATCATAATTTAAAATAATTCCATAAATGCTTTATCACCATTGTATAATACTGTAGCTTTAGAATGTGTTTTGGCAAAGCTTGCACTTCTAATCCCTTGTTACCTTGGCTTCAAAACAAGAGGCTTATTAAGAAAATTGCTTGAATGTTTACTCTGGCAGTTAACACATATTTTAAGAGTGGTCATCATTGACTCATTACAGTAACAAATATGATAGCATAAATATGATGAAATAATGAGACTGATGGGGTTAATACATGTGGATAAAAGAGCATGGCATGAGTGTAAATTCATTAGTTGGTTGGGGACCGTGGGAAGAAGGAAGATCCTGGATGATAAGTGTTGCAACCAGGCAGCAACCAGCAACAATATCCTTTTGGAGAGCTACAGATCTTTTCAGAATGGTGTATTAGCTTTTTAGCAGCAACCTCATGGTTGTGCAGTCACAGAGACAGTAATACAAGGTAGATAAACTCATCAGGTAATGTGGCCAGCCTAAGTTTATGCATCCTAGTACACCTTCTGCTATACAGAACAGCCTGATTTGCACGACTAATGGGAACAGTCTCTGACCTGCTCACCTCATCAAGGTTATTAAGAAAAATGGATAACTGGAGGCCAGAGCTCAAACCTTTGACCTGGTTCTGTTCAGTTTGCAGACTACTGTGTCCTGCCTAATTATCTCACAAATGCATCTGTGCTGACACAAGTTGTTTCACCCCACTCATTGGGAATTTACATCAACATTTCTGAACAGAGTTTACATTTCCACATTGTCTCTTAAACAGGGTACATGAAAGATGTATGGTACATCTGATAGACAAACATAGGCATGTCTTTTAGACGTTCTTAAAAAACTAGGGACTTTTTATCTATGTTGTGAAATAGGTCATACCAGAATTTCTCAAATATGCTTTTCCCTTTATCAGTTTTTCCCAGTTTAGCAGAATTAAAACAGAACTAGTGAGATACAGAATTTAAAATTGGGTACCTATTGATAAGTTCTTGAGTAAAAGAAGTGGGAGTACCTAGTAAGTGCCCTTGGTGTCCCACAGTGAGGCACTGCAAAGCAGTCAGCACATCAGTTGCCCAGGAGCACTTGGGCCACGAAGCCTAGTGATGGCATTCCCTAAGGCTCAACTATTTCAAGATGCTGGAGCTTCTTTTGGCTTTAACCTTGGTAGTCAAAAAAGGTAACTCAGGCCTCTCTCTGTTCTTCTGCTATTATTACACTGAGAGTAGATGATGTCCTTTTTTCAATTTGTCTCAATGAGGAAAGAAAGACTTTTGCTTTCATTAACACAAAGGACTGTGAAATTCTCACCCATCGCAATCTCTTTAGAAACTTGTGTCAGCTTCAGGTAATAAATGAGAAGATTTCTTAATTTTCTTTTGTAGCAACAAGTACTCAGTGGAACTCCTCTTAGGTAGCAATGGTCCTGGCAAGTCTTTTATCAATTTTTGACAGAAAAGAGAAGAAAAGAAAGTTGGGAGACAGGATCACATACTGATTGAATGGGTTATCTTATTCTCAATAGCAGTTTGGACAATCACAAACAGCTTTCTCCTTAATATTGTAAAGGCAGGTTTTGTTTTTTTCTTTTTTTAAACTGATTGTCACTGTCTGCAGACAAAGTTGCCCGCATAATTTTCTCTGAAAGAACACACCCCAAGATTTTTGAATCAATAATTCCCAACATTTTTCACAACTTGATCTAGAAAAACTAAATCCTTAAACAGAAAAAAAATCCCAGGTTTAAATAGATGAAAATGACAGGATTTGTTGGAGAGAAGGCTTCCTTCCTTCCGAGCAACTGTTAGTTCATAAAAACCAGTGCAGCTCCCTTTGGACCCCTTAAGATTTCTTCTTTCCATCTTGGCTGGCACTTGGCAATGCAACTGCTCTGTGCCTTTCTGGGAACTCTCCCAGCTTTTGACTGAACATCTGAGCAGTGGCTCAGGGGACCTCTTGCTCTCTGCCTGTCCTACCCAGCAGCCAGAGAAATGTGATCTTTTCCCCACTACACATGTAATCCTTTGTCTTATTTTTTCTTTGTCAGAGGATCCATAAAATATATCAAAATAAAACCAATCTTTACCAGGTATGTACCCAACCTGTAAATCCTATAATTGCATGCAAAGACAAGCAAGAATTACATTCTTCGACAGGTTTTCTTTCTTGGTTAAACCTCTTTTAGCTATGACGGTAAGTGTTTCTTATTTAGCTAATATTGGCCTCCTTAATGCAAAGGCATGAAATTTATTTATGCCAGTGGCCAAGGACCAAAGCCTAGTTCTCCATCTGAATAAGTGGTTTTAGCAAGTACCGTGGTAGATAAATCATTGTGCATTGTAGTGCTTCTGGGCATCATTTTATCTTGCATTTTATGCTACAGCATGAACAACTTCTTGTACTGATTTTGTTGATTCTGAGTCTGAACAGTACACAGCTTTCTCCCCCAGGTCTCTTTTCCTTCTCATTTTACATTCTCTCTCATGTCCAAACTGCAGAACTACTATCTGTCCCTATAAACATCAGACCAGATGAAGTAAGTTCCCTTGCTTGCCAGACTTAATTACTTTGTTAAAGGCAAATTCTGGATCTTTCTGAATGTTCTGCCTCCAATCCTAGAGTAATGGGTTCCCTTGGTCAGAAACTCTGCTCAAATTTTACATTTTTTTGGTACTCTCTCAATATCAATAAGCATACCTCTTAAATGTTTGTTTTTCCCCAAGTTAAAAGGAAATGAAACACTTGACTCATACAGTTTTGTTAAAGTTCCCTATTCACATAGCTGCTCAATGGCCTATAAATTACGGCAGTTTATAAGGGGACTTTTAGACTGATGACTTGAATCAAAGCTATCAGATTGCTAAACTATAGGAAAATTGGTTCATGAAAATTTCCTTTTAACATCTTAGTCTGCTGTTATGTAACAGTCTCTGTGCTCCCTAAAGATGAAACAAGTTATAAAGAGCTTTTTTTTTTTTTTTTTTTTGACAGAAGTTATGGTCAATTTTAACTCCTTTAATTTATGACTGCCTCTTGGTTAAAGATTTCTGGGTACAAGGTCCAGAATTCATTACAGAAGTTATAAATGCTGACCTTGATCTAACCTTGCCTCTGGTGGTTCTCATATCTGCCTTCCTGCCCAGAGGTAAGGACACTAATGTTGAAAATGTATTAAAATATGCTACCACAAAGATTCTGGCTAATTGGCCAGATTTTTCCAAGATCAATAGCAAGCACACTGGGCTGAACTCTGAGTGCTTGACCTATGAATGATAAAAAAATTCCAGCAACTAAAACTGGCAGGTTATGAAGATGTGGTCCCAGGATCCCAGGATATTTTTTGAAATTGCTAATTTTTGCTGCCCAAAACTTGAAGCAATGAGCTTCATGTCTCTCTCTGTATCCTGTGGAACTATATTACATGGTATGAGATTATCTCATATTTTCTTCAAAGGTGGCTTTATTTGTTTGTCTCGCTTCAATGCGTGGACACCTTATACATAAAATGAAGCAAGGCAAGTTGGAGAAGAAATGCATCAATTTAAAATCTCTGCCTGTCCTTTCACTCCTTTTGTTTCACACTGTAGACTCTCGCACTGTTTTATTCCTATCTGAAATGGTTCTGCAAGAACAAAAAGAAAAAGAAAAAAAAAAATTTGTTTTATGCTTATTTTGTTTGTACACTAAAAGTGTCAGCTCTGCTGCAGTCTTTCAATCCACCTTTATTTTAAGAATAACAGTACCACTCTGCTCAGAAAAGTCAAACCTGAAATTGTATCTTTGTTTGCTGGGAACATCCAGAATAAGGTTGTTCTCAACCAACATAAGATGTCTAAACCTATGCAATTGTTTTAAGCTCCTTTCCTCATCAACAGAGAGAAACACTCACGTCCAAGCAGTGAGTCATCGTCTGTGTTTTAGACATCTAGTGAGTCTCTGGTGCCTAAATTTTTCTTAGTTGACATTTCTTAGTTCAGTTAGACAAAAGTCTATCAAGGCCATCAGGAGGTACATTTTTAATAGGCATGAAGTAGACTATATAAAGTAAGATAAAATTATATGAAATTCTGTCAGATTATTAAAGGTATTTGTTTGGGTAATATTGGAATAAATGACTATTTGATCTGGTAAGAATAGGTCACAGAAAATCGTTGAGAGTGCTTTCTGATCTGTATTTCCATACTTGATGTACTCTTTAGTATGAAAATTTTAATATGTCCTACAATTTATCATAATCACATCACAGGAAATTATAATTCCTATGACAAACAAATGACCCTTTAAAAATACTTTTTAAAATTGAATCTATATTTCTCCTTAAAATAGAAATGTGTTGAATCACAAAGCAGACTCTGCAAATACTTACTGACTCATCTTTAAGGAGAACCTGGATTGTCCTTTAAGGAGAAGCATCTTTGTCATCCTCTGTTCTGCAATATGACAACATATATATATGGGAATATAAGTGAAAATCCTGATGGGGAAAAAGACAAAACCACAAGTAACAACCTAGTGTATATACATTGGTTGTATTAAGGGATCACAAGACTGCCTATTCAGTTCCCAAGGGCTGCATGCCAGGCAGAAATGCAGAAACCAGTGGGAAATGGCTTGGTGCTGGAAAGACCTGAGCCCAGCCTGAGCTGTAGGAGCTCATGAACCTGCAAGCTTATGAGAGGAGAGGGGAAAAAAAAAAACACAACAAACCTGCAAAACTAAACACAAGCACTCCAAATCCCACCTTTCCCTAGTGACCCAGAGAGAACTTTGCAGTTACAGGCAATCAAAGAAGCCATGGAAAGGTACTGGGCTTATATCAAGGGAAAAGAAACAGAGATCAGGTAGAGATCTGTTTTGAAGCTTTTGCTATAAATCTTTTCATCAGGAAGACACAGCCTGCTCCATTTAAAAATAGACGTGTTTTCCTAGTTTAAATACACTAGGAAATTCTGACTTCAAAAAACTGAAAAAAATTACTGGTTTCATAGTCTTTAGTAAAAGAGGAAACTGTAATCAAATAAATCAAGGACTCATCAAAAAGAGCAAAATATTCATTAAAATCCTCAGATACAGTCACATTAACTTAAACACATTCTTGTTTGTAGTAACAAGAAGACTGGTCCTTATATAGATAAGTGTTTTATAAATGGTACCTCAAGATATTGATTGGACTGATCAGAGCATTTGGGTCTTATCTGGAAAGAAACTCACTGAATGTTCCTAAATATTGTCATGGTATGAATAAAACAAGTAATTGGCTTCTCTTAATTTAAAAGGTCCTTTAAAACATCCCATTCAAATAGTCAATGCACATTTTCCAGTCCTGATATCTTTACCAAGGGATAGTCTTCATCCTTATTCTATATTGTTTTATAAAGACCTCAATTTGAGGCAAAGACAGTAAGTCTCCTTAAATTACAAATAACTTTGATCTCAGATAACCCGAAAGCTGGTCGGCACACAGGAGCTCAAGTTTGCACACATAAAAATTAACTCTCTTTGGTGTATTGAAGGCAATGGTAATTTTTACTTCAGGTTATTTGCTTTCTGCTTTGATATGGAGCCTGTTCTGAGCTAGACTTCAGTTTGCTCTAACTGCTCTTTTTTGTCTAATTTAATTTTCATTTTTAATGTAGCAGGGTAAGGCAAGCAGCAAAGGAAAGGAAAGGAAAGATCTTCCTTTTTTTTGCAATGTTTTCCAAAGAAATAATATGCCCACATTACGTGAGCACTGAAAGACACCTTGGAAAAGGTTGCCTATGACAAAAAAATCCCAGGTAAAGTTTTCAGTTGAAATTGCTGAAAAAATATCTTGACAATCCAAATTATGTATATAGAAAAACAAACAAATGAACAATGGCATTTTAATTTAGTTTAGGAAGCATAATTCATACAGAAGAATAAAGTCACTGGCTTTCCAACTGTATTTTCAGTGGCCAATTTTTAAAAGAAAAAAAGATGAAAAATGGATTAAGAAGGTCACTTATTTTACCTCCAGGTTACATCAGCTATACCTAACCAGTCCTGACAGATGTTTCTCTAACTTGTCCTTAAAATCCTTCAGTGACAGAAAGGTTACAGGCTCCCAAAGCAGTCTCATACATACCAATTTATTATGATAGAAAACTAAACAGTTTAATCAGAGATTACATTTAATGCTCTAAACGAACACACGTATATGGTTTTGACGCTGTCTGGATATCATCCAGGGTGGCTTGAGAGAATCACAAGAAAGATGTACAACTGCAGTGCACTCAAGGTCAAGGCCAGGACCCATCGAAGTACATCCATTTGCTTGAAAGGATGATGAATCAATTGCTGAACGCAACTGCAATACAGAATTATAAATTACTGGCAAAGTACAGCATTAAATCCATGAAGCACCTGGTAAGTACACATGCACGTGTAGCCTCACGAAGAACAAAGTACCCTAGTTCTCATCTACTGAGTGGGAGGAGGCACAGGGAAGAGACTGAACATAGCCCAGTAATGTGGAATAGCTGATTAAAAACTCTCATCATTGCCTACCTAGCAGTAATATTTTCATGCATCTATATATACAGAATGGATAAGATAGTGCAACATGTTATATTCTTGATTGCACTGAAGATTTTGAGAAAAATACAGACCTCTTTTTGTTTGCTTTTTTGTTTGTTTGTTTGTTTTTATCAGGGTTTCCCTAGGGTCAACCCACTAACAGTAACAGGGGAGTCTTACTCACTGAGAGTCAGATGGAAAAAAAATTTATAAATTTTAAAAAGCAAAGGATGAGATTATATCCAAATTTTTCTTAATAAGGTAATAGGCTGGCTACTGTATAACTGGACTGTAAAATCAATACATTACTGATATTTTTCAGTTCCTCAAGCTCTTGCAGTATGAGCAGAAAACTGTCTGATCTGCATGTTGACTTGCATTGGAGATTAGTCTTTTGAGTCATGTATCATATATTTCTGGATCTGTTGGGAACAATACCAAATTCACCACAGACTTCATCCTCTAGAAAATACTGACTAAGGGAAAATGTTGGCTCAAGGGCAAATAGAATAGCAGTAGTTGGTCCTTCAGATATCTTCAGATATATGTGGACACCAGATATTAACACAGAAGTGTCTATTTACACTGATACACACAACACCAGAGACCAAAGCTCTACAAAAGAAGAGTGAAAAATTTTACATGACTGATCTGTAAGACAAGATAGAAGATTCTGGAGTAATCTGGAGGGGAAAGAGGTGATCCAACAAGGGCAAAAATGAAACTGAGGGACAGATGGGAATTTCCTGGGAATATGAAAATAGTTCTAAATTACACCAAGGGAGATTTAGTTTGGAAATTACATAAGAGCAGGGAGATTTAGGTGCTATAGCATTGGAAAATGACTTCTTGGCAGACAGAAGCTGGGGAAACACTATCTCCAGATTTTTTGTTTTAAACTCTGTTACAATAAACCTCTGTGAGGATTGCTTTAGGAACATCTGATCTTGACTTGGATCAGGAGTCTAAATCAAGACACCTGCAGCTCTGTCTTGTGCTGTTTTCCCAGATCTGTGGCTCTTAGAAAATGGCACAGACTGAGCTGTCAGAAAGCACTGATTTGCTGAATTAATCAAACATCCTCCCAGCTCTACCTCTCTCCTTTTTCTCAGAGACATGTTTCTAATCCTTTGCTTTCCTTTGTCTTGACTGCCTTTTTGTAATTCTTCTATGGTGATTTTTCACTTTTACCAGCAGGAAACAAGACATACAGCTGTGAGCAAATCAATCCCTTACTCCTTGAATTTTATTTTGTAAATTTTCTATTTAATCAGACCTCTTAGGCTTAGAAAAAAGGCTGTCCATATTTGCACAGTCTAGTTTTTGATGTCTGTATATTCATGGTTTCTTCAGTGGTGAGATATAGGCCAATTTATTTCCTTATTTAGCATGCAATGGCTGTCACATCTTTCAAGAAGCTGATGAGATTGCTAACCTAACTCATAACATTGCTCACTCACATTGGGGGTTAATGCTTCAAAAAATGAGATGAGGGTAGGAGAAGGAGAGAAAGGATGCTTAGAACTTAAAGAGACAAATGAAAACACCTGAGACCATAAATACAAAGCCACATGAGCAGCATTTTGTCCACACGTTTCTGACCACGACTGTTCACTAAAAAACTGGAGAGAATGCTAGAAACTAGATAGGTCTGATCTTTTTCTTTTAATCGACCCAATTAAAATGTTTCTCTTGCGTATATTTGTCATCTCTAGTTCCCTAGTTCTGGAGATTCTAGCAACAGGGAGAAGGACATGGTAAATTAAATACATTACTAAGGTGTGGTGAAATAAGCTGCATTGGAATCTCAGCTTCTCAGTTTAGCTCAAGACACATTGTGGCTAAATATCTCCAAATAAATAAAATTAAATCATTACAGTGAAAAAAGCAATATTTAACACAGATTTTGAATTTGCAGTGCTACAAATTCCACTAGAATTGCTCAAAAAGGACCTTTTGCTATTCTCTCTAGAACTGAAATTCAAGAGACATTATCCTACTGTAAGTTCTTATGAGGAAGCACAAGACACTAGAGTGGAAGTATGAGCAGATTTGTTCAGAAACAGATAGTATCACAACAGTCAGTGCTTTTGAATGTCACTATCAAATAAATGAATGTCAGCTTGAAGACTCACTGATTCCAGAGGAAGAAGCAAGTTATTTCACACTCTCTTTGACAACCAGTCACCCTCTTTGGCCAGTTAGAAAGCCACAGTCTATGACTTTTAAAGAGTCCTTGGGCTTGCAACACACATGCTGAAGACAACTTTGATGGAACGCAGCATTCATGTTACACTATATAAATCTATGCTCAGTACAAACGATGAGGATCATTTGCAAGAATATTTCTGATTTAGTTATTAAAAATAGAAATGAAACTTTGACTTGAAAAATAATTGAAAGGAACAATTGTGTTCACATTCAGTATGTACTTATGACTCTGCCAGATATATAAAACCTAGACGCAATACTGACAATAAAATTCAGCATGTGGTTCCAGCTCCCTGAAACTCCATTTTATATTCAAAGAACTTAGACTTCCAGAATACATGACACTAATTTTGCAATGACTTCTACTCAAACAAAATGTAATAAACTTGGCCTTTCTGCCTATAGAAAATAAAAATGGAAGGATGCAAACCTTAAACCAGATATTGCCACACAGAGGTCCAACACATTTGCTTTCTCTAGTAGAATTGACACAACTTAGAATTTGTCAGTAAAGGCAAATGAAATGTAAGAGGAGAGGTTTTCCATTGCTTTAACAGTCTAGAGCCACTGGGCTCTTCCATTACTGCTTTGTTGCAAATCCATATACTGCTTTATGAACTTGCTTGTAGGTTTGCCTCTATGCAGAATCACAGCAAAACTGTAACAATGAAGTTCTAGCCAAGTAACAGAGAATGAAATTAAGAAAAATGCACTACAGGCAATGAAGAGACTTTTGAACAATTGAGAAATCTCTCTGAATGTAGCCCATTACAAAGGCTTCATAGCTGTGTTAAACATACTCAGTATAAAATCCTTCTGGAAAACATTATTTTGTGAAATGCATGAGCTGACACACTTTAACCAATAATCTATTTCCTGGTCTAAACATAACCTGGGATAAGCCACTATACGTCCTGTGATAGTCCAAGTCATTGGGACTAACATGGTTCATTCAATTAAAATTGTCCACTTGAGTCCTTGTGCCTCTTCACAAGGAAAAGGTATTAACTGAACTCCGCTGCAAGGGATTTCTTTGCTTCTGTAAAATTTTAAATGGGGATGTTAACCAAGTGAATGTATTAGTCTATCTATAGCTCAAGTATATTCAGAGTATTCCATATGCAGGTAGACTAGTAAGTCTCTGACCTGATAGAGCAGGCCAGTGTTGAAATACCAACCACACACTAAATACCCCAAGCACATTGAAAAACAACTAACCTTTCATGCGAATTTGCAGAACTGATCACAGATTATGGATATAGGAATTATTTACTTTTGTAAGCCTCATAGTTATACCTTGTCTTATTTTAAGCCAGATTTTTTTTTTATTTTCTAAGATTTGAATGCTTTTATATGATACATATATAGTACGTAACCATGCCTCCCTGTCAACTGATCCCGTCAGATCTCAGAAGCTCAGCAGGGTCAGCCCGGGTTAGTACTTGGATTGGAGACTCCTGGGAGTACCTGGGGCTGTAAGTTCTAGTCCTGAGGACTTCACTGTCACCATCCAAGCTCGCTCGCCCATGGTAGATGCACCTGAGGAGTTAAAGGGTGGGGCCAGTTTCGCACGCGCTGTGCCTCACCTAAAATATCCACTGTGCAGGCTCAAAGGGTTCATGCATGTGGGGAGAGCCTTCCCAAATCTGTGTTCACGAAGCTGAGCCATGATGATGATATGATATGTTATTAGTGGTTTACTGAAAATATTTCTGGTAATCAGGTGAAGGTCAGGCATACAGATTCTCTTCTTGGAGGGCAGAATAGTTTCACTGTAGAGAATAAGGGAGGCATAAATGGACAATTATTCTTACAGTCCTCTGAAATGACTGCAAGATCAACAAACTTGCCACTATTACTGCTGCTATATCCCAACAGCTTCTCTGAGCACTCTTCAAGAAAAAAGGATTGTACCATTGGTCATCTCCTGTCTCTGTGGGGGATTTACCTCAAAACAGAACACTGCACCCACCAGGGGACTGGTACTCCCTCTGTTGCACTGCAGGAAAGTTAAAACACAGCCATTCTGCATCCTGCTTAGTTTGGACAATCAGAGAGTGGTAGGATGTGGTGCATCATGACCTTCTAAAATGAAAGGCAATCAGTAATCTGTATGTTTTTCTCAGTCTATGAACATGTCTGTATTACCATGTGTTTAAGCAGCATGAATCTTTTCTTACATCTGTGCATTTAATTTCAATTAATTAGAAATAGTGCTAATGCTAGATGGATTATGCATGGATTAAACACATAGTACAACCTCTAGTAAGAGCGCTGATGTTTTCAGTGCCATGTTTCACCACCTAATAACTGAGCACTCCTTCTGGGTTGTATGTGTGACCAGCACAGACTCATACTAACAAGGTCAAAGCACACAGTGAGATTTAAGAGGAATGATTTAGTTTTAAATACTGGGGAGGCAGTGGAGGGAAGTGGTTGGGGGGTGGAGGGAGAAGGAGGGTGGAAGGCACCATATTTTGTCTTTTTTTTTTTTTTTTTCCCCATTCAGAAACAAAAAAAACCAATCCATACCCTGAAACGTTAGTGAAAGCTTAAAGAAGGTACTTGAAAAAGTATAATAAACTAAGGAATAAGTGCCCAGTGAGCAAAAAAGTAATGTTTCCCTACCTATGTAACTATTTTAGGAGAATTTTGCTGTTTAATGATCTTAGCCCATTTCTATTTCTAGTTTTGCAAGTACTGCTTTTTAGGAGTCTCGCAGCATTTGATACTTTACACTGGTGTGCGCTGTCCCAGATGTGTCGTTCTACATGCTAAAATATATCTGCAGTGTTGCAGGTTTTTTTTCTGCTGACTCTTAGTACAATATCAAAGGCAGGTGCATGCAGAAGTTGGTTAAAAAATTGTCAACTATCCTATAGCTTTTTTATCATTAATTTTATTGGTTTTTTTGTAAATATATAACATTTTCAATGCTTCACAGGCTGCAGAGACAAAAAATGTAAAGGCTCAACACTGGAGTTGTTTTAGTAAAATTCCAGGGAGTCACTTGTTCAAACACATTTTACTATTTTGTTAATCTTATGGATGAACCAGATGCTCAGGAAAAGACTATTTTGGTGGCAGATTTAAGGGTTGGATTGTATTGTGAAAGCTGCCACATGCTCTCTGGAGCTTTTTACTAATGCCCATCACTGTAGGGATGGGGAGGATACACGACTTGTAAATTCTTATAGGAAGATAGAAGTAATTACCAAGCCAGAACTAGTCCTCAATACTGTTACTATTTTTGCTCATCTTTCTTGAGCCAGATCATCAGATATGTAAAAAATATGTGGATTTATCCTGAATCTCTCTAAGCACTCACACTGAAATTGTTTATTCTGAGCACTTCCTGGATGAGAACATGTAGTTATTAGATTATTACTTCTGAGTTCAATTTTAAGGAGACAAACCTAAGTGTGGCTAAATCAAATGTTATAGAGAAACTGAAGATCAGCTGCGCTGTTCATGTCTTCAACAGTTTTTAAATACTTTTATGAAGGCATTTAGCAATACAAACCCATGAAGACAAATAATAGATTTTTTTATATAGGTATTTAGACATCTTTTGCCTAAAAATTCCTTTGTCATTAAAAAATATCTATGTAATAATGAGAAAAAATTGAAAAAATCTTTACCATTTACATAAATCCTTGTAGTAACTTTCCCTTCTCCTTGTCTCCTCTCTCTCTGACACATGCTTGGCTCAGGTTCATCCTAATTCTCTTATATGATAAATTCCTAAATCTTCTCAAAGCTGTTGGCAGGGAGAGATGTAATAAAAACAACAGAGGAGAGAGGTCATCAGTACTTATAATAACACTGTCACCAAATGACTTCCACCCCTGCTGAGAGTTGTAAACATGTTCCCAAGGAGGGGTTCATCAGGCTGCTTACCTCTGCCCACGGCATGCCTGGAGGTAAGGATTATCTGTACAATGAGACACAGACTGATAGAGAAAACAGAGGAAAACAAACACAAATCCAGTAAACACAATAGACAAACAGGGAGAAAGTCATGATCCCGTTAGCCTGTCCATATGTTGATTTATCTATCGAGCAAGGTTTGTGTGCATACATCTGTCACACCTCCACGTAAAATCCCTCCTGATGAGCCCAGTAGTTGCCAGGTCCTGTTGTGTTTTCTTTGAGACTTGTGTGTGCTTGGGGACAGCAGGTCCTGGGCACTGTCACACAGCACCCACTCTGCAGTGCTACACACCCCAGTTTGAGGCTGCCTTGCCGAGCACTACAGAGTGCCTATTCTCTGCAGCAACAGCACACTGAAAACAGCATAGGAAACACAGATTCTACTGCAAGGAGTAGTTTGCCCAGTTCTGTGCTATTCAATGCAGGATATGTGCAAATGCTAATACTTACCTTGGCTCAATAGGTACAGAGGTAAACTGCACTCAAAGTGAAAAGAAGAAGGAGCTGGATGAAAGAAAAATATAATCTATCAAGATCAAATAGTGTTTGGAAATAGATAACTTGGAAAGACTTAAAAATATTGAGACATATATATGAAATAAAAATTAAATACTGTATAATTAAAACTATAAATTGGCATTTTTTTCAATACTTATTAGTTTGGGAATTTTTTAACTGGATTCAACACTAATTAAACAGACATAGATAAAATATTATTTTTATCACTAAAACCATCAAATCATTAAAACAAAGTTATACTTTTAGATTGTACTAGGACAAGGGCTTTTGGTTTATTATGTTATGTTTATGATTCCTAAACAGCAGTAGACATTCTAATAGGCAAGACACTTCTGCAGAATAAATACAACCTTTCTATTTTGTTGACTGCTTTCTACCTGATTTTATTGGAGTTTTGTTGACAGACAAGGAGTTCAATCATGAACAAGAGAAAAACTAGTTTGCCCTCTGAAAAAAATGTATCTTATGTATGCCATTTCTGTCAGAGTGATAGATTGCACTGTTCTATATGTGTTACATGTAAAGAACATAAAAAAAAACCCCAAACCTTCAGAGCCTGTGAAACACATAGTTCATGTTCAATAAAGAACATGAGAAGAAAACTGAGAAGAAAAATGCTATTAATGGAAAAGATGCAAAAAAGCTTGAGTGGAAGTACAGTTTCCCTATTTCCCTGTCTTTTCCTACTCGGTTAGAAGAAGAATATGTTAACTACATGTAATACTGCACAATATGTTTATTATAGTTCTTAATTAATTCAGGTAATGAAAGAACTTAACAGATAATTTTCAGGCATCTTACTCATGCTGAAATTTTATTTTAACTTCACTCAGACCCTACCCAAAGTTCAATTTTATCTCGAAATTCTTGCTGGCTAAGATAGGGATGCAATTTATACTGAGATAACCTATTCACTTGATCATTAAAATTCTGGTGAATACATTAGAAATAAAGTTTTAAAAAGTGGTATTTTCTTGGTTTGGAAGTCTTCTGAAAACTACTAATCCTTTTAGGAATTTTGGGACTGCATATGAACCATCACATGTTCAGCAATGGAATTGAAGTTAGGAGTCTTTCTTTTCATTCTTACTTTTCAGCTGACTCTAATGAACAGTAACTTGGTTTTATAAACATTGAAGGAACTGTTAAGAGTTTGATGTTATAAACCATTGAAAAAATGTAGGTATTCACCCTGTGATGGGTGAACTGTAACATGGTGTTATAAATACAGACGAAAATACTATTGAGAGTTTGCTGAGGAAATGTATATGTTCCCACTGTGATTGTATTCTAGGAATCCAGATAGAAAAGAGCCATTGCTCTTCCCAAGCCACTCATTTCATTATAGCTTATCAGGTTGTTTAAACATGACATCCCTTCGTGATTCTTTGTTAGTACTTCTGCTAACTTTATTCTGCGTTATGTATTTGGCAGTCATTTTCAGGATTAACTGCGCCATCATCCTACCTAGGTATCAAAGGAGACTGAGGGGCCTGTGGTTCCCTGGATCCTTCTTCTTGCCTGTTTTGAAGATAGGAATGACTTTTGCATGCCCTTTTGCTATATCAGTGCATCTTGTTGATGTCATTAATTATGAACAGTTCCGTGACGTGACTGCAATGTTACTGTATAAGAAAAAAAGGGCGATGGTATTTTTTTAATATTTCCAAGACAGGTCTCTCGATTAAAAGTATTTGGAAGCTGTCCTGCTTCAGGTAGACAACTCTCAATTCAAAATTCTGTAAACAAAACAGTTATATTCCTAAAATATCATATAAGGAAAAGAAATACATCAGTCTTTGACTTCTCATAAGGACATTACTTCCTCATTAAACTTAAAAACTTTGTTAGGACCTAGAGTGGTCCTTTTAATTTCATGTAAGACTTAGAAAAGACACTAAAGGTCAGAAAGTTAAAGCCATGTGAGATGGCCTTGATCATTTCCGGTCCACTGGCAGTAAATCAGGAAAAATTCTGGAAAGAGCAACTAGGAAACCAACTAGGAAAGATCAAAGAAATTCAAAATTTTTTCTGTGATATAATGATGGAAGATTCTATAAGTAAGATAAGAAAACAGACATTTCAAGAAAATCTGAAGTTTTATACATAAATATTAAACAATTTTCTATGGGTGTGTAATGAACATAATTTTTTCTAGAATAGTAATTTTTGTAGAATAGATGTTTTTTATAAAACATCAGGAAGAACTGGATAAAATGAGTCATAAATACTATCTGTAGGAACAGGTTGTTTTATTCAAATGACTTGTGTATATGTATCACAATATGTTCTTTCCCTTACTGAACAAATTGCTCTATCAGGATGGTGGAAAAAACGTGAAGAAAAATAGCTTCAGATATGTGAGAGTGGAAAGTTGACATATGTTTATGCAGGAAGAATATGATAAAAATCAAGGCCACAGAATATAGATGGGAATTAAAATACGCTTTTAAGAATCAACACCATAAAACATTGTATAAGTGCAAAGTTTTCCTCAAAATTTAGCAAATGCTCCTGAAAGATAAAGAGTTACGGCTCACACACATAAGGGAGCAAGAAACAGGGAGCCTTTTCAGATCTCTATTGCAACTTCAACAGAAGTTGTCCGTAAAGAATTTAGGGTCTTGTTACCAACACACTGTCCAGAGATACAGTCTGCAGAAACCCTGGGAAGTGGGAACTGATGAAATAAGGACTGCAAACTGGCTAGTCCCACAGTGCAAGTGACTGACTAACACATGGGATGCCTGGCCTGAGTCTGTGCACACTGTCAGTACAGCTGACACTTGTCCACAGCATTCTGGGTCCCAGCCAGCCTGGGGTGCCAAAGCAGTGTGCATGTTGCCACCTCTGAGTACTGCTATGCCCATGTGAAGGTCATTCCTTCAGAAACTGTGAGTGCTGGGCTGTCTTATGGAGATTGCAGTCATGCCCTCACACTCAAAGCTGCCTTAAGCAAGCAAGGCTCAAGCTAATATGCCCAGCTGAACTGTCCTTTATGTTGGGACACATTGTCAGTGAAGTGCATCTCACTGCCCGGGAGCTAGTGCTTCAGACTGGTGAAGGCAACACACAGCACAGTCTTTCACCTCACCAGAAACAAGTCTCCAAATCTGATTCAGTGAGAAATATTGTGGTATGAAATGTCTCAGAGGAAGCACTGCTCTGTAGGTATCTTTTTATTGTAACAGCAGCAGTGCCTACTATAAAGAATCACTCCACCAAGACAGCTTATAACATTCAATGGCTTATTTGCCAGAATATTGAAACACGTGTTCTCAATGGGTTGTACTATGGTGAAAAGAAACCACCAAACCGGCCAAAGACATAAATTAAAGGTATTATTTTTCTTCTCCCTTACAGTTTGCCTTATTTTGACAACTAGTTAAATGAGGGCAATTGAAAGAAACACTTTCACCCAGCAGCACTCAGCAAATAGCAACTAAAGAGAGACAAGTTATTTTTCTCTACGTGAATTTTAAATATACACATTTTAATGAAGATGTTGGGCTTTATAGTTTCAGGGGACTCAAAGATAAGTAATGTGATTACACACAGCAATCAAAGTTTAAAACTGTATTTTTAGAGGTATTAAAACCTTCTATGGAAAGCCATGTTCATGCATAACACACAAAACATGGAAAAAAAAAAAAAAGTGTGGTAATGAAAAACAAAAATCCAGCAAATAATAAATGATCAGGAATAGTAGTAAATAGTAGAAAATAGTAGAAAAAGAAAAAACAATACAACAAAACAAACAATGAGGATACAGCTTATTCGTCTTTGAAGTCTGTAAAGTCTCCTAAATAAAAAGTGACCAGCAATGGCTGGATCAGCTATGTGATAACAAAATATAGAGTGCAGGTCTCAATGAAGCAAGGAGGGTAACATCTCTGAATGCCTGATGAAGTAATAATTTACTATTTATGTGGTTAATTGAATTTCCAGAGTCAGAAAAATGCCTGTTTTCTCACAACTGTCATTTTGAATCTAGTATTTACAACATTGCTGCACTAAAATGCATTTTTGCCACAAAAACGGACATGCAAAATGGAAAACTTAAAAAAAAATCAGTATTGAAGAGCTGGCATCCAGTAAGAGATACTGCAGCATACATAGATGGCAATAGTCTATCAGAGATGATACAAAAAAGAAGTACAGGGATAAAACGTAATCAACTAGCAATGATTTATGTGGAAGAAAAATAATATGATAAAATTAATTTTGGCTTCTGAGCTGTGACTGGAGAAGATGCAGTTCAGTCCCCCATGGGATTACATGTGTGCAAGTCCTATAAAAAATTTGATGATATTCCCAGAAGCCCTGCTATTAAACCAAGAGCCCATCATTTATTAAACATGTGCCTACTATCTGTAGACTCTTCTCCTTCACCTTTTACTCTACCATGAAGGAATGAATTCCTGGTGATGGGAACACCCAAACCTAATATGAAGTGTGACCAAACAGCTGGTCTCTGTATTTAGTTCACCCTAAAGCCCTGGGAGGTCTGCAATGTGGTGGCACAACTGGGATGTGGGAAGGTGCTTGCTTTGTACAGAAATTTTAATCCAGGATGTGCTTAATTCCATCTCTCTGGAAAATGTCTAGGCCAGTAGGCTGTGAGAAAAACACACTAGAAGCATTAAGAAAAACCTCCCTATGCAATACCCTGGTGACAGAGGAACTCAGGATATCTCTGTCGCATCACTGCCCAGTTAGAGCGAGTATTTGAACTCCAGTCCTTTAGATTTCAAGTGATTATTTATTCATTTATCTGGCAGAAATCCCTAGCTCTCAGCCAGAAATGAAGGCCTGGCTTTGTTTAGGCACCAGATGAAGATTCTCTGCTCTGAATCCTGGATGGAGGAAAATGCTTTTCTTTGGCCAATAAAGAAGTATGTGGCTCAGCATCACTTCCTCCAAGGACAGCTTTGGCTCTCTTGGCTCTCTTTTCTCCTTGAAATTTTGTTTCTGGGTCAGGCTTCCCCCTGCTTAGTCACAAGCCTTTTTGTCATCACGTGTTGTACCAGGGAGTCCCATCAAGGTGAATAGTGTGAAGGACAGCCTAAAAATTTGTTAGTCTGCAGTGTGTCTAGAGTGCTTGCTTTTTTCTCAGCTAATGAGCAGCATGTTTCAAGAGGCACTGCCAAAATATGTCATCTAAAGTGATTTTCACTGCTAATGAAACCAATGCCAAGGAATATCACACTTGCTCAGCCTTTCTAATGCATGGTTTCCAAGTGTATGTAAGGATAATAGATATTAAAAAAATTGCATGGAATATTTCTAATAGGAACAGAGAGTCTGAATTTGACTGCCTTGCCTCCTGTAAATAAGCTCACATTACCTGGACTTTTATTTATTTGGGGCTTTAAATTTAAATTCCACACTTCAGTGGGAAGGTAATTCCAAACCAACCAGAATCTCTTAAGCAGACAACTATTTGGAGCTCAAGAAAAGACTACAAAGTTGTAGCTTGTGTAACAATCACTTGTGATAGAAATCAAACATTTGTGTCAAAACTTGTAATTCTAACTGACATAGAGAATGTTAATGGCTGAGTAAGAAACAAAAGCAATGGAAGCTTCAACAATTCCTCACGCAAAATTAATAGGCAACCTTGAACGAACATTTGAAATTTATACAGAAAATTTTTACTTTCACATCTGTACATGACAAAGCTGTCCAATCTGTCTTCCTTGTTCAAATAGGTGGGAGTGAAATTGTGGGGTGTGCAGCAGGAGCAAATGCAAAGCTTTGATGCTGGGAATCAGCTTTTTTATTCTCACTGTGACACTCAGAACTTTAAGTGTTATTACTATCCCAAAAAGAAACTCTGAAAAACAATTTCAGATTTCTCAATAGCTATTTTTCCCCCAAAAGTCTTCCTTGTATGCCTGAAGCTATATCAGTTTCAAAGGGGTAAGATTCACACAATCTGCATATGTGCCTACATAGAAATGACTGTATATTACCACATATGCACAAAAGCTTCACAATTTATTTAAAGTTGGATAGCACTGAAATTAGATGCCCGTTGCCCAAGCATTCTTGTCATCAGAATGACAGCTGGAGTAAAGGAATTGCTGGTGCTGTTTAAATGTTTACAAGAGGCATTTATTAAAAAGAAATGAAGATCCTGTGCTCTTGGCAGTGTATAACGGTATTACAAGATTCTCTGAGATTTGCATTTACGAATATCTTGTTAATTGTTGTTCTACTTTTGACTTAGCTGGTTGCATTTAATTTCGCGGTTGAATTCCTCGTATAATTTCTGAGCTTTATTAGTAGTGATCTGGTTATTAAGAGACATATGGTGAATTAAAAAAACCAATAGCTTGTTAAAAGGGGGTTGGATGCAGAGTCTATTGAAGTCAGTGGAAATTTCCCTTTGACTACGGACCAAGCAGAAGGGAAGCATCTCAGTCACAAGGAATGGTGGTACCTTACTACCTTCCCACTGCCTCCCTCCAGCACCATCCCGAAAGCAGTTGTGTCTTCTATCTGCTACAGTTTTGCAATTGCGGTATTAAAGAAGGCCATTTGATTTCATTGGTTTATTTATAATTTCACCAACTTTAAAACAGCCACATTTTATTTTGCACTACTCATTAGCAATTAATATTTGCCCAGAAAACTCCTCATGGGATCCCACAGGTCTACCTACTGCCAACACTTTGAATAATTTCTTGACCTTAAATCAATTTTTCTCCATTAAATCAATACTTATATTCCTTTTCTCATTGAACACATCAATGTTGAAAGCCAGTCATATCAAGCAGCCATTGTTACTGCAGTGAAAAATGAACCCCTATTACAAGAAACAGAGGCACATCTAATATATTATACAACTTGTGTGTGTCAAAATAACAGAAGTCTCACTTAAGATCCCAGAGTAGGCATAGATCCTTTATTGCTCTAATTTAAATAAAAAAATTCACATAATAGAATAAGATCACAGAGTCCTCTTCATAGCAAAAGTTAGATTTTCAGAGTGTTCCTGGCTAGATTTTCAAAAAATTTACTTCAGCACCCAAGAAAGAAGTGTTTTCTTTCCTGTTTAATTTTTTTGAAAGTTTTTCACTGTATTTTTTGCTCTGTAATTCAAAAGGCAACATGCTGAGCTTTTTAGAAAATGCTGCTAAGTATGCAGCAGGTTTACAGTTCCAAGCCACTTATTTATATGACAGTCATAATCAATTATTAAATTTGAATCAATATTAATTCCATTATAACAATGTTACATATGCATTTAGATATGAATTACAGAAACAAAGACACTAAAATGCCTGCCCCCAATTACTTTCTATACACTTTCCTGGGACTCCCTAAGTTCCTGAGGCATGCTGATGACAAAGATCTGGTCTAAGCCAGCAGAGAGTATTTTCACGTGAATCTGTATGTAACTAAAATGTTAGAAAGTGCTTCTTTGGTTAAACTTCGCCCACATGAACACACAGAAATGGACCAGATGATAGAAAGAAGCAGGGCACTCTAGGCTGCATGCCTCTGCAGTGCAAGCAGCAGCATGTAAAACAAGCACACAAACATGCTGTCATGAGTGCACACTAGATGTGAAATAACACTGCCTCACTGATGCCTTTTAGAACACTTCTACTCTATGGTGAGATATAATCCCCCATTATTCACAAATGACACTTCTTCAGCTTCACCAAAGGGTGAGATTAAATTAGCAGAGAGCTGCCGACACTGCAAGTTTGGGCCCTGATCCCACTGCAGTACCTTGTAGCTGTGGCCATGCCCATGTCACAGCAGTCCCACACCATCGGCTTGCACTGCTGTGTGTGTGACAGAGGCCAAGCACAGACTGTCTGTAAACAGACTTCTTTGCATTTATAAAGGCGATACACAATTTACTGATACCCTTACTGCAAATTTCCATCGGCTGCACTTCTGGGAAAGGTGTTCTTCTTTTCAAACCTGCCCTCAGGGACAGCTTCTACTTGAGAGCTGAATGTTATCAGCAAAACGAGGAGTTGCCTGAGGCAAGGTAACAGACTTAAGAGAAACAGTCTGATCTCCAGACAGAGCATTTCCTAAAATGTAGGTATTTCTGAGGAAAAAAACCCCATGCATTAACCATTTTTAATGTAAAAAATTCTGTAAATTAATTTTTAAATTAATATAAATTGTAAAATTATTATAAAATATAAACTAGTTTTAGAAGCCCTCTGCCAAGCCATAGTCACTCTGCATCTCCAAATGTTAGCATGGAAAGTAAAATAATGGCCTCTGGAAGAAACACAGGTGTAACACCAAGGGGGTTGAGAAGGAATTAAATAGTTGGCTTCAAGCGTATTCTGCAATAGGCCCACAGTTCACAGCCAACCAGCTCAGAACTCCCTCATCAGCATACACAGAAGAGAGGGGACCAGTAACACAGAAGAATGGAAGCTTGCAATGGCAAGGACCTGCAGGAGGAAGAATCTTCCACCAAAGCATGAGGTGCTCTTGCAGAACCATTTCACTTCTCTGAAGACTGAAGACCCATGGCATCAGGAGAGATGCTGGAGCTGAGTCAGGCAGCCTGGTCTGCTCACTATGTAACCACCAGTTGAGCAGTCCAATCTGCTGCCCATGTAGCACCCAGCATAACATAGAAAAGCTGAGATGTAGTACTAGTGGGTAAATCTCTCCTGCAGGTATACAGGCACCCCTGTGCTGACCTGATGTACTCTTTGGAGAGTTGTGCTGTTTACTGAGGCTCAGGGATGTCACCAAGAGACAACTAAGCTTTGCATGAGCCACTATTACTTACTGTGGTTGTTTCATGTGATACAGCCAGGAGCAATCTGAGGAATATAAAGAATGTTTACAGAGCCTTGGGAGCAGCAGTAAGCGGCTCTGTAGCACAGGTACATTTTTGATCAGTATTTCTGGTCAAAGGGAAGGTGTTTGAGAGGGTTTGGACCCCGTTAACACATCATCAGTGTTAAAGATAAAGGCAAATAAAGCATCAAACATCTCTGCTTTATCTATGTCCCTAAGATCACCTAGTTCCACCTGCCCTGCCATGGCCAGGAATGCCTCCCACTAGACCAATCTAGCCTTGAACACCTTGAGGGACTGGGTGACCTGTGACAGTGTTTTATCACCCTTACCAGTAAATAATTTGTTACTAATATCTAGTCTAAATCTACCTTCTATTACTTTAAAGCCATTCCCCCTTGTCCTCTCACTACCTGCCCTTGTAAAAGACCCCTCTTCAGCTTTCTTGTGGGCTCGCTTTAGGTACTGGAAGGCTGCAATGAGGTGTCTCTGAAGCCTTCTCTTCTCAAGGCTGAACAACCAAAGCTCTAGGAGAGATTCTCCAGCCCTCTGATCATCTTTTGTGACCTCCTTCTTATTTTGGGAACTCCAAAATTGAACACAGTATTCAGGATGGAAACACAGACCCTGAAGCTGAGAGAAAATGTCTGGAGAAAGGAAGACTTTCCTCTCCCATGGATGCCAGTGGAGCTAGATGATCGTAGGGACATAGCAGAGATGTTTGATGCTTTCTTTACATTTGTCTTTAACACTGATGATGTGCCAAGGGGATCAAAGTGGCCTGAGCTGAAGGACTATAGCTATGAGAATGATAAGTCCCAGTCAACCTTGAACTTGTACAGGACCTTTTACTCCAGCTGGATCCTTATAAATATGTGGGTCCTGATAGAATTCACCTGGAAATACTCAAAGACCTGGCTGATGACATTGTGAGGCCTGTCAATGATTTTTGACTGATCTTAGGAATCTGAAGAAGTCCCAGTTGACTGGAAGCTGCCTAACATGTCCTCAATTTTCAAAAAGGGCAGGAAGGATCACCCTGGAAACTACAAGCCTGTCAGTCTCACTTTAGTGACTGGTAAAACTACGGAGAAGATTATTCCGGGAGTTATTGACAAACACCTGAAGAATAATGCAGTCATTGGTCACAGCCAGTGTGGCTTTATCAGAGGAAAGTTCTGCTTGTCAAACCTGATTTCCTTTTATGATACGGTAACTCAACTATTGAGGGAAGATAGTCTATGTAATCTTTGGGGGTTTCAGTAAAGTTTTGATACCATCTCTCACAGGATCCTTCTGGACAAAATGTCCAACATACGGCTGAAAAAAATATATTGGGCAATGGGTGAGCAACTG
>JAWWEV010000095.1:57053860-57086480 GCA_035583235.1 Hafferia zeledoni | reverse complement strand
TGTGTTATGCGTTAGTTGAAGTGATACTTTTTTCTTTTTTTTTTTTATATACTTGTTTGAAGTTTGTTATTGTGTTGACCATTTTCCCATGAAAATAGCAGATCCCCTAGAGAGAAGTTTGTTAGGCTGATTTAAAGTCAACACATTAAAAATAAGTACTATTACAGCTAAATTTAATCTTTAATGGTTGACAGGAAGACATGAATTCAAACAAGTTTTTTAAATTCCTTTTATATATATGTATACATATATGCGTATACATATATATACATATATATATATAATTTTTACATTCGTTACATAGGGCAAAGCTGTCTAAAGTATTTTTCTGATAGTAGACTGCTGGGGTACATTAGGAAACAGGCTAAAACAGTTCGGGGGATGGTGCTCGGTTTGTTGCAAGTCTGTTGCTCACAGTCACCAGGGATCATAAGTTTGAGGCGAACCGTGGCTTGTCTCCCTCGGGCTCTGTGCTTAAGACTGTGGAAGAATCCCTTTGCAGAGGTGCAGCGGGCGGCGCGGCGCCGCGGTTCGGGGGGATGGCCCCCGAGGACATCTGTCGGAAGAGCGAGACGCGCTGCGGGACGGAGGCGCGGCCGGCCGGGGGAACGCCGGGGCCCGGCGCGGGCTGCGGCAGCGAGGCCAGCGACTCCCCCACGGTGGGGTGAGGCCTGGCGATCAGCGTGGAGATCTCGTGGGGCAGCGAGGGCTGCGAAGCGGAGAGCGGCCGCACCTCCCGCGTCAGGTTGGTGTTGTGGAGGGCCTGGGTGCTCTTGTGGACCTCGTTCTTCTGCGCCGCCCCCGGAGGCTGCTGCGGCGCCTGAGGCGGCGGCTGCTGCTGCTGCTGCTGCATCAGGGAGAGCTGCGAGGCGGTGGGCGAGGCGTACTGGAAAGTTCGACCGGCTAGCGGGCTCTGCACCGGCGGGCTGCAGACGGCTGTGGTGTAGGAGCAGGGCGAGAGGATGACGGCAGCCTGCGGCGGCGTCTGCGTGCTGGGCGAGGGCGAGTGCAGGTTGCCGTGGGACAGGCTGCTGGTGCTGTACACGGGAGGGGACTGCGTCCGGCCCCGCGACGACGAGGCCGCCGTGCTGGAGTTGAGGGCGGGCATCTGCTGCAGGCTGACCGGCGCGATGGTCTGCACCATCTCCCTGTCGTGCTTCACGATCTGCTTCAAGATCTCGTTCTCCTGGTTGTTGAAGACCCCGGTGTTGAGGTCCTTCTGGAACTTCTGCAGGAGGATCGAGTTCTTCTTCCCTTCACAGAGAGGCAGAAGAGTTAGTGAGGGGGGCGCGCAGCGGCAGGGCCGCGCTCCGGCTTTGTGTGTGGGCACCCAGCGCTGAGGGCTGTGCCAAAGCCCAGCAGGTACCACTGTTCGGTCCCTGTCCCTGTCCCGCTGCCGGTCCCAGCCCCACCGTGGGCAGGCGGCTGTGCCACCCGGGCAGGGCCGCAGTGGCTCTCGCTGGCCACAGCTCCCCACGGCCGCCCCCTCCCCACACTGCAGAGATGGCTCCCGTGGCAACACAGCCCTCCAGCACCTGGGCGTTCTGTACCCCTCCACTTGCAGTTTACTGCTATTACTACAATTACATATAAGAATGGTAATTTACTGAACAACTGTCAGAAAAACCCACCGTGCTCTGCATCTACAACATCTTTCCTCATGGCAAAACAGTGTCCACAGAACTGGTATGTAATTTGTAAGTACCCCTGCCATCTAGCACATTCCTGGGAAGTAATAACTGGACATTAGTAATCTGTGCCCACCAATTGGCAAGAAATCATCCTTTAAAGTGTGAACTCATGGGTAATGTGACAATCTGTTTGCACAATAAAGGCTGCTGTGCATTGCATCCTGGTGTCTGCTTGATGGCTCCCAGTGTCTGCAAGATGTGGACACTATTCTGTCTGAGTCATCAGATGCACAGGAACACAATGACACTCAACTGCTCCTTTTTTTTTTTTTGATAAAACACTGCACTTCAGATGGGATTGCTACTCCAGGAGTCGACTGGACATTACTGCTAATATTATTCAAGCACGTATTACTTAGAACTAGACTACATTTCCAGTGAGTCTTGAGAGACAAATTTTAAGAGTTTAATGCACTGAATGCTCACAGTCTGCAGAATACTAAAACAGTTCTATTAAAATTAGAAACATGTATACCTGTAATTCAATTCTTTTAGTACATTAAATAAAAGATGCTTGTTTCCAAATCACATCTTCAGTTTAGAACAGGCAGTACAACACTTTTTTGCAATTCTTTCTGATTTAATTTTGAAGAAACTACAAGCATAACAGTGTTTAGAAAGACTGATACGGAGAGGTCTTTACGGTGGAGTTTTCTTGTGAGGTTCTGAGTTTTTTGCATAGCTGCGTTTTAAAACCATGGTCAGTAACAATGATCAAAGTGCAATTCTCCTGACCAAAGACCATACAATTTGCCTAGTGTGTCCTGGTAGAGAGGTCTAAAAATAGTGGGATGCACAGCTTCACAGCCCCTGTTTTGATAACCCACCATACTCTCCTGCCTTTTGCTTGGTTATTATTGGTCTGCTTTTCTGGTAGTAAGAGTTCTGAGCAATGCCAGTGTGCAGCCATCAAGGCTGGCAGTGCCCATGTTGTGAGGAAAATGAGCCCTACTGCAAAGGATTAATTCCACAAACAAGGGTTTTGTGAGTGCTGCGAGGCTTCAGCTCTCCTAGCATTATAGATGTCATCTGTAAGCAATTTATTTAGGAAAATGTCATCTGCTCATGAAACAGCATAAATCCTGTCAAGTGCTGATGGCAGCAAAAGAAATCTACAGGATTAATAAATAATACAAATGATAATTAAGTATGAAAAATAATCCTCAGAGGAGTATGAGAACATTCAAAAACTTGGTGGGTTTTATTATTTAAAAATGAGATTGCAAAATTTCTTGTTGTCATACATGTTATTTATAGATCAACAATACATTTACTGCAGTATAACAAAATTTGGAGAGGGGTTTTCATTTTTAAGAGGGGCATTTTTTCATGCAACTCAAGGAAAAGAAAATGCAGAAAGTTTTCATAATTAATCATAGGGAAAAAATAAATACCTATCCTGTCCAGTCTATCAATTGCCACTGTTTCAAAGGCCCTTCTCATCATGGGGTACTCTTCCAAGACCTCATTGAAGTTGTCCACTGAGAGGGAATACAGGCGACAGTAGGTGTCTGCTCTTACACTGGCAGTCCGGCGGCCCTTGGTCAAAAGGCAAATCTCTGTTTGGAGAGAAAAATTCAACATACACCGAAAACAAAGTCAGTGAACCATGTCAAACTTAAAAGGTCGAAATTGACTCAGTGCTAACAAGTAACAATTCAGTACTCAGAATTAATTTTTCTATTGCTGTTTGCACAAGGTTGCAGGAGCAATTCTGAAGGTGTTTGATTCCATTTTTGGTACTCTCAAAAATTAACTCATGTGCTTTAAGAGCCCTGTCTATAGGTTTTCTCAGTCTGAACTCTGATTTATCAAGCCTTTTTAACACAATGCTTCAAGTTATAAGAAATGACCCATCAGTTGTCAAACACAGCTTCCTGACTTTGATTAACCCAAGTGCTGAATTAATGATTCTATTGATTTTCTTTTAAATATACAGCTGCCATAGAGCACCAATTCCTTTAATTGTTCACTAGATTTACTAAACTAATGCAATACATGATATAATAATTTGAATACAAGAGCTGTTGTAAGAAAAAATACTTCAAGCATGGAAGTGCCTTCTGTTTCTTTGAGGTTTATGTCCTAGGTATTTTAGGAGAGCAAACTTAGGACTTTAGACTTTTTCTCTCATTAGGCTAAAACATGGAATCCATATGGTTAGTCTAATTGCCTTTCTCTCCAAGTGGCTACAATAGAAAATGATTATTCTGGAACAGCGGAAACCAAAGCTATATGCAGAGTCCCAGGAAAGAGCCCCAAACTTGCAACTACTGATTCTAAAACCCACAGTAACAGGGTTACTGCATAAATGCAAAAGTCAATGTCTGAGGCTTGTAACAGCAAAACATGGGAAAGAATATTACTTCTGTATTTAGATTAAAATACAGAAAATTAAAAGTCATTTGCAAAAAGAAGTGTTTGAGTTGATCCCATTTTTAAGCTGGGGAATAAGAAGGTACTGAGAAATATCAAGAATTCTTGAGCTCAAATAGGGTGAGAGATAGTTTCCTTACCCAGTTCCAGCAGTCAAGATCTGTGAGTTCATACTTGTTCATATTTAAATACAAAGATAGGAAACTGTCTCCTAACTTGCTTTTGTGTCCATCACATGCTCAATCAAACTATCATTCTCAAGTATGGAACAGCAAATATTCTTCCCCAACAAAAATATATAATTCTTCAGACTTTACTTCAGTTCTACAAAGTGGAGTTTTTTTGTTTTGGTTTGATTTTTTTGCGCATGTCTTTAAGAAATACATTTTTTATTAATCTGGAATGTAAAGAACCTGGATTTTTTTTTTTTTTTTGCCTCATACCTCTTGAGAAATTTCCACATACCACCTAACCCTGAAGACTTAGGGAGTAAGGTGCTTAACTTACAGTGGATAAATTGAAGTAAATTAATGGTACCAGTACTAGCAGAGAATGTACTTAAATCCCAACAGCTCTGGGGGGAATTTATAGAGATTACTTGGTCTTGTATGAGTTCTTGACCTAAAGTCCCTCACAAAACTTGATGCCCATAAAATAATGACAGCTTACTGTAAAGAGCCAGCCAGGTATAAGAGAGGTCAGTCCTTCCCTTTTCTAACTCCTACTTCACCCTGACCTCCTCTTCTTAGACTGAACATTTTAGTTACAAGAGTGAGAAGGACATTGTGCCCAAAGGGGCAGTTAAATACAGCGAATGACTGCTGCATTTCCTGAGATATTCTTCAGATTTCACAAAGAATAAAGTTTTACAATACATAGTTGAATTTAGAGATAACTATCTGGAAAATCTGTGTGACTAATTATCACCTTTTGATTTTCAGTTTAAAATCAAATTAAAATAAAATTGCTGCAAACAATACTAAAGACAGATACTGCTACTCAACAGATAAAAGTACTTTGTTTTAGAAAGCATAAAATGCTCCAAACAAAATAAATGTTATCTCTGGATCCAAATAATTCTGAAGAGTGCAGAAAAAATTGAGAAAGTACAATTTTCATCGTTAATAATCTTGACCACTGTATTTTAGATTGATTAAATGAGAAGGATTGGAAGAAGCCATAAGAGACAATGTTAGATTTCATCAGAGGACAATGGGACCATAGAACTAATAGCTATTAGTGCAACAAATATAATTGGTGTTTTTCCCTTCTTTCATCTTCTGTAATTCTTGTCAAGTAAGGGGAATGGGAAAAAAAAATTACTGAAAACTCTAATCTGCAGACTCTGTCAACTCACAACTTCTGGTTGAAGAATATCTGTTTGGAAGGCTCTTAAAAACTGTAGTGGAGTCTACAAGTTCATGACAAATGTCCCAAGTTCCTAGAAACTGATCAGGGACTGCTACTGTTGAGTCTGCCTGCTCTGGAACCAAGGAAACTTTGTGTTCTCAACTCCAGCTGACTGGCCTCATTCAAAAGATGAATTACAGCTTCTCACAAAAATAATACCATGTGATGAGTACCCATGTACTGCGTTTCCAGAAATGTTTCTCACTGATAAGAGGTGTATTATAGTCACTGATACATCATGTATATCGCTTTGTTGCATTTACCAATAGGATAGTTTGGCCACACAACTAATGTGTTTGTTAATTGTATGTGTTCATCTATTATCTATTTGTTTGGAACAGACTCTCAAGCGTGATAAGATGTAATATATGAAATCTCTTTTACTTGGACCAGAGAGAAAGAACACAGAACATTAAAATATGTTCCAATCAAACACTTGTGTTCATTTTAATAAACCAAAGTGTTTGTTTTTCATGAAAAGAACAAAGTAATGAAAATATCCGTGATATACTTAGGGAGATTCTTAGTGCACCTGGTGCCCTCAACAATTATGCTCTCCTTGACATTCAATTGATTTAAATAGACTATGAAATACAAACAATAATAACACAGAACTGTGTAATGAAACACAAAGGGCACAGACTATTTTCAAACACCTTGGACAAACAAGGTTCTCCATTAGCATAAAAATAAAGAGTTGGTAGCATATTACTAATATTCCCATCTGTATTTAGAATGGTGCTTTGCCTTCATGCTGACTCTTTCAAGGTGTCAAATACTTCTGCCTTTCCTTTCCAAATAAAAGAATATCTTTAATTCCAATTAATGATTATATATTACACTACAATGAACCTGTAATTCAATTCTTAATTCAAGTTTCACTTTAATTATGTAATCTCTTGGACAGCTGTTTCCTAGAACATTCTGAAACAAATGTCAACCACTGCCCTAGTGAAAAGTGACTATTTGAAAGCACTACATGATGCTAAAAGCATTCATTTCTTCTTACAGTCCATATTTAATATATATGTAATTAATTAATCTGTGAAAATCATAATTTGTGTTCTGCTAGGGGTAGGTCTTTCCTGCAAAACAATGCAGCTCTCAAAAGAATATGGAAAAGGCTGAAATACAATGTACTTTCTGCTTCAATACATTGACTAAGAAGTGCAATGATAAAAGTTTAAAGCTATGCTTGTTCTGAAGGTTATAATTAAAATAATCAAACCAGATCACCGATATATGAGTTGCACACATACATGGGACATGGTTTAGCGGTGACTTGTCAGTGCTGGGTTAATGGCTACTCTCAGTGACCTTAAATGCCTTTTCAATCTGTGATTCTACGATTCTATGGCAGAAGAGCATCAGTTTTTGGAATGCCATGAATTTCTAAAGAAGCTGGCCCATATCTGTATCTCATAAAATGGGGGATTCATAGTTTGTATTTTATTATTGCATTGATTTGACAGAACACTCTGGATAGGAAATTCTACATTCCTCTAAGACAGCAGTAAGGAAGACTTGACTTCAGGAAAATCTGATTGTGTTAAGGTGAATGAACACAACCCACATGATGAATTTTAAAGAATTAGGATTAGTAGGCTTTTTGTAAGTGCCACAGTTCTGGTTCCAGCTGAGACCAGGTGCATTTTTCTTGTAGACTGCATTGATATGCAACTGTAGGTGATAATTTTTCCTTTCATCCTGTTGCTATGTGATTGCTAAACACTTTTTTCTTCAATAACTGCTGGGGTTGTGGAAAAGGTTAGTCACTAGCACCATGTATGATGTTGCATCACTTCCTTCGTCTTTACTGGGTGGGTATAAATCGACTGACCACCCCAGCAATAATTTGTTTCAACTTTACACAGACCTAGGAAAAACCCTTTTTTTAGTCTGAGGAGCAGTATGGTTAATCTGAGTGTGTATATCTGTCCAGTCACCATCTGTTCATTTTACATATAAATTATATTCCAGATGTAATTAATCAACTTCATATATCACATTAACACTCGACTAGAGATTAAAATCTTAAAAAAAAATTCAAGTATCAATATAAAGTTGCCTTGCAGACAAAACGTGTCCATCAACAGACAAACTATGTTGATAAAGGAAAGACTTACTAGTCCAGTAGTTAGCTAAGGACACCAAACCAGTCCTGTCTGCATGGAATATATTTCTTAGCTTAGGATGGTACATAGTATATGTAGAAAAATAATACAATGAATTATTTTATGCACAGCTTTGTCTTGCACGGACACAAATACCAGAACTAAAAAGTGTAAGTTTACTTTACTAGGTGCAGAAATAATTTTTGTAGCAATGAATAAATTAATTCAATAGTACTTTAGCTATATAGTGTTCTCCTTATTAAAAGCAAGTAAAAATAATTAGCAGTTTCTATGCATTTCTGTCCCTTTCCAAAGTCTTAACAGGTTTCCCATCATCTGTCAGATTTAACATTACAGGATCTAATGAGGTGTCCTTCCAGCTGAGGACAGCTGACTACTGGCTCAGTTCCTCAGCAGGAAACTTGTTTCATCTTGTAGTAGGCATGTATGTTGCTGTGCAAATGGTCAAGCAGTTATTCAGACCATCTGGTTACTTTCAGCAGCAGAAGAAAGATGGAAAATTAAAGCAATTCAAAGGCTCAGGTCAGTCAGTCCAGCAGACTTGGAAATGTTTTCTGGGAACAGGACAGTGGGCTAGAATATTGTTTATAGAGAGCAATAAGTTACTAAACTATCACAGACAAAACTTAAATATAAAATGCTCTTTCCATCCACGTATCTTCTAAGTCTTCCGAGTAAGCTTCCCAGAACTACCAGGTTTAGGTTATTCTTATTTGCTAACATAACTTCATAACAACAACTACTTGGCATGGTACAAAGACCAATAGTTCTTTATTTCCTTCAAGCTATTGGAGTTGTCCACTGAGCAGAGACACGTTAATCGGCACTTTCTTGGTGTGCCAGGCACAGGAAGGGACCTTCAGCACATGGCACTCTGCTCCTAGCTTTACAATAGGTAACAGGAGTAATTTTTTTTTTTTCTTTAGGAAACAGCTATATAAAATTCAAGCAATTAAATAAAATCAGTAAGCTTCTAGGCATCCCATTCTTTCAGAAATGGAGTGATTGCCCACTTCCATGTTAACATAAGCATCTCTAATATGGAAAACAGGAGAAGCTGTTTCAAATGATAACATGCTACTTTAATGTACACTTCTGCATTTCTGTTTCCTCTTTATTAAACCCCGGAAAACATTAAATGCATTATCTATATTTTTCCTAAAATTTTAATACATTATTTTTATCTTTCAATACATTCTTACTAGTACACAGAACTGTAAACTTGGGGGTATGCTGCTTTTTGTTATAATTACTAAAATAACTATCACCAGGTCTTACGATTAGTCAGAATGTAGTTTATGCCAATTAAATGTGTGTCAGTAATCTGTGTTCTAAAAAATTCAGTCCTACATATTAAAGGAACCTTAAAATACAGTCACTGCTCAAAAGGAACATACCTGCAGCAAAGGAGAGAAATTAAGGAGAAATAAAAATGGAGATAATTCCTGCCTTTTACAGCCAGATTTGTAGTCTGAACTGTCCCAAAGAAAGCTATGCAAAAATTGCACCTTTTGCTTTCTTATATACACTATATATGAAATTGCAGACAAGACAGTTTGAGTTATCAGATATTGCCTGCATGACCTCTTCATGTAAAAAGTGACAGCAGTAATTGTAAAGTTGCTTTCAGATGTCTGGGTTCATCAGTTGGAGAGGTGTTTGATAAAGGAGGCCTGGATACATGACTGAGTGGTTACTGTTTTGAAGCAGGAATGAAAATGCACAATTAGAATTAAAACCAACTTCTCTAATATCTCCGTTTCAGTCTCTTGTCCCTTTTTGAACTATTTACCTAGACCTAATTTAAACATATCTGTTTGTAATTTGTGATAGTTTTTGCCCTTATTAGTCACCCTGTTAAAAAAAACCCTCAAACAAACAAACTGAAACAAAAAAACCAAAAAATGCTAAACAAACAACCCCCCCCATAGGTTAGTTTTTTGAAGTAATTTGAAATTTCTGTCCCTGAAGAGCCTGAGACGTGAGCTCTCAGTGTGTTCATTGTTTAATTTATCATATTTTATTTAATTTAACATATAAATAGGAGAGAGCAAAAATTTCCTTGGGGAAAAATTACTCATCTGAAAAGAATTGCCTACCTTCCACTGACTGCAAATTTGATAGAGTTTATGTAGAAATACTTATTTTAAAAAATACATTTATTTATGGATTGCAAACAAGCCTAAGATTATGCTCCTTTCTTTACCTAGCTCCAAATGTGTCTTCTATGACACTTACCTTGAAGAAACCTGTTTCTTGAAGCAACTTTTGCTTTTAATCAGTCTTTTGCCTTGAGTAAGTCTTAATACATTAATTTATAGCAGTTCTGAAAAAAGCAGTGTGATAACATGCAACTAATGTGGAGGTTTTCAGACAGTCAGAGCAGTCCTGTTAATATTTTCATGTGAAATTCATTAAAAAGACTTGGCAGAGCCTTTAAAATACTATGTACTCTTATATAAATAAATGTTGATGTGGAAAAAGAAATTTTGAGCATATAAGACTTTTCAAGCACATTTGGTTGCAATAAGTCAATCCTTTTCAGCAATTTTCTAATTTTTTTTTATATTTTAACAAGACTCATATATAACTGTTTTTAAGTCCTATTCCATGTAAAATTAATGCTGATACACTATTAAATATAGTTCAATGTAATATGCTTAATATATATTGACAGTATAACTGAATTCTTTTCAGAAAAGCTGTTCATCATAATTACTTTTACATCAAGAAAACTGATGAGAACATGGTGAGAACACAAGTGCCTTTACAAAAAGTGGCAATCTGCCTCATCAGAAACATTTTATTTTCCATCTTGACCTGTCTGGTTTTTTCTGGGTGAAGGTACTGAAAATAGCTGTGTTTGCTCTAGTTTTCGTGACTAGAGCAAACAAAAGCCAGTAATAGAATCACAGAATGAATTAGGTTGGAAAAGACCACTGAAATCATCGAGTCCAACCTTTAACCAAACACTTCCATGTCAACTAGACCATGGCAAAGAGTGTCATGTGCAGTCTTACTATCATTTCTTATATCCTGCCTACTTTTTAGTGTTAACTGAAATTCTTCTGTGAAAGCTCTGTTTGACAGAACAGAAGCTTAGGGTAATTTTATAAAATAGAAATGCAAGTGCATATTTATCCCCAGTGCTATTTATAACTGAGCATCCATATGTTTTTGTTCTACTTTAATGATGTGTTCTTTCTACCAAGAGACTCTAAGATAGTCTATTTATTGTTTTGTAAAAGCTCATAATTTGACTGATATTAATTTTATTTTCTTTAAAAATATAATAATTAAGCTTAGATTCTATGATGGTGTGCCTAAGTACAGATTTAGTTTTCGTAATGGCTGTGCCAAAGGCCAAAAGTGATTTTGTGTAATTCACTTCCTCCTACTTTTGTTCAAATGGATGCTTATTCCCTACTGAAAAAAAGATCCTTAGTTTCTTACATAGTCAGTGGTATGCTCCTGTCATCTTGAGTTTGGCAAACAATAACAGTTACAAATTAAACTATTCAACTTGAGTTTAAGTGGACTATAAAAATATTGCACTTCTTTTTTCCCATTAAAAAATGATCAGAGACTGTCAGTTCTGAATTAAATATTTAGATTAAATATTTAATCTAAAGTCAAATATTTAGTTAAAATTCTAGAGTGAAATTGAAGGTACTTGCAAAATCTTCTTCTGGCTTATTTAGTGTTGGCCACCTTAGATTTTCAAAGCTAAGCTATGAGGTGTTTCACTTGTATCTAGTTATTTTAGGTATAATTTAAAAATGTATATTGTTCATGTATTTGCAGAATTAGAATTATAATTTAGTTATGTTTTTTTTAGATTGCAAGACTTATTACTTGTGTTATTATTATGAATACTGTTAAATTTATATTTACATTTGCTAACTAATAAAATTCCTAAACCCAAACCCACTTCTACCTTTTACCATAACAGAGAAGGTTATTTTCATTCAATCTTACTAAAAAGCCTCTTGGACTTTTAAAGAGAATATTGTGTTTGAATAGCAAGAATTCCTTCTGAGTGAATAGTATTTTCCATACAAAACTGGTGTCAAAAAACCAACACAATGGAGAAGAAGAAAATGCAGTATCATTAAGCAAAATAAAATGGAAGTCTAGTCTGTGCCAAAAAGAGATTTAATTTTTAGGCCCTCTTGCAGACAATACTTCTAGAAAAATGTCCTATACTGTTCACCTGAAAAGAGTTTTACACATGAGTTGGTATGGGCATCTGGAGATCCTGCTCCCTTAAAGCATTTAATTATGTCCTTGCCATTAAGAATATGAATAACTACACCTCAGGGAGGCTACTTACTATTTGCATTATAGCACGACTATTGAGAGACTTTATCCACCACTACCTGAATAAGGAGTAGCCATATGCAGTATTTTTTCAAAATGTAAAATTATATATATCATATTGTCCATATGTAAAGCACTTCAACAGAATCTTTTCCATTTATAATCAGTATTATAATGCAAATCTTCTAAAGTATTCTATCAAAAGGCAGCACTTAGAGTGTACCCAGAAAAAAGTAAGTGGCAAAATATAATCTAAAGTGACTCAACATTTCCCATGGTATTATTTTCCACTGCACTGGTCTAAAATATACTGACAGTTCCTGTTCTGAAAGGGGGAAAAGCTCCATAAATAATAGGGAGGTCAAAGACGTTCTGTCTAATTGGCCTTCTACATGCTGAAGTAAATGCAAGATAGAGTTTATTAGAATTTCAAGCGCAGAAGGGTAAATGTTAAAACTGCATTAAATAATTTAAGCAAAATAAAACATTTAAAATTGGAAGCATTCTATGAACTATATGTTATAAAAAATAAACTGAAAAAGAAAAGATGCTATAATATGTCTCTGGGACATTGTCTGGGAAGATGGCAATGAGAATCCAGTTTCTATATAAATTTGCTAGATGAATGATGACATGAAGCACAGTTAGTGATATCTGCCTTTGAGTAAGTAAAATAAAACATGTATTTGTTTCTTATTACAATGCAAGACACAGGACAATACATTTTCATATTCACACATGGTAACTCTCATACATACATCATAAAAAGAGTTTTTAAAAAATCATATGCACTTCTTCATGTTCAACATACCACCAAGTTGATACAAAAAATATTTGTAATAGGAATTTTAGTCTAAAAATTGATTTATCTGCTGACTCCAAATGCCACAATACTGTTGGGATTTTTCAATGGGGGAAGAAACTAATGGAGAGGAAGATCTCCAATGGATACATCACAAATTGGGCAGCATGACTTATTGCACACTTACCTACTGGAATTAGGAAAATCTCAACTACTAGTGCAATGAAATGTCCCCAGGGCCCTCAGACCAAATTAATAAAAATATACCTACAATTCCTACTCACTCAGGCTGGATTTCCCTAGCAATATCAGCATTCCTTCAGCTCTAACACAATATCTGTTAAAAAACAGGAGAAAATAAGTTAAATTTTGTGGAACATACATCTTGATTACTGAATGAAGGTAAGCCTGTGTAAACACAGGTGTGAAAACAGATGGAGAAAGGACACGATAGCAGGGAGACAAGTTTTATCTTGTGTCCTTTGTGATTGAGAGGAATTTTGCCAGTGACTATAGCAAAAGCAGGATACGACCACAGTGAACAATCAGTCCTCTGTCCACCAGCAAGAACGCAAATGAAATAACAGCAGAGTCCTGAACATGTTCCCAGAAAGCCCCCTTTGAGTAAGCTGTGCTGAGCCTAACTGGTTGGGTAGTGCTGGATTTATTCCTTTCTCTTTCCCCCTGTAGGCATCTCAGGCCCACTCTTAAGACACCAGCTCAGCTCGAGGCAGCTCAGCACATGTTTACCTGAATCAGGACTGCAGGCCTAGAGTGTTTCGTCTAATTCCACAGGGTTGTAAGTCAGAGGAGGGGAACAGGATCTGGTTAAACCACTCCCACTCATCAAAGTCCTCTGCACTAGCTTTGGGACACCTATGACTTTCATGCTCGCAGGGATAACAATCTCAAGTGAGTTATCAAACGGGAAAAAGCTTCTTTTCTCCTTTGTTCCCCAAGCAGGAAACTGCTGGCTGTAAGTGCAGTGCATGGGAACAGCAACAGACTGCATCTGGAGAGAGGGATATGCACAGAAGTGGAGGGTAACAAGGCACTGGGGAGTAAAAGGCCTTTCCAGAAGGGAAGGAGAAATTGCAGGGCCAGATCTTACTGTGATAACTGAAGGGAGCCACAGGAAGGAAATTGTTGGAAAGGATTTATTTTATTAAAGCAAACTTCTCTTTATCACACTCCTGTGTATTTGTTGTGATTAGTCACGAGAAACTTTGAATCATCAACTTTTATATAATATTATTATGGATGGAGTGATTCTGAAATAATTTACCACAGCGAAAATCAGCAGTGAGGCAGTTTCTATCAATATGTTGGTATAAGGTAAATTAGATTAATATTAGGCTTATTAGATATATTAATAATTCTGCTATGTAAAGCCTCAGTAAATGAACTAATCTCTATAAGCAAAAGACTCATATTCTTGTGCTTCATCTCAGAAGACATCAAAATCTTTGCATTTTACCAATTTTCTGTCTAGTGAAGAATTAATTCCTCTTGTCACAAGAAGACTAATTTCTAATCCAATCACCTGGTACTGTGAGGAGAGGATTCAGTAGGACTGAAACCTGGCAACTTCTTCCCTACAACTTACTACTGGGATTATATCATAAATGAGTCCGAACTACCAAGGTATTAAAGAGGAACACAAATGCACACTGAGACAGAGATAAAAAAAGGGAGGAGCTCTCATTATCCTCTGCTGTGTACTTAATGAAGCTTTTGCATTTTCAGTATTGTAAACAGTAGATACTCAGGACAATGTCTAAGATGACAAAAAAAGTTAAAAAACTTAGCCATCATAACATCCTCAAAATACAATTGCTTATATTTTTGACCTCTCTCCTGATTCTTACTCTCCATTTCAGGAATGCTGAATTCAAGTGTTGAATTAAGCTTGCAACTCAATATAGCTTGCAAACACATGTGCAGTCAGGTCTTCCTACTCGCTCTTCCAAAGGGATAGGTGTAAGCACCTTCCCACTCTTTTCCATCTTCTGAAGGTTGTTCAGACATGTGCTTGCCCCTTGCACTTTCCTCCCTTTCCCATCAAACTCATGCCCACGATATTGCCCTGTTTGTCAGCTCCTCCATCTCTTATTTCTTTGCACCACTCACAGTCTGACTCCTATTCACAGTCCTCTCCCTGTTGACATTTATCTCACTCCCCATGCTCTTCCCTATGTTTTTGTGCTATGTATTAACGTAGTCCAGACCATCCTATTCGTTCTCGACTGACCTTCACATTACTCTCCCTACAGAGGCAGCTAGAAGGAGAATGTCATAATTTCTAGGATGAGGAATTGGTTGGACAGATACATCCAGAGAGTAGTGGTCAGTGGTTCAGAGTCCTGATGAATATCAGTGACAAGTGGTGTCTGTCAGGGGTCCATATTAGGAGTAGCGTTGTTCAGTATCTCCATTAATGACATAGATGAAGGGATTGACTGCACCCTCAGCAAGTTTCCAGATGATACAATGTTGAGTGGTGTTGTTGACACACCTGAAGGACAGGATGTCATTCAGAGAAACCTGGACAAGCTCAAGAAGTGGGTCCATTGAAATCTCATAAGGTTTAGCAAGACCAAGTGCAAGGTGCTTCACCTGGGTCAGGGCAAACCCCAGTATTGGCACAGGCTGGGGGATGAACAGATTGACACATCCCTGCTGAGAAGGACTTGGGGGTGCTGGTGGATGAGAGGCTGGACATGATCCAGCAATGTGCACTTGCAGCCCAGAAAGGCAATTGTATCTTGAGCTACATCAAAAGCAGCAAGGCCAGCAGGTTGAGGAGGTGATTCTTCCCCTCAACTCTGCTCTAGTGAGACCCCATCACGAGTGCAGTGTCCAGCTCTGGGGTGCATCCTCAGCACAGGAAGGACTGTTGAGCTGTTGAAGCAAGTCCAGGGGAGGGTCACCAAGATGATTAGAGAGCTAGAGTATCTCTCCTATGAGGAGAGGCTGAGAGAATTAGTTATGTTCCACCTGGAGAAGAGAAGGATTAAGGGTGACATAATTGAAGTCTTCTAGTATCTGAAGGGAAAAATTCTTTTACTGTGAGGGTGGTGAGGCACTGGAATAGGTTGCCCAGAAAAGCTGTGGGTACTCTATCCCTGGATGTGTTCAAGGTCGAGTTGAATGGGACTGTGAGCAATCTGGTGTAGTGAAAGGTGTCCCCAACCATGGCAGGAGGAACAGATGATCTGAAAGGTCCCTTTCAACCCAAGCTATTCTATGATTTCATTGAGATGTACGTTCATATGAAAACTGTGTCATTGGGAAAAGTTTCTCTTGTATTCATAAAGAGAAAAGATGCAATGCTATGCAATGCTGAAAGTGGCAGAAATCCCATTCCTAATAATGGGAAACTAGGAGTCATTTTAGAAAACAGAGGGGGAAAAATGAAGGAAGGCATAAAAAAATCCATACACATTTCAGAAAAATTATATATGCCCCAATTAAAAAAATCCCATAAAAGCAGCTATAAAGTATTAAAATTTTGTCATTCACCAGTGGTAACTGTGGCTTACATAATTTCACTGATGTAGAAATGACTACGTAACTGTGCAATATAGTGAAAATTAGTTCCATGTATTCTTCCTTCTCTAGTTCCTGTCCCTTTTATAAAAAGTCACATAAGCATATCATATGAGGACAGGAATTAGTAGGTAAGGCAGTAAAATGTTACTGTTTTCTACAAATGTCAGTAAAAGACAAATGGAAATGGATTGACCAGAATTTTTATTTAACAGTCCTTCCACTGGTCCTTGCCTGTTCAGGACATGGTTTATAGCATTCTCTTTAAAATATTTTCTCTATGATCATCACTGAAAAGTTTGAAGAAACTTAGTCAACCTTGAATCAGACTCTTTTTCTGAATGTATTTTTGTTATCTAATAATTGGGGGAATATTGCTTTTTGATATGTTGGCTGAGATGGGATGGAATGGAGACTGGTCAGCATTTCTCTGAAATCCCATCAAAGGGAGAGTTGGGATGAGGGTAGAGGAATTATGGCCTAGGTAAAAGAATAGTTCCAGAAATTTTTTTTCAAATTCCTACTAGCACTTGGAGTAGATAGGTAGGATGATAATGTCCTTCAACCAGCAGTCTGAAAAAAACCCCCTTTTTGGGATGAGAATTAGCATCCTACACACTGCTGGGTAAGTAATGCTCCTGCACACAAAATTCAAGAAGATGAGATTTATGAACACACATGAAGATTAAGGGATAGAATGATCTTCCCACAGGAATACCAATGAAAAAAAAAAACAAACAACAAGAACTCTGTGGTTACAGTCTTGTACTTAACTCTTTCCCTCCCAAAAGAAGAAACCAGTGAGGAAAGAAGCAGACAGTAATCAAACCCAGATCTGTGGAGGGCTCTCTCAAAAGTCACCATTCTGCATGTTCTTCAAAAATCAACAGAAAATGTACAGCACAGATGTAGTCTGATTAATCTATTCCACTGGTGGTTATCCAGGAATGTTCTTTTTGAGAAGAATTACCAACCAATTGCCATGTTTATCTTGTTTCCTATCAGACCAGATCCACAGGTAAGCCTGTTTTTTAACTAAAACCAAAGATCAGCCAAGAGAATTTAAATGTTCAGCAGCATCTCAGTCTACAAACCTCCAAATATTTCCTCTCTTTTTTACTGCAGCTTTTGGTTTGCCAGGCTTTTTCTCTCCCAACAGTCTTCATTCAAATACTAGTGGCACTGCTTTTGTTCTTAAATATTGGCTTTCACACTAATCTCCAGCTGTCCCCCAGCTTAAGGGTTGTTTTTTACTGGTAAGATTTTTTTACCTAAGTTTTTTACTGAAACAATGTTATTAAAATCCAAACATATTACCTATTAAAAGTTTGATAAAGTTTTCCAAATACAAGACAGGATGCTGGTGAAACCCTCCATGTTTACTAGATGCTAGCCTGCCTCTCCAGGGACTCCCAAATATCCCCAGAGCCTTGGCCTCAAAGTAACTCAACTCTGGGGCATACCTGACATTCAGAAGTTAGCATCTCTGAGCTGGAACAAGGAAATTTCAAATCATAAGACATTTAATAATTGAAAAAGACTGTTTAGGCATGGCATATCCCTCTTACCTATGTGCTCTTTACTTGCTTCTGGGGGTAAAAGTATTGATATTGATTTATTGTGTCAGACCTAGGAGCTATACAGATAAATTTTTAGAAGTTGCATCATCTTAAGCAGCACCTCAGCCTCATTTATTCTTGTCTCTGTTAGGCAAAAAAAGGGGTTATTGGTAGGATTCGAATGCAGGCTTGCTCTTCTCCCATGCAGTGTTTCCTGTATCTGCTTTGGTCAGGAAGCTTTACTCAGGGTCTGATACACATTTCAGGGAAAGAGTGTGTTCCACATAGATGAGAATGTTAGAATTATATTTTACTTTCTGCTTTTCATGATGCAAATCTTTTTAATTCACAGATATCTGATAAGCAGATTGTTTCCACTCTTTTCAGTCACAGAATTACAGAATCATAGAATGGTTTGGGTTGGAAAGGACCTTAAAGAGCATCTAGCTGTGGGCTGGGATGCCATTCACTGGATCAGGTTGCTCAGGGCCCAATCCAACCTGGCTTGAACACTTCCACAACTTCTATGAGCCAAATAGGTCTTTGTTGTCCAGAGTCTGAAATACACTTCTGGAAATCAGCAACACTAAATGATGTTTTGTTATAAAAGATCTGAACCACACCACTTTGGATCTTAGGGCACTTCCTTTCTCTGGTTCTCTCTCCCTGTGCACTTGCCCTTCCTTTCATCTCCTCACCTCTCTAGGCTACAGCAGCAGCTATTACCTTCCATTTGCCCCAGCATCTGCCAGGCTTTGGATACATTTGCACCCATTTTTGCAACACCTGTCCCATCCCAGCTGCAGTTTAGATGATCAAAAGTGCTTTGGTATGCAGTGTAGTAAGTTCTTGTGGTGTCTCAATAGTGCAAGTAGCTTTTTTTTTTTTTCTGCACTCCTGTTAAGAAGGGTAGTGGATGAACAGGATGAGCTAAATAGTTGTTCGCACTGCAACAACAGGCTGACAGTTATGTAAAATACTTTCATGTGCAATCTCCTCTGATCCTCTGCTGGTTCAGAGGAGTATTATGGTCAGATTCAGCATGCAGGCTCTTGCAAACTCATTTTTATAAACTAGGGCACTGCTAAGCATAGAGGAGACCAAGACCAAGGTTGCTCTCTTTATTCATTCTTAGAATTTACCTTTTCTTTCTGCTTAATCTCCTGTCTTCAGAATCTACACTTTAATCCTGAGGGATAAGCACAAGACCTCTTTACCAAAGTGCTTCTACAAATACTGGTGATACAAATCACCTTGCAGAGGCTACTGCAGAGTGACAAGGTCTGCTGGCCAGATCAGTAGGAGATGCTTTAGGGTATTATTCTAAAATGGGATTAGTTAAGTAACTCTATAGCCCAATTCAAACACCAAGCCCAATTCACCTTTCTAAGCTTCCCCACTCTGTATACCAGCTAAATGGCACTGATTAGGCTTTCAATTGAACATTTTCGGAAATGCTTTCAGCTCATTTCTGGGATAATTCATGGAATTCAACAGAAAATTGATAAAATGACCACCCTCATGGGCAGCAGTGGTAACACAAATGTTCAATCAGATTCTGAAAACCAGCCCTGCTGCTGCTTATGGAAGTAGACACCTATTCTATCACACAATTTACAGTCACAAGGAAAAACTTTTTATATCGATCAATTATTAGGTGTAAAAAAAAGAAACTGTTTCCATCCAAATATAAATATTCAGATGCCTTCATCTAAACAGGAAACAGTTTTCATCAGGATTACCAGATTAATTTAATTAGGATTAAAATCCATGCTTTGTTTTTATTAATATATATGTGTTAAGAGAGCTACCTAGTCAGTTAGGCAGTCCAGTTTTCATAATACATACCAGAAAAATAAACTTTGTTGTGTGCTAAAATTCATTGAAAAAGCACTAATAACATCCTGAAATATTAATGAATTACAAAAATATCCCATATAAACAGTGTTCTCTTATCCACTGCCTCATTTTTTCAAACCTTTACATGAATTTTACCTTTAGATTTATGATCAGAAAAACTGTATTCTTTTTCAAAGATTAATCCTGTCAATTTTACTTTTAAAAAGCTGTAAAATTACTCTGTAAATCATGATATTTTTATTTAAATACTGTCTGTTAAATAACAGTGCTCCTAACTCAAAATAACTTCAAAAATCTGGAAGATCATTCTGCCTCTTTGGTAGCTGTCCTCACAACAGTAAGCAGACACTGAATATCTTATTCAGAATTATTTTGCTTACTCTTCAATGTAGTTTGAATTATCTACACAAAATACGCTTAATAGACTTATTCTCAAGTCTCTTTTTGTCTGTTACCTGAACAGGTTTTGTTCTAGTGTGTTCAATCCAGTGTTATCATTCATTTTTTCCTACTCACCTCCAAAATAAGAGCCATCTGTCAGCTTCAGCTCCTTGTTGGATTTGGTGATGACACCAGCAACACCGTGTTGAATGAAATACATCTTTTTACCGACAGCCCCTTCTCGAATAATGTAGTCTCCAGGTTGGAACACCTCAAATCGCAGTTTGCTTAGCATGGCAGTCACAAAATTTGGGTCTGCATTAGCAAAAAGAGGCATTGTAGCAACCAGCTTCCGACAGTTAAAGTTGACAATTTCCTAAATAGGAAGAAAACATTAAAATAATGGTCAGTAAATATGTACAATATGATGGGCATTTAAAAAAAGACTTTCTGCTTTTTTCACAAAGAATTTCTTTATGCTCATATTGGACTTTTCTATGTCTATTTCTGTGCCTGTTTTATAAAATATTTTCATCTGTTTCCAGTGAAGTGATTGAAACAAAAGTGCAACCTTACTTGTATTTCTGAAATTAAAGGCTGTCTTATTCTGGTGACTTTTCACATGTTATTTATTATTCCCATTGGAATTGAAGGGGAAAATATGACAGAAAGATAAAAATGAAATAGGAATTACACTGCCTGACAACAAGATCAGCTGCTGCAAATACTATATTAAGTGATAAAGTTATGTAAGCCCTGTATTTTCAAATTATACACCAGTAGGAACTTTCTGATCTGAACTAATCCAGTGGTAATATAAATGTACATTACAGTTAGTTAGTTAGTTGAAATCAACAGGAAAATTTTCTCCCAAGTTTTTAAATTATTTTATAAACACAGAGGCAGACATTTCTGCCCTTCAAAGAAATGGTTGTATAGCAGACCCCTACATGCAGAAAGCACTACTATTTCCCTAAGGTCTCCGGGGTTTCTTCCACCAACAGCATTTACAGTGCCAATTATGAGCACATCTAAATGAAAATATTAGTACCAAAAAGCCACGTGTTCTTGCTTTAGATAAAAAACCCCAAACAAACAAACAAACAAAGAAAACCACAACAAAACCCCAAAATCAAACCATGAAAAGTTTCTGAAATATTTTCAAGCTCATTCTTACAAATCTTACATTATGTTAGGAAATTAACACGGTCAGTTGCTATTATAGATTTAACAGTGTATTGAAGAGCTGAGACTAATCTTTATTACACTTGGAGAGGTGCTCAGGCCTGCAACATCTACTGAGGCAGTAAACCCAACATGACAGCAAGAGCAAGTATAATCATCTGCATATAAATGCACACAAAACAAATAAAAGAAAAATAAAAACAGCAGTCACCTAACTTCTTTGTAAAACTAAATATCATTTTATTGTCAGTGGAATACCTCTAGCACTTCTTATGCTAAGCCAAGCCTTTGAGATTGATATAAAGGAGACATCCCACCTACCAGTGCTCTCATGCCCTTCACTGAGACCCATTACACTCCTGGTGGAAGTAGCTTTTTTCAACCTCCCATACATTTGCTGTCTTATGTATATCCCACATATATCCCACACAGACAGCTCTCTGAACATGAAGCTCAGATATACCTATCCCCAGATCAGGCAAATTTTTTTCTTCTTCTAGCTCCATAATGTAATTGCCTGCTTGCAGACATGATGGGGGAGTTCAGGTAATTCCACAGCATAAACATAGTGGGTTCTTCATATCAGTCCCCTTGCATCTGGGAAAAAAGTGGGAATCCTCCTTTGAAGAGAGGCCATTAGTCAATGAGGCAAATGCATGAAGAGTCAAGAGAGTGAAGAATCAACCATCTTTCCCTGAGCATTTACATCCTATCCAAATAAATCCAGTGGAACTAATAAAAATAAATCAGAAAAATGGTCTCACCAGACACTCCATGAACTAGTCTTCCTTATAAAAGCACATGGTAAATTTGATGAAAGATATCTGCTGTTTGCCTGAATCCAAAAATTATCTCAAGCAACAGTATTGCAAGATGTGAACTACCAGATAGGTGACACTCAAATCAATGAATACTGCTGTGTCATTAAGTCAAGAGGGGTAATCCTAGGCTACCCCTCTAAGTATTCTGTATGAGCGAATAAATATCATACTGAGATTCCAGCTGGCTGTCTTTTTTACAGGATGAGGAAAAGCTTGTTTTCCTTCTTGTTTAAACACTCCATTTCTTAGTAAAGCTTCAGCCACCACCTCTCTCCCAAAGGAAAGTTATTCTCTTCTGCCACTGCCAGCAGTATGGTGGCATCATGCAAGGAGTCCCAGACTATATCCTCAGCTCCCTATGAGACTTCCTTACTGCAGTCTTGGCTGATACCGGCAATAACTATTACTTGTCTTGCCTTGCTCAGGGACTTTTTAGTAGGCTTGATGCTTGTTTTCTGTTTCTGAAAGTGAATAGCTCGTCTTGCAGGCCCAGAAGGCAGAGAAAGGAAATTACTAAAGAAAGCTCAAACTGACTGGAAATTATATAGAAACAGGTGGGGAAGCACCAAAAAAAAAAAAAAAAAAAAAAAAAAAAAAAAAAAAAAAAGCTGTGAGAGTAGAAAGTTCAACTCCAGTCAAATTAGAAAAAAAGAGAGTAAAATAGACCTAGATGGAGTACTACTAAGAAAGAGAGAATGGGAAGAAAACAAACAGAAGGAACACAAAGACCTAGGAAAAAATGAAAATGAGAAAAGAAGGTGGGAAGGTTGACTTTAAAAGCAGATTGAGAAATTGAGAAATGGAAATTGCCTGAAAAAGTGAGAGCACGGGAGAAAAAAACCTGGAGAATGGGTGTCTGGAGTGAAAGCTGAGAAGTAGAGCAGTTGAAGTAAACAAGAGGAAAACTGGAAAAAAAAAAAAAAGTTTTTGGTAACACGTTTTTAACAATACCATGGGAGAGACCATGATATATAGAGAGGAGAGAATTCAGACCTCCATGACTCCTCTTCACACAGCCGGTCCAGCCCAGCCAGAAAGAATTCATCTCAACTTGGGAATCACAAAATAGCACACCCTTGACACAGGATTCTCACCCTTGGAATCTCACGTCCTTCTAAGGCTCACTCCTCTGCCCACTATTCTCTCTCATTATGAAATCTATATATGGATATACCCACGTATACACACACATTATCCTGCTCAGCCTGAGCTGCCTAATGAAGGTACTAACATAGCTACAAAACCACCCTGCTGTGGTAATTTCAGCTGTTATATCCTAGTAATGCATTCATTTTGTTGATTAGTTTTCTGTGAAAGTTTGTTCTAAAGTACAAACTTTCCTTATTTAAGATGTTAGAAGGTGGAAAATTACTGATGGAGAAAAAAATGTGTCATTTTTAAGTGCTTTGTTTTTCTTTAAAGTGTTCTTTTATTTAAATATGAGATCATTCAGAGCAAGTAAAATACATTTCCCTGAGTCTTAATCACAGGCAGTGCTGCAATTTCAGATTCTTGTGTATTACTTTAAATACCATCTTGGGGAGAAAGAAACAGTAAAGATTATGAAAGTGTTTTATGTAACTCAGAAAGTACTAGGAGAAAAAGTTCTGTTTTAAAAGAGAGGTAACAAAAGAACAAACTGACAAATTATGAGTTGAAATTTTGTGCAGAGAAAAATCTTTCACCCATATATTTTTTCAATTCCTTGAAGCTAGATTGCAACCAGAATATGCTGCCCAATATGATATTTTAATTGAATGAGATAATAATAATTATGTCTCACCTCTACTTGAAGAAAACATTGAATAAAGCCTGAGGAAAGGATTAGGGAAGAAAATACCAAATGAAACCTAAGGAAAGGATTACAAATGCATTATAAAGCTGAAATGGTTAAAGAGAAAGAATAATTCAGACCAACATGGAGCAAGTGTAGATCTAGGCCAAGCACTGGTCTCTGTTACACAAGAATTAAGTTAGAGATGCAACAGTCGGCTTTATATATAAGATTGCTTAGGTAATTACACTGGCTCCTGCTCCTTTGTAGTGTATTGGGTTTATTATTCATCTTGACTTTCCTGGATATTATTTAAACTGATGTTAAAGCATCAAATATTATCATTTTGTGTGGGTTCAGTATTTCTTGATGACTGCTCTGAAGCATCTCAAGGTATTAGAGAAGCAATCACAAGGCTGTCCTACCTGTGATTGAGGTTCTCTGATGGCATCTGTAAGAGTTTTTAGGACCTTTTCTCCAGAAGATTTTTTGCTGGAGGTAGTGCTTTTTGTTTGACTGACCATAAAATGCTGTTGCTATAAAAAAGGCAAAGTTCCTGAAAGATCTATATGCCTGAATTTTTTTTTTACTTTTTCTCAATAATACAACTGAGCTAATAAAACATACTACTTCCACCTACAAACCATGTCCTTATGTGTAGGCCACTAAAGTCTATTTATGACTACATAGAAAAATAGCTTAGCTTTGTTAGGTCACTTCTACATTCTGTTGAAAAAATCTAGTGCAGAACTGTAACAAGGAACATTTTTCTTCTGAATGTTCTTCCTTTACACTCTGCTTTCAACAGATGAGAAACTTAATCAGGCTTAATTTCCTGATCACTGAAAGGAAGAAATCACTCTACTGAGAAAAGTATTTTTTTCCTTTTAGAAATAACTCACAGATTACTGAACCATCATCATCATTAAGAGACACCTATTGGAAAAAGCATTATATTTAGGGACCTGAGGCTGTGTCACCAAGTTAGATATATTTAAAGTTTTGAGGAGTAATAGTCTGTATGTGCTCATTATTTCCTAATATTTTTTAACCCATTGGTGAATTATAGTCAAGTTTGGCAGAAATGAGGCATCTCGCTGGTACTAAGTTCTCACAGGTTTTGTGACAGCAGGCAATCAGGAGGACTAGGATTAGTACCCCACTGAGGGAATGACTACATCATTATCTAACAACTTGTTAAATGCCAGAAAATCTATATGTGGCAACAGGATGCAATATTCTTCATTTCTGGTGCACCTGAAATTGTTGAAATTGCTTTGACACATTCTGTATACAGAATGTTTGACTTAAAAATTAACTTTTTCCTTAGAGGCCTTTCATGTAAGTAATAACAACTATGTACATTTTTTCTCTTTGAATGGGATTACCACCATTTTCCATTTTTCAATTACTCTGATGAATTTCAGTATAGATTCTGCTTAAATTTTACTAACAAATATGTAACTCTTGGATACCACTATTTGTATCTAGAGATGTGTCAAGAAACACTATTCTTTTTTCTTCAGGACTTGATACTTTGTTATTCTGTTAACATAGCTCTGTTTTAGAAAACCTCCCTATCTAGCCCCTTTGGTTATAGATTTTAAAGCCCAAGAATGCTCTGATCTGAGGTAGCCTATGTATTTCACTTACAAAAAAAACCCCACAAAACCTGAAAAAAGCTCTGATCTCTAAGGCACAGACAGTTCATGGCATCTCAGTTGCCTTGAAATACAGTGGGCAGCCTGCCCATTTACAATTTCTAAGCCCTCCAGTGCCCAAGACCCCCCATATACTGCATACAGGTTATCCACATGCAGAAAATTTGTCAGCCAGCTGTGAGATAAGCTTAGGCAGGCAAAATGAAGGAATGAATAAAGAGGCTTTCAAAAAAAAAAAAAAAAAAAAAAAAAAAAAACACAAACCAAACAAAACTAAACCAACCAACCAACACCCCATTAAATTCCTTGCTTGATTTCCACTAGGACTCACAGAACTGAGTCAAAGCAGGAGCTGTTTTCTGCTTGTTCAACTCAGATTAAGATAAGTCAACCCTATCGATAGCATATTGCTATCTCCTAAGAGAAAGCAATCTTTTTCATGCATTTGCAATCAGAAGGAATATAGATTTGACCAATTGTATTTTCTTGGCTGTGTTGATTAAATGTTGGCCTTCTGCATACTTTTCTGTCATTCCCTTCTTGATTAGAATTTTCTATTCAACTCCTTATATGCATTTTTTATGCTTCACTATTATTATTGCATTAAATTCAAATGCAGACAGAATAATCCTTTTGAGACAGTATGGTTCAACCAAACCTCCAATAAAGTCAGCCTGATGGAGGATATCCATCTTTTTCCTAGCTTGTTAATTGATTTAATGTAGCTTAAGGAAAAGCAGTTCTGTGCATCTCCAGCTTCTCTCTTTGGTTCATCCATTATATTTAGAAGATTAAAAAAAAGAATGAATAAAGACACTGTCTATGCACCCTTTCATTCACCCAACTGTCTATCCATTCTTTAACTAGTTTAAAAATGAATTTAGCTTTCATCTTCTTCAATGTTCTGAAATTTCCTATGCTGCTTAAGCTTGGTTTCCAGCTTGGAAAAAAATGAGAAGCTTTAAAATGGGAGCAGCAATACAGGCAGTGTTTCAAGGCAGTCTGTAACAGAGAGATAGCCAGTCTAATTTCAAAACACTGAGAAGTCCTGATAATTCTGATAAGTACTTAAAGTTTGGGCCGGCTGACCAATCTCTACTTCTTGAAGATTTCACCTTCTGAACTGCTCTGCTGAACAAATTTCCTGAATGTTCTTAGTAAAAAATACCCAAGGTCATTACGAGAGATAGTATCAAATTAGTGCTGTATCATAACAGCAGCTGCTGTAGAGACCATTCTCTTTTATTTTCTGAATAAACTCCCATTTGCAAAAGTATTTAACAATAATTATTGCAGTTCTCTGCATCTGAGTAACCAAGTATCTTCATTCCTACTTGTGTGTGTATACATTGCAGTGTTATACTTGTTAATACTATATAGTATTTAATAATATGTTGGGCAGGGGACAAATAAAACTGAAACCTTCGTTTAGTAGGTGTTTTAAATATTGAAGTTGCCCTATTATACCAGTGAGACTACAGATGTAAACACATGTATCTTGAAACAGTTGTAGAAAGTGAATTCTAAGAGACATGAAGTTGAAAGAATCCTGTTGGTATCCGTATCTTATTGGTATCCGTACCAGAATTTTGTGTTAGTACATGGAAAAGTGGCATGAGTTAAACATCATGTTTGCTGTACAATGAATGAAGCACACTTCATGTTTTTCTAAAATTGTGATTAAGACACAGCAGAAATTTTTGCTAACAATCACAAAACTTTGTCTAGTCTGCTTTGTCACAGGTTATTATCAACTGCAGGACTGCTTTTCCACTGTCTTCGGAGCTTCCAGTCACCTCTTTGAACTGGTTCTAGAAACTATTTTCATTATTTGTGCATTTGTACTGAAACTCAAGTAGTAACACCAATCAGTCTCCAGTTGACCTTGTATGTAATCTGTGTAGCAGCTACTATTTTTTAAACACTACATCCTCACAAAAAAACCAGCTCAATTGCTACTTATAGGTTTACTGAATGAAGAGTACCTCTTATATTCACCCAACTAAGTGAGGTTTCACCTGATTGTCAGAAGAAAAGGGGTTTGTTTTAGAGCAGTGCTGGAATGAGTACTGCTGTTATCAGGACAGCATCTGATTCACCTGATATCAAGGAAGAGTAATTGTGCATGAGAGAAAAAAAAAAGTAGGAGACAGTGGAGTTTCACAAAGGCAGCCCGAGCCACATGTGTGGAAATTATTAGGTAAAATATATTCACTGGAGTGCTTTGTTGTATAAAATTTGTCTGTCAGAATTCAGAACAGCATGAAAAGCCTGAACAGTTCCTCTTGCTAAAGAAAGGAAAGGTGACGAAGAGAATAACTTGTGGATGAAAGCAGGTAGGAAAAAAAAAATCTATGTTTGAAGCTGTCACAGGGCTGACTGGGGGCTAAAATGAAGTACTGAAGCAAAGAACTAGTTGGCAGGAGAATATAAACATACCTGAAGAGAAATTAAAATAATATAATATATTATATAAATGTAATATAAATTTAATAAAATATAAATTTTTGAATATAAATTTTTTCATTGACTTATTTCTGATTTGCACCTGCTTGATCAAGATCAGAAACAAGCTGAAAACTCTTCTGTGGAGAGTTTATTGTGTGTTCCACAATAGACAAGGAATTCCATCTCTCCCTCTTGTGCTCTGCTCCCCTCTTCAGTACCATGTGTACTGCAACCCAAATGGCCAAAACAACTGAGTCAGCAAGAAGGAAGTTCTCAAGAGAATGTGCTTTATCTACACCCAACGTGTATGTTCTGACACAGTAGCAACGAAAAGCAGGAAAACAGTTATTTAAAAATCAGTGGTAATTTGTTCACTGAGTTATTTTACAGCTCTTAAAGAGCTCTGGATGAGAAATACTGTTATCCTGTTAATTGCTAGGTTAACACTTATTCTTTTTATGAATTAAAAGCCCACTGGTTCAAAGCGTCTCTCTATAAATTTATTAAGTGGCTTAAATTAAATCTTACTGATTATACTGGATAAATCCCAGTTAGCTGACCTTGAAATATCCACATTGAAATTATGTTTGGTGTTTTTAAGTACATTTCAGTTTGCATCTAATTTGATTTGTAATTATTCAATGAAGGCCTACGCTATGTTATGTGGGAGAAACATTGAACTAAGTTTACCTAACACACAAAATTTAAACATTGTTACACTATGTATATGCCACATCTTAAAGTGGTGAAAAAGAACTTTTGTAAACAATGACATTTATTTAGATTTCTTCGACAAATGTGTGACAGGATCCTGAATGCCTTAGTGTGTATGTGCTAGAATATTTACAATGCCCACTGTTGATGTACACATCTATATATAACAGAAGGCTATAAAAAGAAAGATAAGGAGGATGCACAATCCCTTTCTAATTCTGAATCAGCCTTCGTCACTGCTTTGCAATGTGAACTGGGACAAGCTAATTGTAACACCATTTGAATTTGCCTTCTAAAGGAAACTAGTGCCAAGTATGCTGGAGTGGGATCAGGTGCAAGGGCTCAGTGATGTTGTGAGTAGCAACTTACATCACAGGTGTAAGGAGCCCATGACCCACATTCAGACCACTGCACCAGAGTCCAAGCATGCAGAAGTAGAAAAGTACTGAAAGTTCTGATTTTAGAGCCCTGTTTTATAGTGAAACATGACAATGATGCTCTGTTGTAAGGGAAAATGGAGAGCTGGCTCCAGAAAAGATATCATCAGTTCATAAAAATGGAGATGAAGTTTCTGGGAATAACTTAGTAGAGTGTCAGCCAGACAGCCCTCAAGACAGAATTTGCTTCAGAGGACCACTTTAGCTAATATAGGTAGCTGCAGGGAAAAGAGATGAATAAATGGCAAGGGAGGTTGTAAAGAGTAGAAGAAATTCTGAGGAGTGCAAATGGTGACAGGAAAAACAGCTTCAGTAGCAGATCATGTGGAGGAAAGAGAAGGCAAACTGGCAGGAGTAGACTAGTCAATGTGTATTAGTAGTAACAGCTAGAGTAAAAGTAGTGCATCAGACCTTAAACATCCAGTAGGCAGGCACACTAAATAATGGCATAGTACCAGAGTAACAAAAAAAGAGTCACATTACAACTAGGAGCCAAATCACGGTCAAGGCTTGAAAGAACAAGGATGCACAGGGCATCCTCAGCTTTTTTCTATGGAACATGGAGAGGAAGCAGCTATATAAATAATAAACAAGAATTGAGGGGAGATACCTATGGCCATCTACACTTACTGTTGCTCTGTTTGCTCTCTGAGCCTTAAATTGTCATGCTTGTCCTTTTCCTCCAGGACTAGACATGCACTAAAAGATGGAGCCCTGATGACAGCAGAACACTCAGGAACTGCCATTAGCATCTGAGCATTAGACAGGCAGCCACAGGATGTAGGTGCATAGGAATTTCAAGGTTCTTCACACTACCCACATATTCTTTTTCAAAACAATTTCAGTTCATCTGCTTGCCCAGAGTTTTAAATGTATTAATATAATTTATTAATAGCATTTAAGTATAATTACATTACTCACAGTAAATTAAACATAGGCTGAGGTTTATATCCATAAGAAATATGTTCCCATAATTTATTCAAAGATTTTCAAATGATCTTAAGACTATATCTTAATCTCTACCTTTATGAATAAATTTATCTTTTATATTGATTTTTTAGCATAGGAGAGCCCTTAAAACCCTTATAAGTACAGTTAATTTTAAGGTAATATATTATAAATATTGAATAGTGACATAGGAAATATGTGTTGAGATATATGGCAACAGTAGAAACAGAAAGACTGTATTGCAATATAAAAGACCCTAATGCAATATATGTATTTACTATGAGGCAAATATATCAGCAGAGTATTATATAATATTCTTCTCACATATACACCTTGCACACGTGTTTGCATGTATGTGCCAGAAAGTCAGTGTGTGTATATATATATATACACACATATGCCTATATATGCTCTCCCACACATGTATTTGTAAGTGTACAAATGTACGTTTGTACATTTAATGAAAAAAATGAAAGTTTAACTAATTAATGAGTCCCATTAGAGTTATATTTCAAATTAGTTTTATTTATAAATTTAGAGGTTAATATAACTGACATAAGAGTGTGTGCTTGTATAACCGAAGTTATAATCTACAAGCAACGAGGTGAGAGAAAAGAAGATTCTGCTGTGAGTCCCAATTATGTTCTTTGGAAATGAAATGTCCTGATGTTCTATATTCTGCAAGGACACATGATCTGTATCTATTTTCAGCGAACATCTTCTCACATGGTGGCCTAAAAATAGGCCAGCCATGAACTTTAAATAATGGCTCAGGAAGGGTATTAACCTCTTTCTCACATTCTAAGTTTGTCCCTCTGCTGCAAGTATCAATATTATGAAGAATGTATCTGGTGTTAGAGAATGACAAAGCAAGCTACATACATCTCCATTTCTGCTTCTCTACAGATGTCATTGCGACTAAATTCTCTTCAAGGTCTGTTGTGTATATTAAGCTGTCCACATACAATAGTGAGAGCATTTCTTTTCCTCTAAGTAGTGAATCTTTTTTCTGCCAGGTGCTAAAAAGAATTAAGTATTTAATTTCCAATGCTGCAGGGATGAGAGACGTTCTACTCTTGGTGAAATGTGGATAATTATGAAAACTCTTATTTTTCATAAATACACATGTGTTTATATAGAGTGTGGCAATGAGAGGTACAATGGTTAACTAGTTTTCTGTTTCAGGGACTGCAGATGTCTGTACTAGCCACTGTATTTCCCAAATAATCTATTACAACTCCCAGAGCATAATGCATGTTTTTCATATGTTCCTCAGTAATTCTACTCTTTTTCTTACGTTTTTAATAGACACAGATACATATTTCCTGCCTGATTTTCAATTAAGTATAAGAAAAAATCCTCACTATGAAATAAACTTAATTGTTTAACACATTTAAGGGACATTCATGACATCATAGAAATAACATTTTCCAGTTGCACAGTCAGCTAATGACTGCCCTACACTACAGGCTAAAATGAAAACTGCCAATTACAAAGAATGTGGCTTTTCTTTAAATTGATATATTTACCACACAGGTATTTCTTTTACCTACAGAATATCTTAGTCTTCTAGAAAAGGCATGATCCACTGCTTCAAATGTGTGAGGGCACAGACATGCAATGATCAGCTCACAAAACTTGCAACTGTTTGTGTTTTAGGCCACCTTATTAGCATCCTTCAACCAACCACAGTTTTTTGCTTTTCACAAATGAGAGAAAAGAAAAATAGATTTATTGCGAAGAAAATTAATAAACATAGACTCCACAGAACAACCTGAGAGATTACAATTCTCTTTGGGGAACTTCTTGCAAGTCAGTGCTCTACTACAACCAAGGCTGGCTTAGGATTCAGTGCTACCACCGACACAGGACTGAGTGAAGATATCAAGAAAGAGGTAAAAACTACAGATAAAAATATTACCTTGAACTCAGTCCAGGAGCTACCAGGAAGTCTGTACCTGTAAAAACCTTGCCAGACTCTGTAGTTGGCACCAGCTTTAAACTTCACTCATCTGTGAGACTCTCATTAATCACTAAAAATATCTGATACTAAGTTCCTTAAGTGTTAGACACTTACCTTTAAATTAACTAAGGGTAATTCAACTCCTTGTGCATCTATATCTATGCTGAATTTAATTATCTGTCCATTTATAAATAATTTCAAAAATTTAATTCCATTCCCATTTCCATTTAATCTCTTATATAAAAATTCTTCATTGAAAAAGATTACACTTTCAAAAGATTATTTAGCAACTGTAGAAGAGACTCCTGATTTTTCAGGTACTAAAAAAATTCTGTATTTCAACTTTGACTTAACTACAAAACAATTTATGGACAAGAGACTTTAAGTATTTGCTTATCGCGTTTGCTTGATAACAGCAACAGTACAGAACTACAGATTAGACATAATTTTCTACAGGTTTAAAAATTATGTATAATTTCTTTTTTTTGTTCAAGTAGCACTAGGATAAAAGAAAAACAATGATCTAGCATTGCCTTGAAGTGCAGAATTTAACTTGGATATCTCCCACAGCTTCTAAAATCATCAA
>JAWWEV010000095.1:57041779-57053835 GCA_035583235.1 Hafferia zeledoni | reverse complement strand
CAATTGGAAATTAAGTTCCTAAGTGTGTATCCAGACCAGATTTTGTACTCCATTGTTTTTTGCTCTCCTTGTCTTTGCCTTTGAGATCACATGCTCTTGAAAGGCAACTCCAGATTTATGCATGGGAAGTGCTGTGCACCCTTCTGTATGCTGTTACTACCATAATCATAAAGTGCAACTGCATGCATAAAAATAGGCACAGGTATTTGCTTCTGTATCAAACAGTTCATGGTATATTTATCTCCTCTTGGTGGTGGTAAGTCACAGTCTTTATTTGGGGGGATTTCCATGGACAGTGACATCTTTGAAGGGTGCCCATTCGACACAAAAACTTTTGTATTGCATGGCCCCCAAAGCATTTTTACTGGTTCCAAATAAATATACTTCAAAAGACTTTAGCCTGATTTTAGATTTAAACTCCACAATGAAAACTCGTGAAAAAGATGTTCTCTCACCACCTTCAAAGATGAGATTTACAGGAAAGGGATGTGGGCATGTCTCTCTGGGCAGGCCATTCCAATGCCTGAAATAAATCAGAACTTTCCACATTCTACTGAAAAAAAACCACCTGCCAAGCCAAAGCAAGCACAGTATTAAAAGAATGTGTTTACACAAGAAGACCTAACTCAGAAGTTATCTGAAGTATGTCATTGTTATTTTCAATGTCCTAAAAATTAGCAATGCTATCTAAAATTGCATAGCATATTCAAACTTAATAGAAATGAGTATTTTGTGGTAGTACTAAGACACAGTAACCTTTCCTGGCTTTCACCAGAAACCTCACAGGGGATAAAAAGGTAGTGCTTGTCTCTTTCCACTCACCGCCTTGAGCACTACCTGGGTATCAAGTATCTGAACAATTCGTCAGTCCATTAAAAACTGAGACATAACAGATGCTTGGATGAATGATCCTGGACTGAATAAGGCAATGGGTGAATTTTGCCTCTGCAGGACAGCTGCTGTTCTCTCATTGCACTGGATCTGGTGCCCACAAAAAACCTTTCTGATTCTGTTCTTCAGAGGCCTAAATAGCAGTTCAGACAGGAGTAGGCACAGACTAGATTTACTCTTCTGTAACAGGATTTGACATCTCTCACAGTATTTAGTTTGCATCTGAATAGTCCAGTACTTTTTTGAAATAACTTACCTTTCTTTATATGAAAGAAAACTAGTGAACTAAGATTTGGGCATTTGATTTGTTTTAGTATATTTGAAGAGCTTATGAAAGAATTGTTAAAGAATTACAACAAAGGAATCTCGTAGGTGCAGTAACATGACTGTTCATAACTATTGAGGAGTGCTGGTGTATTATTAACTGTATTATTGGAAGCAGATATGAGAGTTGTCAAAGCACGTTTCATTTCAGGATGGATTTGCTAATAAAGCATGTCAGACACAGAAAGGACTGTGAATAAAGTTTTTCACATATGTGCAATAGCAATGAAAGTGGTTGGCAATTCAACCGCAGCATGTATCCCAGTGTGTGTGCATACATCAAGAAGCAAACACACCCCCCATAGCTCAGGAAATCAAACTTCATTGTCTTAGGTCTCTGGGAAACAGGTTTGAGTGTGCACACTGTCACCACATCACACCTGCTGGGGAAAATCATCTTAAAACACAATAATCAAATCACCTGGTGATTGTCTGCCCATTTCCACATTAAAATGGACTTTTGTTACTACTTTTAATTTGAAAAACTTTATTATAGTTCTTTGAAAGTGGTTTTTGGGGTTTTGCCTTGGCCTTGTATACTTGGACAACAATTTAGGCGTAATTCACACAGATATTTGAAAAATACCAATACTTTTTCAGCATTTGTCAAATAAATAAAGATATGGTATATCAGCATTTATGCTGCAAGACTGACATGCAGCATAGTTCACTCAGGATTCTGTATTTCAGAGTATGAACTAAAGTTACATTTTGTGTCTCTGTGAAAAAACCCCCAAATCATTAGATAAAGAGGTGTTCACTCTCCATATTGACATATGAGATACTTAAATGAGTTCCAGTGTGACTACATCTATAATTCTGATGCATCTTTTCTAGTTCCCCTCTGTAAGCTTTGTACCAAGGATCACTGCATAGGAAATGCAGAATGGTGGATTGCAATGAAATACTTACCTTTCATGAGATGAATTTGTGGACATAAGTTGTTATGGAACTGAAATACTTGGAATCTCCAAATTTTAATATAGCCTCTCATATTTCATTGGTTTTTAATTAAATAATTTGATTTTCTACCATTATATTAATGTTTAAAAGTTGTAGTCCAAAATCATCATGACTATGGTATTAAAAAAGAATTGAAGCATACTGTGGTCCAATCACATTTCATTTTGGCCTCATACTATTACTCTGGAGATGCTCCATTTTTGTGCACAGGATTATAGTATAGTCAAAATGAGAATATATTAATTTCTGATTTCTCAAGATAAATACTCAATAAAAGTTAAGATAGTAAAAAAAAGGAGGTATGTTTTAATGGACAAAAAGGAGAAGGTCAAAAACTAGGAAAAATACTGAGGTTACCAAACTGATAATTTGAAAACTGATTTTGAAAAGACAAAATAATTTACCTAAAAAAACTCCCTATTTTTCTACATTTTTTCTACATTTTTCAAACTGATCTGGTTTACATCCCATTTTCACACTTTTCCCACGTTTTTGCATTGTACCACTAGATAAAATAAGAATTATAAATCCAGTAATGGAAGCTTTCCATCATTTGGTTGTGGAAGTACTTACCTTGAAAGAACTGTCACAAAATGCCACTCTTGATGTGACACTACACACCATGCAAGTTGTTTTTCAGAATCTTACACCTGACTCATTAGGCCATAATAGATACCACAATATACTTATATTCGCTATCCCTGTGGGAACAACAAAGGCCAAGAACTTCACACAGTTCTGCTCAGTTTTAGAAACAGCACCATGTAAAGATGAAGAAGCTTTTTAAAAAGGAACTATAAGAAACTTCTTATGGTCTTGTGTGGAAGTTAATGATTGAGAGAAATATTAAGTGATATACTTAGATAAACACATAAAATAATGTGTTCATTACCTCTTAGTTCTTACCATTATAATTAAAAAAAAAAAAAAAGTAAACTCGATGGTTGGAAGCAATTAAAAAAGGAATTAGTAGGAAATTCATTATTTGTATTCATATGGCATCAGTATGCTAGCTGCAGACCTGATGCTCTCAGCTCTAAAAGGCTGTAAGACAGCCAGGAAAAAAACATTTCAAGTGGCAAGAACGATGAGCACAGGGGTGAGCTAGCTTCCATGTAGGACAGAATTAAATAAAATATGTCTCTTCACCATAAAACCCTACAGTTTAGGGATGTTATCACATAAGTCTATAAAATCATAACTGCTGTGCAAAGAGTGGATTGGAATTGATTGTACTATCACTTTTGCTACAAAAATTAATGACCACCCAAACTAAAAAACCGATGGAGTAATGTTCAATCCCAAAAAAAGAAGGTGGTTTCTAGCACAGTAAAGTCTGCTCTCCTTGACAAAGGATGCAAATAACTGGAAGAGATGTGTATTAAAGATTCCCCCATAGTCAAATCACATCAGTCTCAGAGTATCCCTTAACCTTAAAATACTGTGAGTCTAGGTCAGTTGTTAATGGATACACCATAGGTTGTCCTGTTCTTCTATGGGCATCCATGTACAGCCACTGCTAGCAAGGCTAGTGACTTAGACAAATGCCAGAGCTGAGCCACTTTGAAACTGCTTATACTTACAAGATGAAACTGGTTATGTATACGTATTTAAACTGATAATTTAGGTGTCCTTTTGGAATATATTTCTCCCAGCTACGTGGAGTTTTTGTTTTGTTTGGGTTTTTTATTTCCCTGTTGTCTGTACCATCTCCATTTCATGTCATGAAAGTCCAAAGGCCCCTTTTAGGACTAAGGCTGTTCAAGGCCAAATGATGTTCAGGCATGTAGGCGGTAAGAATTTGGAGTTAAAAAATCGTGAACTTTAGTATCTCTGCTGATGAACCAGAGATAGTATTTCTATAAGGAAAACATGCTAATTGTTATTAATTTCTCATCACTACATCAAGAAATGAGAAATAGACCCTTAATTGCAAATGCTTTTAAAGACAGAATTTATTGCAAATACTAATAAAGACAGAATTTATTCCACATGTCAGATGCTGTTTGAAGATGTAGCCTTTTTTCTAAACTAGTCAGCTAGGTTTTCTTTACCATGAGAGCATGTGTGTGTGGATGGTATGTGCAGTAAGAACCTGATTATTATGTTAGACTTGTTGCAGAACTTGAATGGAGCTACAAATAGGTTTGATGAGTCCAACTCTGCATCGCCTCGAAGAAGCAATTTAAAATCTTACATCTCTACCAAAATTGTAACTGCCAGGAGTCTCCTGATTATCTTATTACTGAGAAGACTGGACAGTTATTATCACAGAAGTTTAATCCTGTGAAAAACAGGATATACTTTTCAGTTAGGGTGAAATTTCTGAATTTAATGAAAATCAACCTTTATCCTCTACTTTTGTCAGATAGAATGTGTCCTTATAAGCAGGAGGTAGCACATCAGATGTTGTAGTGCACAGTTATTTCAATTTGAGTGTGTAGAGCTGAGAACATCCCATTAATCACATTACCAATGGACTAATATACACAAGTTGTGTAATTAACTAAACTGGGGAGAATACAGAGTTTTTCAGTTTCATAAATGTCTACTTTAGTTCCCAGTTATCAAACACAATCTCTGACTAGTGGCAACTAGTCAGCCACTAGTTGCTTTACTGAGCTTTGAAGCACTTAGAATCCTGTAAATTTTAAAAATATTCAGGATTTTTTTCCTCTTTTTTTAGGAAGCCCTTGTTAATTCTCCACAATGAACATGGCTCTATTTGTATTACCCAATGTTAGGCGCTCGCACATTATGTATTAAACCTTTTCTCAGATTTTCATTATTTTAATCATCAAATCTACTATGAATGTTCCATACATAATTTTCAGAAGCTCATTAAATTGAACATCCATCCTCCTCTACCAACTAAGTGTTAACCTCTACTATCACAGCAGGGGATTCTCCTGCTCTGCTTGCACTGGGGTGGCCTCTCCTGAGGCCATAAGAGAGTGTCCAAAGGAGGGCAGTGAGGATGGTGAAGGGTCCTGAGGGGAAGCTGTATGAGGAGCAGCTGAGGGCACTTGGTCTGTTCAGCCTGGAGAAGAGAAGACTGAAGGAGAACCTCACTGCAGTTACAGCTTCCTTGTGAGGGGAAGAAGAGGGGCAAACACTGATCTCTTCTCTGTGGCAACCAGTAACAAGACCTGAGGGAATGGCCTGAAGTTGTGTCAGGGGATGTTTAGGTTGGATCTTAAAAAGAGGTTCTTCAGCCAGACTGTGGTTGGGCACTGGAATAGACTCCCCGGTGAAGTCGTCACAGCACCAAGGCTGACAGAGTTCAAGAAGCCTTTCTGTAATGCTCTCAGGCACATGCTGTGACTCTTGGGGATGTTCCAGTGTAGGGCCAGGAGCTGGACTCGATGATTCTGATGGGTCCCTTCCAACTCAACATATTCTATGATTTAATAAGCATATACAGCTTTATTACTAGTATTCATCATGTAAGAACTACTTTTACACCAGATTTTTACTGCTGATTCTATGTACTTTAGCTATTTTTAATAGTTGAATGATCATATTTATATCATGCATAATTACTTTTCTGCTAAAAAGGAGCCAAAATTTTGAAATGTGGACTAAAAAAAATGTCATCATTCCTAAAGAGAGCCTAGCTGTGGAAAATTTCAGCCCATACAGTAAATTTGAATGGCTGCGAACAAAGAGTAGTGAAAACCTGCAGCTTTTTTTTATAACATCTCATGATGCTATAATTATTCAGCAATTGCATGGTTTCTTTTGTACTGCTTACTCTAAGTGAGAAAATAATGGTTTCAGATGAATGTCTTTGTCAGAAACTACTTTCATCAAGATAAGTATGTCCTGTGGAGGCTCAGAATTTTTACTGTATGCTAAATTCAAGCATAATCAAATGTAGGATTCATTAAAAATTTAAATATTTACTCTTTAATGATGCAGCTAGGTTATCCATTCTATCACCTACTATAGCCTTGGGCAGTTGGTGGAATGTAAGATAGTAAATCCCAGCCAGTATATGAACAATGGTGTTCCACCTTTAAAAGGCTCTAATTCATTATCCATTAATAATATAAAAAAAGCTACTACCTGGATTACTGAACTGCACATGCTGAAGTGGTAGCTAAATTTGAGCTACTAACTAAGCAAACACCTAAGTGGTTTGCAGATACCTAAGCAAACACCTGAGTGGTGTTTTCAGGTCACAGTGAATGAGATGCCACCAAAATTTGGACAGATGCATTGAGAAACCTGTCCTGGCATTGCCAGTGTCCAGTTCTTACTTTTTCTCTTCCTTTTTCTATGACCTTTCTCTGGAACACTACTGTGTTGACATCAGGGCCATGTGAAACTTAATTGCAGTTGAGTAAATAATTTTTTTTCTAGAATTCAGAGAACAAAGAAGACATGCTAGGTACAGCATAGGAAAATCAGAAGCCATTCCTTCCATGAAATCCCATTCTTCCTCCATGTTTTTAGGGGTTCATTAATTTTTGAAATTTTCCATGCTTTATCTCTCCCCAGAAGTTCTTTTTGTTTTTTATGGTTGACCAAATTTGCCTTGCTGTTTCTGAGGTACAAGAAAAAAAGATGGAAAGGTAATAAATAAGGCTAGGGGAGAGAGGGAGGAAACAAAGAGGGAGGCAGAAAAAGAGGAAAACACAGATAATTACAGAGCAACAACTGCAAATTGCTGTTAGTAAAATAGTATTTTGCAACAGAAGGGTAGTAGACTTCACTTATGGAGAAACACTTTCCTTAAAAGCAGAAACAGATGAAACTGTTTCAGATGTCAGCGACTGATCTGTCTGTATGTGCTTCTGTTCAAAACAAAACACAAGCTCCATACTGGCCAAGATTCATGTTTTGACACTGTGGTGTGTGTAGTCTAGGAGTAATTCCCACACTTTTCCTGTTTCTTTTCTCTTTTCCCTATATATACTCTCTTCTCTCTGAGTTTTTCAACTTGCCTCTTATCCTGTTTGGGTTTTTTCTCCCTTCCTTTCAAAAGACAGTATCAGCCAACATCCTTGAGCAGGTCACGCATGACCAGCAGCCAACAGAAGACAGTCTGATTTATACTCCCAAGAAACAGCCACTTCTGCTACAGCAAGATGAATACTGCCTTGGTCCCACACAAGCAACTTGCAAATTCCAACTGCTTCCATACATCATACCACATCATGTAAAATAGCATAGCATAACCCCCTACCCTGGAATATAGACTGAAGTTTTAACAAAAAATATTTTTCAATGGGTTGTATATCATATTTCTGCTTCCTCTTCTCAAGTAGAGAAAATTTTTACCAACGATGCTACTTCACAAAGCAGCTCTCACTCTGCGGTGGCTTTCAGAGGTTTTATCTATACAGATGTGTGGTTACCAAGTAGGGAAAGCAGAAAAAAGTTTTTACCCAGGATCATTCTAGTCCAGCCCCTCTGTTTTAAAAAATGGCAGAAATACATGAGTTTTTGACAATCATTAAGGATGGGACTTTGCTCTGACATCCTTGTGTGGCAGTGACTCTGACAAATTGGTTCAGAATAAAGTGTGAATCTGAATCTGCTTTTTTTTTTTTTGTGTGTGTGTGTGTGTGTGTCAATCTAATATAAATTTAATAATCCTGGTCATTCATTAACTGGGTCAAATGAGATGAAATGTTACAGAATAGAATCAGAAAGAGCATTTCAATGCAGAAACAGCAAAGATATGAAAGTTTTCCAGGCCATGAAGAGCTACTCCAGTACATTAATCTTACCTCCCTGAGAGGATCATTGAGCTCGTTCAAAATGTTTTCTTCATCAAAGATTTTGCCTTGGTAGCGGTGCTCATAGTAATCATGGATCTTCTGGCGCATTTCAGCAGGTAGCTTGTGGAATGACATGTACTGTTCCACTTGTTTATACTGCCAAAATAAAAAAAAAAAAAAAAAATTAAAAAAAAAAAAAAAAAAAACATGGAACAATCAGAAAAAAAATCCACATTTTTTAATATCTAAAGGCACCTACAAAACAGAAATTCATTCATGTAACCAATTACGCTTAACATATTTTATAAAGATAACATGTTTTCATATGGCATAGAACTCTCATACAAATATTAGTTAATTTAATATTAGTCACATTACAGCACACCTATAAATTACAGAAACTGCCATAGTGGTGATGCTGATATTCAGATTAATATGTAAGTTTTAGAAGCCAAACTCTCATACTTCTCATGTGTTCCCTAAATTCCCAGCTATACAGAAGCTGTGAAAATACACCAACACCATTTTTAGCTCATGCCGTAGACAGGAAAGCTGTACACAGTGTTTAGTCTGTAGTGCTGCATTCAGAGAGAGTTTAAGGTGTGAAATTTCAGAAACTGGCTATGCTGAATTACTATGCAACATGTTAAGGCTGTGTATGCTTATAAAGTGACTGAAGAAGAAAGTTAAAATCTGAACTAGAAAACATTCTTCAGGAGAGATGAAGAGGAGAGAAGTAAACCAGAAAAACAGACATGGCATTGGAAAATAGAAACCGGGGGGAAGAAAAAGATACCAGAACCCAGGAGACTGAGAGGACTTCAGTTCATTTACATTGTGCATCTGGTTTCTTTGTTCTACTAGTTCTCTGTCTTATGTTCTGGGGAGTTTTTTGCTTCCCTTCTTCAGAAGCCTTTTTGGATAGCATAATTTTCATAAAATAAAGTCCTGAATGAACATACTCTAGATTTGTATTGTACTAAACTACATGGTAATCTGAGACTCACAAAATGGAGTAGTCCTCTAAACTGCAAATGCAAAAGTACTGCCAGAAAAAGGTATTTGCCCCTCAGACCCCCAACCTTGTTAACCTGAAAAGGGTAAGGCACTGAGACAGAGAAGGATGAACCCCATCCCAGGCTGAAAGATGAGTTAAAATTTGGCAGAAACTTGTAAACAGTCTCAATTTAATTTTTATTAATTTTTTCATGCTTAATTAAGGAACTTTAACTATTTTCAATGGAAAAGCCAATGAAGTCCTAATTAGGCTTGGCATCTCTCAAAGCAATTAAGCAAATTTATAACGTACAGGAACTCCTACTGTACTGCAGCATATATCCTTTAGCTTGTATATTTGAAGACAATTCTGTCTTCTGGAATTGAAACTAACTTTTGCTTTTCAAAGTGGTAAAAAATTAGATGAGGCCATATGTACAATATGCATTCAGTAAATAAGAGGAAATTAATTTTGTAAAGAACTATTTAAGAACATATGATGAATATGTAAGTCTGATTTAACCTTTGCACAGCTATTTTGCACCTCTGAAGTAATAACTCTTCACCCTCATCTTTAGATGCATGATTTAAATTTGCATGCTTGCCGTTTTTTCTGTTCTTATATGGAGAAATTTATCCCTAAATTGTGGTTAAAACCACAGTTCTGAGTAACCAGAACCAGAGATGCTCTAGCATAAATGAAATACTGGTACTAAAACTACCCTACTGATCAGGTAAAGCTACTCCAGGCACAGATTTACCCAGAGGGAAGGGAGAGATGACCAATTGCTCCATATATCCCACCAAGATGTTCACACAGTTCCAGCTGCTGTGCAGCTTCTGTTCCAGTTTCTCTGCAGCAAAGCCAAGAAGATACTTCACTGCTCAATGTCTCCTTCCTATCTGTGCCCAGTCCTCTGTTGCTGCAGCCCCATGTAAGGATGTGTAACACATCATGTGTCATAGCACACATGAACAGGGAAAAAAAGTCATCATTGTGGTCCCTAGGACAGGGGCTGCACCCTCTAGGCAATCTCATTCACAGATGAATGTGCTTAAGGGAACTAAAATAATCCTTGCTAATAAAAACCCCATACATTCATTGAGATGTATATTGCAAGCAAGCTGCAAAGCACTTTTATACCAGAATGACCTTGAAATAGAGAAAATTCATGCTATGAGAAAACTGCTTTGCCAGCAGTTCACACCACTGCCTTTCATTAGTGCTGTTTGAATAGGGCCTTTCTCCCACACAAGCAAGCTTCTTTTTTTTTTTTTTTTTTTTTTAACCAGGATATATGCTTACACACAAGAACTTTAGAAAAATAGAAAAAAACAAAACTGGTAGGAATGTAGTGCTTATCACTGCTGTGTCTCAAAATGTCTGTAAATTACTAACATGTAGAATAATAGTGACAGATGAATATTAGCAACCTTTTCCTTAAGAAATCTACAGAGAAGTTAAAGTCTTCGACAATTCCCAGAAATACATAACCATCTAAAATACTATCAAGGTGAATTTCCATATCAAAATATCTTACCTTCTGAGGGTATAGTATATTATCATTATCACCCTTTAATACTAATATTTCTCAGTGTGTGATGTCAACTCATTTCCTGTATTATTCACAGTACCACTACTCCCTTCTCGATGTTCTGTTCACATGAAGTGTTACCTCAAAACTTTTAACTTACTCTCTTCTTCAGCAACTGATATATTTTACTAACTCATTCTAAGAAATTATTGCCTTTTTATTCCTCAGAAAAGCAAGTTCATTTTTTCAGCCTGCTATGTATTATTGGCAAAAATTAGGGTATCCCAGATCAGTTGTCACTGTGGTGTGTTTCATGTCAGTTGAAAAAACAGTGTGTTGAAATGAAGATACAAAGACAGAAAAACTAATATGATCTTGTTAATTTTGTTTAATAAACCAGGAATTTTTCTACATTAATTTTGAAGAGTATTTTCTTTGTGGGTACTACAGATATTAATAATGGTTAGAAATATAGGTGTGGGGTTATTTTTATTTTTACATAATTATACTGATTTTTGTTCCTAGGACTTTTTTACTCATAAAAAATGAAAATAACTTACAGAGAACTGTTTTCTGGAAAAGAAAAAAAGATGTAAAGAAGGTTTAAAAATGAGCATTGTGAATCCTTGAATAAATAGAATAATTCTGTAGCTTCTCGATTTCTCTAAGAGCCATTCTTTATATGAAGTGGATAAAATTGTCAGTAATGTTAAATTTTTTCAAAAATTATATTTTAAAAGAGCTGTAACCAATCCTGATACACCCATCAGGCCTGACACCAAAAACTGCATTTTTACATGTGAGTAAAATAATTTCTCCCTAATTACTCATCTCATTACACTTTATCCTCTATCTTTTCCCTTCTAGAGTAAAACGTTTGGCTTCTTTGGGGCTTTTTTTTTTGTTTTGAGGTGGATTGTTTGGGGTGTTATTCTTGTTTGATTTGCTTTATCCAGAAAATATGTGTCTTAATTCCGACTTTAGAAGGACAACTCTGCTATTTTTATTATGCTTGTATGAAATAACTTTCAGAGCCACAGCAAGTTCCCTTAAGGTTGACTTTAATTTCTTTGTCTTTTATTTTGGTGGGGTTTTTTTGATATGTCTTATGAGAAGCATCAGACTACATTCAAAATACAAAAGACTCTCCTAAATCCCTCCTTTTTAATTTCAAATTGTCTTTCCATCCTTGTTCCGCCTGATGCCAAGTAGCACTTGATTTTCCAGGAAGAACTATTTAGTAAGGGATTCCATGAGTGCACATTTAAAGAGATGTGCACACTCCAAAGGCAACAGCAAACTAAGTCTTATTTCAGGGTTCTGAGCAGAAAAAGAATAAGCATGCAGGATCTTCAGCAGAGCCTGTGCTTCATGAAGACACAGCAAACAAAGGAAATTTAAGATAAACTTTTTTAAAATGAGAATATTGTTATTTTGTTCAATTTTACTAAAGCCAGGTTTGAGTTTATTTACATAAAATCCTAAACATGGTCCAGTTGACCTCAGTATGATTTATAATAATCAAATGCTTTCAGAATGCTTTAAAAAACCTTTAATGCATAACGATGTAAAGATCTGTAATTAAATAAAAGGTTATCAACCCCTTCCTCCCTTCCCT
>JAWWEV010000095.1:57031137-57041679 GCA_035583235.1 Hafferia zeledoni | reverse complement strand
CAGCCCCTCAATATCTTTCCTGAACTGAGGGGCCCAGAACTGAACACAACACTCAAGGTGTGGCCTCACCAACACAGTACAGGGGAAGGGTCACTGCCCTCGTCCTGCTGGCCACGCTATTTTGATACAGGCCAGGATGCCATTTTTGTATCCCCCTGTGCTTCTATACTGTCTACACTGGTTTTGATCTGTATGAACATATTTTTTCCCTTAAATTTTGCACTTAATTTTTCTCAAATTCATAACATATTGTCTTATATTTTCATAAAAGTTAACAATAATTTTGCATGCAGATGCTGTTTGTCTAACTGTTACAAATATGTATTTCTGGTCTTTTCAATATCTCACTGAATGAAATAAAAACTGTGTTGCTGACCACTCAATGAATATATCTTTTTTAAGATGAACATGGAATTGTTTGCCCTAAAATGAGTATGTATATTAATGTGCTTTATATATTGCACTGCCATAATTTCAGTAATTTCTGTTTTATATTTATCATTGAAATGAAAACGCCTATATCTGCTATATAAACAAGTAAAATTGCTGAGATAGACAACAGCTAAATGGATTTCAAAGTTCCAAAGTAATATTCCACATATTTTAACGCAAAGCACCATCCAGTAATAACTGTATCTTGTTGTTTCAGACATAATCTTATTCATAGGCTCTTTTTAAGTAGCAAAATTCTGCTAGCTGGTTCCTCCAGCAAAAGGTGACTAGTATGACATCAATCATATGGAGTCCTTAGTAGAATTTGTTAGGAAACTACAGTTATTCTTAAAAAAAATATGGGAAAAGGCAAAGAAAAGGAGTGACATCTTTTTCATGACAATATGCAAACAAAGATGAGAAAATATTTTTAAAATAAGATAGTATTCCAATACAGACAATATTTGAATGAAACCAGTAAATTAGAGTCCTGAATGTTGATCTCCTACAAGATATTTTAGTACATACGTTGAGCCTACCAGATTCTTTCCTCATAATGTATCATAACAAGTTGCCGTTTTTAGCTGAAAAATTGCTTAGAGAACTAATAACCCTTACAGCTCAATATTCTCTCCTTGATATACTAAATTATATCAATATTTGAAAGACATAAATACTATCCATTGCAGTACATTAAACTAATTACATTCGTGTACTGTACCTGGAACTGGTCCTACCTAAACTACCTGAATACCTTTCAGAAACAAGTGCCAAAGTCAGATTTTTCCAAAATGTCAACACTGAACAACTTTCATAAATGGCTTGTTTTTCAAAGAACCGAGGTCGCCGTACCATCACTTGGAAAGTCTAGCTTGAGGAATAGGCCTTTTGCACTTCATACAACAATCTTATCTGTGGCAATAGGGCCTCACTTCTGGGAAAGCTTGCAAAAAAAAAACTATAAGCATCTGTAAAAGTGTTTATATTCACGTTCTCTTCTCTTTTAGCAGAAATGTAATCCTGACTCTTAAGTACATTAATAAAATATTGTAATTCTATTTTTAACATACTGTATAAGATAATATAAAATGAATCACATACAAGACTTTTTTGGAGATCTATAGCCAGTCAAATCCACAGCCTTACAAATAAAAATGTCAATGAGCTGTGTAAAAAAACCCAAAAAAATTCCTTTAAAATGATTACAAATGTAGAAAGAAAGCAGTGATAATTTGTGAAATCATGCTGCTGAATCAAGCAAGTTCTCTCCCACAATTTAGTCACAACAAATTCATCAGTATTCTTAAAATCGTTTGAAAATTTTGCTTCTCTTGTATAAAAGAAGACTCTGAGCAGCATTATAATATGCAGATTTGATTCACTGAGAAGGAGTAGAAATGTAAGAGGAGGCAATGATTCAAGGCGAAGCCTTTCTAAATAAAAACATACAGTTTCAAGAAGCTCTTGAGATATATATATATAATTCTGAACCTTTTTAAAAATTTCAGTCTAGTTGTATTCAGATGCAGTTTAAATCAACTAATGTTAGTACAAATTATCTAGCAGCTCAAAAGATCCTGTCCCTTGTTATTTCTCTTTGGAGTGTTTATAGATGGGAATTGTGTCTCTTCCCAGTCTTATACAAGTAGTCTACTCTACTTTTCGTTCAGAAGGCAGCATACTGGCCCTCTTCTCTTTCATTCATTTTAGTTAAAGTTCAGTTTTCTCTAACTGCAATTACTAGAACATAACATAATTTTTAGAGAAACTCTCACCAATTCTTGGTTTATATTGATTTCTATCCCATCTACTGGAAAACCAAGATGCATTGAAATTGTTGTTTGCAGTCATTTTTATGAGAAACTTCATATCTCAGATTCCTTATTTTCTCCTTGACACTTAGAATTACTGTGTTTCTTCATGTCCCAGTTTATAATAGAATCTTGTACTTTTACATTTCTGAATTTCATGATATTCCTTTTACTTCATTTATTAAAACTCAGTTTATTCTTTCTATAAAATATTTTGTTCTTTCTATAATAATAGAATCCAAAGCTTCATACATCCTAAACTTTATACCATCAGTTAGCATAAGCCTAATGACAAAATCATGCTGTTAGGTATTTCTCTACTACGAAATCACAGAATCAATTAGGTTGGAAAAGACCTCTGAGATCATCAATTCCAACATATGACCTCACACCACCATATCAACCAGACCTTGGCACTTCAGTTGCTTCTTAAACACCTCCAGGACTGTGACTCCAACACCTCCTTGGGTAATCTATTCCAATGCCTAATCCCCCTTTCTTTGAAGAAATTCCATCTAATGTCCAGCCTAAACCTTCCCCGGCATAGCTTGAGACTATGTCCTCTCACTCCAGTTTGGTATCTTGAAAACTTGCAGTGGGCCCAGAACCAAACTGGGTTGTAGACTGGTGGTAGTATATGTGAAAACAAAGAAAATTGCTGTCTTTCACCAGCTTTGCTTGTGAGAGGAGAATGAGGTCTGTACTACCTAAAGCAAATCAGTTTCATGTAGATGACATGTTATGGTCTACTTAGCAGGTTTCACACAGAAGAGATCCCAGAAACTTCCTATATATCCTAATACTTGAATGATTTTCATATTTGTAAATTTTCATCAACTACTACTTTCAAAAAATCAAGAAAATGAAAAGGCAGCAAACTTCACTGTCACCAAAACTGGACTTTGAACAGAAATTTTTAGAATTATAAAATTAAGACTGTTCTCTTTATTTCCTAAACAGCCTTGAAAACTGAATTGACAACAAAGACTGGAAAGTTATTAGTGTGACACCTTAGTTCAGATTTCTGTAAGTCAAGTTTAATTTAAACCAGTTTTCCTGACTGTCTCTCATAAACAGAGAAAGATAACAGGTAATTAACCTCATTCAAAAATTCATGTCTTACACAGATGGAACAAAGTCACCTTTGTCATCTTTATGTCTTTCTCTCCATTGACCCTAGGGGAGTTCTCCATGACTAGATTGACCATAAACATCAACTGTAACCATGTATTTTAAATAATAATTTATTTAAATGAAACATTCTATTGCAATATTGGCATTGGGTCCAGTAGGTCCAATTGAACTTTCAAATTCTATTTGCCCCTTTAACTTTGCTTCTACAATTCTAGCCTTAAAGGAAGAAATTCAATAAATTTGGTTATGAAAAGAAGAGAATGTTACAGAGAGGCACTGATGAATCTTTAGTTATGAAGTGCCAGGTGAGGATTTTCATAGAATCATAGAATGGTTTGGGTTAGAAGGGAACTTAAAGATCATCTAGTTCCAATCCCCCTGCCATGTGTTTCAGATTTGTAGTAGAAAGAAGGCAGATGGGTGCTCTGCATTGGAAGGGTAATAGATGAGGTTCTCACTAAATGGAAGTAAGGGGAATGTAGTTAGTATGCCAACACATCACTGAGTAACAGCTGACAGAATCCACTGAACTACAGAATGGTCTGATGTATAAAGGATTTCCTTCTAATAACAAAATACAGTCATAAAAATTCTCCCTGTATAAGTTTTTAGTACTGATTAGACCCATGATTTAGGTGGCTGGCAGTTACATGACATTTCAAAAAACAGCTCATCTTAATAGGTTTTCAAGTAAGCTTTTAATAAAAAGGCCCAGCCCAAATATTTTCATAGTATTGAAATTGTTGGTTTTTTTTTTTTTCAGGGTGTTTCTATAAAGACAGTTTACAACATTACAAAATAATTTTCCAGTGTATTTCAATCCCTGTGAAAGTTCACTGTCTTTATACCTCAGGAATAATTGACGCGAAAATCCTTTTTCTCTGTGTTATTGTGCTGTAAGGCCTTGAAACAAACTCAAGGAACTGAGGAACTTTGTCTCTCCTCTTGTCCTTCACTTTTGCTGAGCACGAGGTTTGATTTTCTACCTAGAGGTTTTTATTTAATTTCTGCAAAGAAAAGTTAAAAAAAAAGAAAAAACACAACAAAATTCTGAAGGAATTCAAGGCAGTTGAGGGGGAGGGCCCAGGGATTGTTTCAAGGTATATAAACGCAGAATAGTGTCTCAGTTTAACGTTGTATATTCATGGAGTTTTAGGCCCCTCATTTCACTGCAAGAGGTACCAGACAGAGGAATTTTGAGGAAAAGAGTGGAGGTTCAACAGGGATCCCAAGATACAGCACAGAAGAGATAGAATTTGCAATGGCTGTACAGCCAAATACAGTTCAATATTGAAGCTATCCAAAACAAAATGTAAAATGTTATAAGGTAAAAAAAAACATTATGTTGTTTTGGTTTTTTGTGGTTGGGGGTTTTTTGTTTGTTTATTTGGCATTTTTTAATGGAAAATAATTTTCCTGGAGTGTATAAAAGTTGATGGTTTTCATGGAAAATTTTCCTTTGTTAAAGTGTGCTTCTTATCAAAAACATCTGCCTCCCTCTCAAGCAGCACTAAAACAGCTCTGGAGATATCACAAGTTGTATAGACATGGACAGAACCAAATGATGGTCATACACTTGCAAAGAATTGCAGATGGGGAGAGGCTTTGCCATATTAACTGCATGAAAGCTTTTGCTGCCTCTTTCTCAAAATTATTCAAATGCATAGTGGACTTGGAAAGCAAACAATCAGGGAATTACACAAACTATTAAATACGCAGGAAACTCCAATTTCTAGTTAAAAATTACACACATAAAAATAGCATTCTGGTTTACAATTCACAGAAATATCTGTCATGTCTAGTGGGCCTACATTTGTCATTCAACTGAATGTTGATTTTCCACTCAAATTACATTGAGGAAGAAATTTCAAAAAAAAACAAATTGAAGTTTCATCTTGCCAAAGATTCACAGGCAATTAATTTTTAAGCATCATATCTATATTTCATTTGTTGAAATTTCTTCCTCCACAGAAGGATAACTGCAAGTGCAATGAATGGGTACAGAAAAAAAACATAACAAGAACAGTATTTCTCCCTGTGAAGGAGTATTATCACTTTTAAAAAACAATCCTTCATCAAAACATTCTTTTAAAGGCGAATGGAATAAGATTTGCAAAATTCTTTACAAACATTACATAATGAAATAAATAATTTCCATTTAAAGATACTATTTTGAATTAAAACATTGGACATTTTAAAGCAGCTACTTTGCTAAAACACTTTATAAGCTCTTTTGATTAAAATCTAGTCTATTATGCAATGCTATTAAAATGGTATGTGCAAAAATTATATTCCTACCCCCCCAAAAAAAGAACATGTAATTTGAAATGGCAGATATCACCCTTTGGATGATATCTATCTTTATTTCATATGAAATGAATTAATTTGCTTTTTTATTCAATCATTTGAGAAATTAGATAATAGATTGTTTACAAGGTTTTAAAATGATCTGTTAACACACTATTCGATAGTGCCAACTCACTAGCTGAACTGTGTAGTTGGATGTCTAAATATCATATGATATTGCTTCTGTTTGCTGAATGAATAATCTAACCTGCATAAGTAAAATTAATGTCTGAAAAAAAACCCTGAGGCTTGATTTTCCCAGGAAGAATTTGAGTAACATGAGACAATCATAGACAGCAGACTACACTTTTTTTTTCCTTTTGCAAGAACTTCCAATCTAACTTAAGTGGGTTGTGTGTTAAAATAATAATAATAAAAGGCATTAAGTTGCAGATTAATGGGAAAGGGATGAGAATTGTATAGCTTATATTTATTAATGGCTATTTAACAGTTTTCAATTTTTCTTGTCACATTTACTTCCAGAATTTGGCATTTTTCTCTTCTTTAACTCTTTAACAAGTCCCCAGCTACAAGCATTACTCCTGATACACAGTGGTGTAAATGAGGTAAAACCAGTATCCCTGCTCACAAAAAATGGGCAAGCCTTATTTTTAGCCCTGGAATTGTTTGACTACGGGAGCCTGGGCAGGGCATGTAGATACTGCAGAATACTGTTACATGCCTCCTCTCTGTCTCAGACTGCAAATGGTGCTATTTAATGAACCTGCCAGCTGGGATATATAAGGTCTCCAAATTTATTACTTGTTCTCTGTACTTACTGTCAGTCACACAATCCAAACCAACTGTTTGTGTGCCTTGATTCACACTTAAGGAACCAACCAATAACACACTGGGTCTGCTGCTCTCTGCTAGCTGTGCCGATGACTGCAGCCTAGAGCATCAGCTATCAGCAGCTAGGAAGAGGTGAAGAACACAATAATCCTCTCTCTTCTACCATGAGGGAATCCTACCTCACTATCTAGGATCCCTTACTACTGCAAGGACCTCACATTATGTAAAGATAGCTTTTACCTACTGCCCTTGGTTTAGGATCTGGCAGGTTTTTAGATTACTGATGGATAGAAAGGGCAGGAACTCCTTCCCAAGCTATAAAGAATTCTTCATAGATGTTCCTAAAGGTTTTAAGCTCAGTGTCTATTCATTTTCAGCCACTATTTAAAAGCATTATCTTCAGCAGCTGCTAATATGTATTTCCTATTAGTAGTTCTCATTCTCTTCCATATAACAGTTTTTTTCTCCTGTATAGGAGTGGACTCGTTCATTCTGTCCTAATTTAAGAATACTGCCTTTAAGCTACTGCTTCATACTCACTAGAAGGCTGCAGCCATTTTCCGTGCCCTTGGCCAAAGGGCGTTCTTGCTGTCCACTGAAAATTCAACTAGGAATCAAGAAATGTTGCTGTGCTCCTTGCAAGGGTTACTCTAAGTCTGGTGTTTGTATAGTTCATACTTTTAAAATCCTTTTCATCTTTGAATGGGTTTATTAGAAAAGAAAGGAAAGATTTTGTGTGTTGAAATATCTCCATGTTCCAAATGGGGACAAGACTCCAGTCCCTGTTCTCTTGCATGTGTTCCCCCAACCACACTGGAAAAATGAACTACTTCCATTTCACAAACACCTCTTAGTTATGTGTGGTCCTCTGGCCTACAAAGGCTATTTCATGGCCAGCTGAACTTTTGAGCTGACCACCAAGGCACCAAAGGACAATCTCTAACAGAATAGTTGGTCAAACCTGAAGTTAGCACTAACCTTAACTCATAGAATGATTATCTGGGACAATAACCATATATACAAAAATTGAGAAAGGACAGATGATTCTTAAATGACCAGAGACCTTGTTCTGTTGAGAAAAGACACTGAACAGTAAACCTTCCAGTCAACCCTTTGATTATGTTATTTCAGTAGCAACAAATAAATTCACCTGTACATCCCACAGACATTGAACAGTTGAATTTACTTGGGCTCTAGATATATTTCTAAAATATTCTTTCTTTACTGATACTTAACATACAGATATTTTCATATGAATAAAAAAATAGTTTATAATTAACCATAGATAAAAATAAAATGTAAGTATTCCTGCTGAATGGCATGGCATGTTCATTTTTATAATTCTTTATCATGAAATGGAAATGAAGTGATTTGTTTAGCCTAAAACCTATCATCTGTTTACTATCTATTTTTCACTAATTACCCCCCAAAGAGTACTGTTGCTTGCAAGAATGCTTTAAGCTGTCATTTTACTTACATGCAGTAATTAAACATTTCCTTTCAATTGCTACAAAATACACAATCTCTTATTATTTTCCTTTCAATTAGTGTAATTGAGAAATTAATTAAGTTATAGGGAATTTTCTGAATAGGATTGTTTTCTTAGTCTGTTCTTTATCTTGCAAAAATTTGCTTTTTACTGTTTTAGAAAGGGGAGAAAAGTAGCATTAAAATCAGGCTCAGTTTCTCTCTTCACAGAGGCAATGACAGGACTCTAATTTAATGAAACAACTATCAGAGCCCCAAGGCATGAAAAGAAAAACATCTTTCCTCCATGCAACTGTAGGTGAAACTGTTAAGTCTAAGGCAAGATGATTTTCTTTCTTAATGAGAAAGATACTGTAAAGATGACAGCTTATTTAAAAATATCAGATGCGCTGTAATGGTCTCCTTAGAGTTGCCAGTTTTTAAGCGAAATTTACTACCTATCCTGTCACCTTGTACAATTTTTCTTATCTTTGGAACAAGTGGGATTTACTCTTTTTTTCCTTTTTTTCAATTTGCCTGTGTCAGTAAAAAAGAATATACACTAAAAGAAGAACCCAGAATGGAGGGACAGGAGGCAGAAGGAATTATTCCCGTCTAGCACTCTGGGGGAGTAAAGGGGGTCAGTTCATCTCTGTTCAGTCACTCCTTCAGTGCAGTTCTGGGCACAAGCAGCAACTCATACACTCGAGGAGCCACGATGGGGACATCTGTACCTCAGCACTGAAAGCACACGGCAGGTACCTTTCATACTACCTCTCAACACAGGGTGATAAGTGTCAATCACCTATTATCATTTGAATTAAATTTTTCTGGAAATTTTTCTGCATATTAGAAGCACTGGTTTCCTGTGGCATGGGCTTGACCTCAACCCTTTGATCCTGTAACACAGAAGCATTGCGTAATGCTGAATTCAGCATGTCCTACAAAGCCTTTAGCTAAATGGGCATGCTTGGTTGTGAGCATCTTGGCCGCAGAAATCCAGTTATTTTGAGGAGCAATTTGAAGTAGTGATTTAGAAAGGTAATATAGAAAATGTATAATTAGGTGGAAATTATGTACCTTTGTAGCTATTGTTTAATAGTTAGAATGAAAAGAAGGAAAAAAGTTCTATTAGCACTGAACTTGATGTTGTGCCAATAGCTATGCTACAAGCACCTCAGCACACACAACAGAAACAGTGGCATAACACAGCTGCTGATCCTGGTAATTCTGTCTCTGAAAAACCTAATTATGGCTTCTATATTCTTTTTGTATTAATTAATGGAAAATGCCAATTCATTGAAAAAAAACTTGCTTTTTTAATTAATCCATTTTCACTTTTTTCACTTCCATGTCAAGATATTTTCATGGGAATAAATCTATCATGCATAGTAAGGTCTGTCCAAAACAAAAGGGGAAGGAAAAGAGATTCTTCACTACATAACTCTGGTCAAGTTGCTCAGTTACAGGATGTAGTGCTTTTCTTGACCTCTTATTAGAGACCTAAATTTGGCCTTCCCTCATCTGACAGCAGTGTCTTAATGATGAGGAAATTGTTAGTCTAGGCTGGGGATCTCAGCATCTTTTCCTCTTTGTCTACTAAGCATACAGAGAGAAACACATAGTTCCCTTGTTCTTCATAGAGATAGAAATAACAATGTAGATGATCACATTTTATCTTCCTTTTCCAGCAAAGTGAATAATTTATAAGTATATATACTATATAAAGTATAATCACTTATATTACAAAGACTCATCCCAAGCAGATGCTACTCATGGGGAAAAAGAGCCTGCACAGGGCCATTGGCTGCAATTGATCCACATCCTTGCAGGCATTTCACATGTAAACACCTGAGTCAATGTCAGATGGCTGCAGTACTAAATTTTTTTAGGAACCACAGGAGCCTAAAGGAAACCAGACAACCTCTGCTCTGAGCAGGTAACCTCATTAATACTATTATTACTTTATGAACTGCTGTTTAACAATTGTGAAACCTTCTTGCATATTTTATTTCAGTATACAGCTAAGTACTGCATGATGCAATGAGGCCTTCCACATACAGAAGAGACTTTATAATTTTTCTTTTTTAGATAAAATAAAACTGTTTTTCAGATTGTTCAGGTCTTGAGCTTAACCTGAATGACTGAGTTTAACACACAGTATCACACAATATTCACAATTCTGAGCCCTCAGCATCAACAGTTGCAACAGGCTGATAAATTGTTCTTCATGTTCGCAGGTGTTGTGTTTTATTAGTTCTTCCAAACTGTCTGTGAACTTAGCTTCTTTTTCTCCTCACATTGCCTTTATCTAGTCTTGGAGTACACACACTTCAGAGACATCCTTAGAGAGATAAATTTATGGCACTGGAAGGTTTTCTGATAAATGACAGCAATACTCCAAGCAACCTTTTGTACTCCCTTGAACACCATCATTATAGACCTGATGGTTACTAGAGGAATCACTGTGAACCACAGGATGTATTCTCTTCTATTCCAGAATTATGAAACTTATTTACTATGTACAGAAAAAAAACCCTTAAAATTTAATCAGTTAAAG
>JAWWEV010000095.1:57000131-57031077 GCA_035583235.1 Hafferia zeledoni | reverse complement strand
AAATTTAATCAGTTAAAGATAATTATTTAATTAGACAAAAAAAGAGAAATAAGAGAGCTACAAGCTCTATCAGGGATGGAAGAGCCAATGAAACATTCTGCAAAGAACGGATTTTCAGGCAATTTATAGCTTTCTTCAAACAAGTAGTCTAACATTTCCTGTAGTATTTCTGGTAATGAAGAAATAGTTCAATGCATCGGCGATTCAGTCATCCAAATGCATCAAAACTTACCTAAAAAGTAAGTCTTGTGTTTTATTCTCCAAAAAGACATAAAAAATTCTTAGTAATAGTGGATTACTTCCCACATCTCTATAGAGATTTAACTCTCAAATAAATGATGATACTTTATTTCTATCCTGATCATTTCTGCAGAAAGTCAGGGAAAGTATTTTATTTTGTATAGCTGGGTTCATTCAAAAGTAAAGTCACAAAGATGTAACTATTGAAGAGAAATAATGGACCTTTTGTCAAATAATACCTTTATTTTCTTTTTTCCCTTCTTCTATAACAAGAAGGAGAAATAGAGAGAGCTCTGGAGAAGTAGGCAAAGGATATATAAGATATTATGAAAAAAAAAAAAGTGAAAGCAGTGAGAGGCTAGTAAAGGGATGTTAAACAATACTACAAAAATTCCAAAGATTATTTACATTTTCTTTCACTGAAAGGAATACTATTTATGAAGTACCTAGCTATTCTTCTTGTCCTAAGTATTTTAGAAGCACTCTGCTCAGCATCTGAAATTGTAGCAAAATTTACTTCAGTTTTAGAGTGGAATAAAGGATTCTTTGTTTCCATGGCAAGAGAAGCAGTTTGCACTCTAGCACTACTGGCTGTGAGTAAAATAGTCTGCAATGGATATTGTTTCACATGGGCAGTTGATAGTCCACTTCTATTCTGAACTAGTACCTAAACACTATTACCAGCACTGACAATGGTGTGTCTGATGGAAAGGCTGAAGCTGAGGAGGCACCAGCATAACCCTGCCAAGGAGGATTCTTCCAGGTGGGCAATGGAAAGTGGGTCTTTTTTCTTTTTTTTTTTCTTTTTTTTTCTTTTTTTTTTTCCCCACATGCACTAGGTAAATAAAAGATCACCAGGCCCCTTTTCAGATAGCACCACAAAGTTTTGTGTCATCATCCCAAAGGAACAACAGTGCACTCCCTATGGAGAAAGCCACACAGACTATGTGAAAAAAACACAGGTAACAAAGTGCTGAAGCAAAAAAAAAGCTTTCCCTTTACATTTTATTTCTCAACTGAATGTGAAAAAGAGCTGGAAGAATTCAGAATGTCTTCACAATAAATCAATATATTTTAAAGCTGCATAGATAGCAAAATTTTTAGTAGTCATAATCAAAAGTAGCACATGGGCATTATAATGCCTATTCCTGAGAACTACAGAAACACAATATTGCTTCTCCTAAAATGTCAGTGTTATGTAAGAACCTCGCTATAAATAATAACTACCAGCGTCAACCTAATGATTTTAAGAGCTAAAACAGCAACCACTTCAAGTATAAGTTGGTATTTCCTTCTGTTTTTCACAGTGAACCCTAACATTTTCTCAAATTGATAGCAAAAACAGAAGCTCACTCTCTGCCACCCAGGGAGAGTATGTTAGAAGTTGCATATAATGTAAATTACATAGTTAAACTTTGTTTTGTGCAATTTTATGCTTTTAGCCCCTGCATGTCACAGAAATCCAGGCTAACACACTGAGGAATAGCCTTCAGCTGCTGCTGACAGAGACAGCTCATTTTCTCAGCCTGCCTGATTGATCCCTCCTCTGCTCAGAACTGTACTGCAAATTTGAATGTCACGTGCAATGGGGCATACACCTAATATTAATGGATATGCCACAGTACAATGCTTTCATTATTCACTTTTTTTTTTTCTCTGCTTTTTCACATTGTTCTATGTAATTACACCACTGCACCCTCCCCAGGAAGCTCTCATGTTCTTGGCATTAAGTGATACAGAGTAATTTAGAAAATGAAGGCTTTCTTTTCCTGCCATGGCAAGGGTGGGGCAAGCTTTAGTTGAGGGTTCTATCTTCCCTAAACTCCACAAAACAGTTTTCCTGGGGCATTTTGAGGAAAACCAGGAAAAACGTTCTCTGCCAAATGTAGAGACTGCCTTAAAAAGGCATAGGGACTGGGAGGAAGACTGATAGACTGAGAAACTATGCAAGAAAATAAAGCTGTGGTGAAAATGAGAAAGAATTAAGGTTTATGTCTGTCCCAAATAATTTCAGGATTTGGTGCCATTTTGCAAGGTTATACTGTTTTTTACTATCTTCCACAAATCAGGAACTCTTACAGACCAAGAGCCTGTCTCTTAAATATTTTGCAAACAGAAACCAAAACCACAATCCTTCAGCAATAAAAAATTATCTTTTCATTGACTGAGTTACATTTACTATTGGTTTTACTGTGCCTATTGATTTTCAGTCAGAGTTAAAATCAATGGATGAATATAGTCTACTGTAGAATTTTTAATGTCTTTTCCCCTTTTTATAGTAATAGTCTATTTACTTCCTTTTAGATTTTTTCTCTAGCAATACTGCTTGAAGAGTAAGTACTGTTGTCTGCCTTACAGGTGCACTTGATGGAGCAGGGATTATCAGCTGCTATTCTGTTTCTGCTGATGGAGCTCAAAACCTGGTGGCTGGCTGACTGGGTGATGTGATATAGTGTCTAGGTCATCATTACCATTGATCATTCTCATTTTGGGTCTCTGCTATTATTTTATTTGCATTGACCACACATAGAAGCTGCTCATGTTCAAAGGGAGGCAGAAATAAAAGGCTCATCTCTATTTCTTTGCCCAAAAATCAGAGGGTATGTCCAACAATTTCTTAATTTCTTCCAGAAAACATCATGTAGCCCAATGAGAGGCTCTCCTCAGCCACCTAAAAATCCCTCATTCTAAGCTCTTATGTCTATCACAGTTCTCCCATAAAACAAGCCATCCTCTTCGACCTGGGGTGCAGCTCCAGTTCCTTCCTCTCTTCATCCCTCCACATCTCCCACTTCACATATCCTTGGGCTCCTTCTACTTCCAACTCTTTTTCACCCTTGCAGGTGTACCATAGAAAAAAGCCACAGATGCCTTTCCACTATCTCTGTTACACTGCCCAGTCATCTTCCAGGGTTCTCTGTCTCAGTTTTCCTTAAAGTTAGCCTTTTGGCTGCCTCTGGTTGCAGTGCTACTCCTGCTTGAGGTGAAGCCATATCCATCTTCTGATGCTGCCTGATGATGCCAAAACATGGTCTGAAAAGCACCTGAAGCTGTGCAGGAATGAAACAGCAACAGAAAGAGCTGGATTCTTCAGTCAGGTGATCACCCACTCCCCTCACTTACATTCCCGATAAAGTCAGGGGAAACAAAGGTCTATGCCTAAAAAAAAAAATGTTGAAAAAGGAGAGGGAGATGTCTTACTTAGAGGACATCTAAGTAAGAATTAACTCCATTAAACCCTGGTTATCAGCTCCTATCACATGTCTAATATGAAACACCCAAAGACTTCACTTTTCATTTAAAAGTTGCTCAATGTTTTCTTCAAAACTTTAGAAAAATACTTTTAGATTTACATCAAATTCTGTAATGAATCTCTGACTGAATATATGCAGGCATCCAGCACTGCCTATAGTAAAAGGTATAATGAATATTTTCTCTAGAATGAGATTGTATTGATGCTTATGTCAAAATGACATTTTCCTAATCCTAAACTGTTAAACCAGAACAGTGTGAATTTTTATGAAAAAAAAAATCACCTTTTGTTTTGCCGTAGTAAATATCTAGTGTTTAGAAAATGTGTTCTAAGGGTTTTATACTTTTGGTTTGGTTTGGGTTGGGTTTGGGTTTTTTTGGTTGGTTTTTTTGTTAATTCATTTTCAGCAGAAAGTGGCTCAGAAAGGTAGGTCTAGTGCATTTTATGAAAATACACAGAGGTAAAAACATTCTATGTCTATATTCATTACTAAGTCTCTTTTCTAACAAAGGTTTCTTAAATAAGTCTTACAATATTTTTGCAAGGTTACTAAACCACTTGGACTAAAGGGTTAATTGAGCACAAAAGGTAATACAAAGAACTTTTTTAAAACATTCATTATCAGAGAAAATGTTTTGGTCCTTCTGCCAGCCTCTACACTCCAAAGCATTTTTAAATATTGCATGACTTAGTTTTACAAACTATTATGTTTTCAAGGTAGACATGCTTTAATTACTTGAACATTAAGAAACAGAGTGAGGTCAGGAGAGAATTGTTATTTAAAAGTCAATATAAAAATAATCAATCCTTTCTTCCCTTCTTCCCTAACAAAGTAAAGGAAAAACAATCTTCACACCAAGGATTGTTTTATCATGTCTAAGATTATATTAGATAACATTGACTGCTATTTCCTTCTACCCATCTATAGGACATAAACACAGTAACTCTTGTGTAAAGTAGATAATTGCTACCAGCTATATCTATGTGGTGTGAATCACAGAGTTTTCCCTTGCTAAAAGCTAATTTGTGCTGTATTTGAACAGAGACTGAAAAACAAAAGTTAGTTCCTTGGTTTTTTGTTTCTCTCTTTCTTTTTTTAAAAAAATCTATTTAATTTGTAAACCTATGGTAATTACCATGAAAAGAAAACAAATAATATGTAAAATCTAGCTCTGGTATAACTTCATGCCTTCGCAGCTAATTTTACGTAGTAATCATGAACATGGCTGAAATTGTAATGAGCTTGCTCTGCAGTTTCATATGGAAAACTGTTAGAAACTAATCCATAATGCAAGACAGCAGAACACTTTATAGGTAAATTACCCACAACACAGCAATAAATCGAAGAAAGTCCCATCTGTCATTTTAGAAACAGTGGGAGTCGATTACAGTTTGGCACAGGTATGATGCAGCCAGGTGGAGAGCACTTGGCTTGCACAGTACTTGCTACTGGGAGGAACCAATTGTCTTTTCAGAGATGCAAGGCAAAAATAACCAGCACTATTACCCCAGCAAGACTGACTGTGATGAGAAGCTGAAACACAATAATGAAGTATCAGGACTAAAGAGGAGAGGAGCCTAGTGAGAATATTCTGACTGATTTACATTCCTTTCTGAAGTCTTACCCTCAAAAGAAACATACTATTCAGTTCCACTTGAAAAGAAACAAACATGTTTATTTAGTTACTGCTGCATCATTAAAGGTGAGTAACTTCTGAATTTTTATTAGGAGAGAGGAAATATTTTTTGTCCTTACTTGTTGAAATATTATCTCTTGTTCTCTCCCATTTCAAAACTTGGGAAGATCAAGGTCAGATTAAATATCTCAACTACGTGCAGCAAAAATTCAGGTAATTATTACAAACATAAATTAACAAGGATACAAAGCAGACAGCAAGTGATTGCTGTGAAGGCCCTATCCTGAAACAACAAATATTTTCAGGTTCAATGAGTCTGTATAGCCTACACTGGCTCTCATGGCTATGTTTACACATTCATTTATTTCTCAGTGGCTTGAGTTCATGATGGTCTTAACTATGCATCAAGTTATTTAAAAGAATGCACATAAATGAATGAATTGATGTACTTACAAAATTCTATTATGCACATGTTCTTTTAAATAGCAGTATGCATCCTGTGAAATTAAGTATTTGAAAAGTTATTTCTGAGATTCATATATGTGTTTTTTTCCTTTCAGAATATTTTGGTTTTCAGTTAAACCAAATATGTTTTAATGACTTTATTCTAATAAATCTCAGTGCTTTCTACAAGAATAAGACTCACAGTAGCCAAGAATACTACATCTATCCATTTAGTAGCCTATGACCTAATAGTTGACAAAACTGCATAAGATGATTCAGAAATAATCCAAAAGTCAAGATTTTACAGATCCTTTTTTAAGGCACCCTGGAGCTCCAAATAAAATCAGAGACATAAGGATTATAACTACCAGGAACAATCCACAAATACAGTATCAGGCAATGACTCTCAGTCATGCCTAAACAATTAGGGAATAATGAATTTTCTCTCTCACATCCCATCATGATTGTACTGCTTTTGGCATAGTCAATACTTAGTCCTGAAGTTCTGACACTGTACAAAACTGTTAACAACACTTGTATCTGATTGTTCATAACATACTTCAAAAATGGTCTATGTAAAATACTGTACTATGGCAAAGCTAAATAGGATATACATCTGTGCAAGCTGATGAGTTTTCTAAAAAACCTGCAAAAATACAGGCTGACAGTCACTAAAAAGCTTTTGTTTCATTTTATTTTCTTCCTTGCCTCCACCCGCCAAATAGGTATAACTCCAGGATAAGGTAAACCATCCCTCATTTTCCAAAATAAATAATTCCTTTGGGCTGGCAAGTATTCTGTAAGAGTGCTGTGTAGAAAATATAAGATTTACTTTCCAAGTGGCTCACCCTCTCCAGCAATCTGAACATGGCATGACCCACTGCCCAAATTATGTTTTATAAATGAAAACAGAGTATTGTTAAGTAAAGAGAGTCACATACATTTTTGTGTTACACTATTGTCAGTCTTTCTAAAAACTGCTATCAGCACCACAAAAGCAAGATTTACATTTTTAAAAACCATGTAAAAACCATTACAAGCTACGGACTTAGAAATCAGTACTTAATGAGAAACTTTCCTACTAAACCAGATCCAGGAATAACATTCTAAAACTTCAGTATTGCAAGTTCAGCTGTGTGTTCTAAAATTCGAGTTCTGCAATTTCCTTTTTGAAAAACTGTACAATTTAAGGAAAAAAAAATCCAGAAAACTAAATTTTGAAAGATTTTTATGAATGGCATATAATATGTAGACAATGGAAACTTTTCTTTATCTGTTTCAATCTATTTCATCTGACTCAGGACTCCAGCAAGGGCAAGCAGAGCAAAAATAATTACATGTGTATGGATATTTACATTTACTTTTATAATATATATACCAAAAGCTGCTACAAGCCTAGTGAAGTAGTGATGTGGTGTTGAGTTTGCCATAGCTATTCCATTCCTATGAATTTCCATCATGACTAGAACTGCCAATTCTGAGATCGCCGTGGAAATACACAAATCTCTGACACTTACTCACATATACCTAAATTTTTTCCAGAAACGTTTCCTAAGCACCAAAGCAGTACTAATCTAGGAGTACAACACTCCTAGACCTTGGTATCTGTCTTGTTCCACCCTCAGTTTAACCACCACGTGCTTGAAACTTAGGAAAGCATGGAAGTACTGTCTCACACTTCTTGTGATGCATATTGAGTATCTCTCCCATGGACTGCATGAACAATTTACATATCCAAACTAGAGCTGTGAAGGACAGACTTGAAGAGATGGGGCAAGGCCTTGCACTCCAAAATCTAAAAGTGCCCTCCTGCCCTAATCCTGTAACTCATTTTTAAACATTTCTTCAGGTATTAAGAAATGAAAAATGAGCAATCTGAGCTTCAAACCTCAATGTTGTCTATGTAAATATATACACCATCACACAATTGTGAAGTAGTTGCTTACTTCTTACAACTTACTGGTTGCTTTTAAATCACTTTGTATGCAATTAATCCTTTTCTTTTCTGTAGAAAAAGTATGTTTAGGTCCTTTTCTCCTTTTGAGCTAGACTGATGTAGCTGAAGATTTGTAAAAGACCATAAATTAAGAGATAGAATCAGAGTATGGGGTTACGAGGAGATGTCCTTTGGGATATTGGAAGCTGATGTCAAGCCCAGAATTCTTTCACAGTTTAAATAATGATTTCACATATCTTCCCATGACTGTGGCAGCATCCACTATATGGAGACAGCTGTAATTTTTTAACATTTCCTTTGATATGTATGTAGTTGAATTAAATATTTGTTACACATCTTGTATTACATGCAATTGCTAAAACTGGTTTGATTCTTTTTTTTCTGTTTGAAGTCCTTGTCTGGTTGCTTAAGTACTAATAGATAAAAAAGAAATATGAAAAATTATAGCATACTCAAAATAGATCAAAATTAATTAAAATAATAAATAATCCTCACCTAATACCTGGTATTTTTTAAAACTAATTTAAAAATCTTTATGCTTAAATACACTCTGTATGCTACTACAAATCTTGCCTCTCTTAGATTGTTGTTCCTGGATATTTTATGTCCATGACAGACTGGAACAGAGAAAATATTAACCTGTCTTCAATCATGATAATTCAATGCCATCCAGAGCATTAGGAGGACATCTTCCTATTAAGAACTGCCAACATCTAAAGGAAGAAATACTTAACTAATGATCTTCACATTCTTGTCAAATGACTGTTCATTTTGCCTTTTTTGTTTCATGCAAAGATTGTTAACAACTTCTGCATACACATTTCTGGTTCTTTCAAATAAATATTGCCTTTTCAAAGGCAAATATCTTTGAAATGTGGTAACTCCTTAGACGTTAGAAAATGTCAAAGGTTTTAAAATATTACTTTTAGTGACTATTGCATTCATTTTTGACTTACACCAAAGTCAGGAAGGAGAATGCTAAGATGCCATTGATTTATAGATTTATTCAGTCCTTTATAAGGTAGAACAGTCCATCAGACTTTCTTACCAAAAAGAGAATATGGATGGAGTATACCCAGCTTGGACATCTTTCTTCTTTGTCAAGTATTAGCCCTTCACTGATCTGTATTAAATCTGAGAGTTTGGGTGGTTTTGGGTTTGGTTTTGGTTTGGTTTTGTTATTATTGTTGTTGTTGTTTTTTGAGAACAGTTCCACTACTTTGGCAGAAAACATTCTGAACTTCCTCAGAGTGACCAGAATGTATCAATGCATTCTTTTTTGTACATTCTAGGTGTACAATTTTATTGTCCACATTCTATGTTTGATGGTTTATAATGACTCTGATAAAATGTGTCTTTGGCCCATAACAGTAAATGCATGCAGAAATATTTGCTTGTTTACCATATTTTGATTTCTCTCAGCATGCAATGCTTGGCACAGGTCAAATTCTTAGATGGTGTTTGATACATTTGGTTTAATGAAAAGTCTCCCTTGTCTTCTTGTGCTTAGTTCTTCCATTTTAAACTACCCCTTTTTCTCATTTTGCATACCCTGAGCTTTGGAAGGATCCAAATGAGGAAGATTTCAGCAAATATTTCACTTCTAGCTGCTTTCAATGTGAGGAGAACTTTCTTTTTTTTTTTTTTTTTTTTTTGTTTTCAGTTGCATTCCACAGACACATTTATGATGTTATTCAGAGAAATATCAAAAAACAACCTCTTTCTTCACCTTCATTATCATTCCATGTTGTGTAGCAATTCATGTTCTAAACAATAAATAATTATATTAAAACTCTGAAATTGATGGCTAGAGATTTGATTTACCTTTTTCTCAAATCTCAGATAAGTGAAACATAAGCAGCTTTTATCTGCCAATATTTTAGAAAATATGTCAACAAAATGGGTAGCTGGTCTTTGAAATACCCATTTATCTAGTTTGCAGAGTAAAGAAAAACATAAACTACTCATTAGCATATATAGTAATGGTTCATAGTTCGTAAGCTATAACTAAAGATTTATTTCAAAATATGATTAGACTATGACAAAACAATGGTTAAGAGTACCGAAACATAACTGTATAGTTATCGCTTATATTATACATATAAGTTCAGGGTCTCAGGAATCAGTAGAAAAAGGTTCTTTAATTAAGACATCCTTTAGCTCTAGCACATAATAACTGGCTTACAAATGACTTCTAGAAAAAGAGAAACATTTCTCTAAAGCATAGAAATGTGCACTTTCTGGATAATTTCTTGCATTTCTGGTTGTCAATGCCATGCTATTTTTTTGCCTCTGAAGTCAGGACACACGTAAAAACAAAAAGAAGAATAAAAATGTTGAGAATTGCAGAATTTGAAAAAAAGGACAGATATTTCTATGCTAGTGTTTAATAATGGATGTGTATAAAATCAGAGAACAAACCAACACTTTTGTTTGCTGTTATAAGAAAACATAAGAAATGCAATACTGCCTGACTACTGGGTTTTAATTTACACCAAAACTGCAAATGAAACTAGTTTTACTCATCACGGTTTATAATATATGGGTATCTTTACACATGTACTGTATCTCCAATGCTCAAAACATTGTGAAACCATGCTTCAGCCAGCCAGGTCAGAGGATAACGATTAAGATGAGTTTTTAGGGGGATAGTTACATTTCTTCTGAATTCTTAGATCTGTGTATGTGTGTATGTTGACCCTAACCTCTAACGAAAATGCAGTTATACTTTAAGCTTCTTGTAATGTTTCTGTCCCACAGCTCCTTAGAAATGTCCCATTTGGATAAAATTACTTTTCTTTCAGTTGACAAAACAGACCCAGCGAGCCACTTGGGTTAGATGACCGACCCAGATTAGCCCTTGACATTATACTGAGATGAATAAGAGGGTTCTACATGGTCACTGACAGCTCAATTTTTTTGAGGTTTTGGGGGTTTTAATGCTCTATCTACTCTTTCTAAACCTCTTATTCTCACTTATGTTTCATGATACTACAGTGTGTGAAATTTCTTGCTTGTAAATTTCTGTTTTGTACAGCTGTTTTGTCAGCCACAAGCTGATGTTTTTGTCGCTGAACTTACAGCTCATCCCTCACTTCTTCCTGTCAGTCATATATTGAACCCATGGGCTTGCCACAATTTGAGCTTAACAGAATTGAATGTAAACCCTTTTTTACCCACACACTCTCATTTCCTTCCTCTTTGCCCGCTTGTAAAGAAAATGCCCCAATACACCCTACTCAAATATTTTTTTATTCTCTCTTTCTTGCCCAGAAAATTCAGGTAATTTGTTTTCATCCTTGCCAGGGTCACCCTCTCCTCTAGTTTCTCTCTGCCAAGTTTCTCCTGCAGGTTTGAGTTACATCACACTGTGTTTTCTGCCCAGTTTGCCTTTCTGGACCTTGTTATGGACATATGACAAATACTATTGCTCAGGCTGTGTTTCTCATTTGCTGATGTGACTTGTCCCCTAGTATGGCCCCTCCAGTTTCCCATTTACTACAAGGAATTTCGGAATCTTTTAAGCACCTCACTAATCCTGCACCTCCGTATTCTCCCTTGCTGAGGTTCATTCTGATCCTTTCTTCCTTATGCCATCATTCCTAGCCTTAACTCCTAGTTTCATACCTTCATCCTCATTTGTCTATGATTTTTTTTTTACATAACCAACAGTGTAAGTACTCGTTCCAGAAAGTTCCCAGCCTGTTCCCATTCCAATCCTACTTACATGGAATCAAACAACCTACTTCTTTCTGTTTCATAAAGTATTCACTTCCAACCACCTCTCTATTTTATTACCCTTTGGCCAGATGGTGTTTTTGACCTTGGAGATGACCTTACAGGTCATGGATTTGCATGTAAACAATACTGTTACAAAGCAAAGGCCTCCTCTGAGCACTTCTCTGAGGAAGATGCAAATAAAACTAATTGATTTGGTCTGGTCCTCATTTAATGCCATTCTTTGGACATGTTCAAGATGACCCCTGAACCGCAGTCCAAAGGAATGACAGGAAATTGTACAGATATGCCAATGGCCCTGCTCAAACTACCTAGATTGAGTACCTCCAGAGTGTAGCACAGGGTACAAACACAGTCTGAACACAGTCTGAACCACAGTCTGACATGTTCAAGATGACCCCTGAACTGCAGTCCAAAGGAATGACAGGAAATTGTACAGATATGCCAATGGCCCTGCTCAAACTACCTAGATTGAGTACCTCCAGAGTGTAGCACAGCGTACAAACACAGTCTGAACCAGGGAAAATGAATTTTCACAAAAGAGTTCAAAGGAAGTTTAACATCAAGAACTATCTGCTCTCTAAGGAAAGTCAATTAATGCAGAAATATGTTGAGCTTATGGAATTTTCTGAATTCCTTTATGTTCAATGACACCTGTCACAGAATTCAGAAATTAGTAAATTATTTCACGTAAACTCATTCGGCCTTTTCCACAATCAAAACATCCCATTCATCTGTTTCAGAACATATGGAGTTATAAGAAAATGAGTTACCTTTTCTTGATATTGTCGACGTGAGGAATCCAGAGACTGAATGAGGGCAGTGGCATGGCCAACAAACATGGCATAACATGTAGCCCCCACAATCATACTCAGCATGGTTATCCACAGGTCGGACATGCTGACAGGGGCACGGGCTCCATAACCAATGCAGAGCATGTGGCTCATGGCTTTGAAGAGTGCATAGGAATACTGCTTTCCCCAGGAATCGTTCTGCAAGAAAAGAGACAAGTGACTGAGCCTGCAAGCAGCTGAAGGGAAAATACATTTGTGCCTGTACGTGGGCTCATAGATTGCTGGCTCTGAAAGAGTGGTCTGATAATGTAACCTATATGCTTGAGAAGAGATATTCCTTCTAAATTAATCTCTAGATAAAGTGTCAGGGATTCTGACAGATAATACTTAACAGAGTGAGATGAAATAAAATCGACTATTTTAATACATAATTGTATTCTTCAACATGGGTGTTATTCTAATTACAAGGAGACTAAAGGTCGATTTTATTTCACAGTCCATGGCAGATAGATTAGAAAAAACTGAGCACACAGACTTACCAAGCACAACAAGAGAGTATTTTGTTTTAACATGCATGAACATACACTTATGGCCCTATTTCTTTCTTTTCAGAATTGTCAGTTTTAACACACAACCACGTTCACCTTATTAGATGCTTCAGTTTTCAAGGACAGAAAAAAAAAATATTATTTGTTGTGATGTCTGCTTATCCTGATTTTTTCTTGTAACATTGTGTTCATACCAGAATAATCTCAATTGAAAAGACATCTGATTATTCTGCATCATAGCAAATCTGTGTTTATAGCCACAGCCTGTGCAACTCAGCCCTCCCCTCCCCCCAAAAAAGGTGGATACCTAGATCCAGAATTTCTGATGTGTAGCTACTCTTTCCCATTCTGTCTGGGAGAATAGAAGGACACTACAGCTCACTCACAACCTTTTAAAATTGCAAAGGTTTTGCAGCATCTTCCCTGTAGTTTTTCATAGAGACAGTCAAAGGGTCTGTTCACAGAGAAAAGTAGACACCTTAACACATTCCAAAAAGCCCTGGGACTCCTTGACAGATTTTCCTGTTTTCCTCACCAAAGAAATGAAACAAGAACAGGGAAACAAACTGTGCTTGCAGGCATGCAGTGCACCTGAGAAAACACAGTCTTTATCACAAAAAGAGTTCAGAACAATTTAAAAAATGAAGAAATGAAGAAGGAAGGACTGGGATGACATCAGAAAGATTAGACAGTTATACAGGTGTCTAATATACAGGATGAAAAATAATAATCCTATTAAACAAATCTCCAATTCAGCAGAGGAATTTATGTATAAAATTTATGTATGAAATACCAATATTTATGTCTCTCTTCCACTGATACAAGCTTTGCTCAAATGCTCTTATTTCTCAAAGACCTTCAGGCTTGCTTTCTTGCCATTTAAATGCCAAGGTTACTAATTATCCTTGTTCTTTACATGTATTAAAATGTTTTTTCTGGATGTCCTATTAGCCTGAATAACTGGTAACAGAAAATAAGCTGCCATTTGCTGTATTGAAGATGACATAGTCACTATTTATTCACTAGGATAATAATTTACAAATTTATGGTTCCTCTGTACTTGTCTCACTTTACGAGTTAAATCTTTTCAGATTTGTGAGCTGTTGCTGTCTTCACAAGTTACAATTTTGTATCATAAGTACAGCTAAGGAATATGTCTACACTTAAAAAAAAAAGTTAAAAAAGATAATTATCTCAGATGGCTGGGAGTTGGGTATGTTTCACTGACTAATGAGGAAAGAAGCATCCTATTGTTTCAGACCTTTAAAAAATACTCAAAAAGTGAAAGAACCACAGAAACTCCTTGCCGTCTGGGTCACTGCAGTTATTTTAATGCAAATTCCCTGAAAGTCATATCAAATTCTTTAGCATTTGCATTTTTATATAGATTATATTGGGAAAAACAATAAAATGACAGTGAGAAGAAATATATCCAGGGGGTTTTTTAGGCTAAAGCCACAGTACTCATGAAGCTGTAAGATCAAACCCTCAGTTCTAGCAGGGCTCTGTACAGTGGATCTTGTTCCTTAACTGTATTTTTTAGCATAACTATTATATTAAACAAAAATAAAACCTTGATCCTGTCTATGAACATTTTCTATCATATCCTTGGTGTGATAAATCTCAACTAAAATATTTACTATTATATTTTTACACCAAGGTCTTTGAGTTAATCTAAACACTAGTGAATTTTATTTCTCAACTGAGATACTTTCCAAGTCTGTGAATCACAGTTTTACATAAAGTACCATTGTCTTGAGAAAGAATAAGAAAAGGGAAGTGAGAAAGAATGAGGAAGAAACAAAATACAAAGACGGTTTCCTACTGACAGGGTGAGTGCAAAGTAAATGCAATACTATTTAAGAAGTAGTATCATGAGGGAATAAATGAGTTGTAGTAACAGAAGAGAAATAACTAAAAATTTACAACAAAAATAAACCCAAACATATTGAACTACATAACTGCCTTTATATATATTTGTATATAAGCCTAAGTTGGATCCAGCACCTCAGACAGTCATGACTGGATCTGAATCCAAAGTGGAGGTCAAGGCCATCTCAAACAGCCATTTTGTTATACAAGCAGCATCATGTAGCTTGTTACAGGCCTTGTTACAGCCCAGGCACATTTCAGGTATTTGTAAATGGATGGTCCTGAGCAGCTGGTCCTCAGACAGGTAGAAAGGCCTTAGGAGAAGGCAAAAAAAGACCCCCAAACTAGTGAAAAAGTATTTGAATTCAACTTGCATTTGTCTGAGGATTTTGTTGCTGAAGATACTTGCCAATGCTTTCTTGTTTCTTTTCCTTGTAATCAATTGGTTCTTCTACAATCTTGTACAATCAATTGAAAATACTTTTAGTGTGTATGAGATTTTGTTTTAATAATGCTCTACAAATACCATGATGGAGAGTGCAAATTTCAATACAGTTACGTGTGTTGTTCAATGATTTATTCCATATATAAACCACTTAAAAAGAACATTGATTCAAATGTCAAATCCTATATGTCATGTATGTTACAACCAACATTACTAAATGAAATAATAATTATTTTCCAGTTTGTGTTGTATAACCTAAGGGTTTGGCAGGAGTAACCCTAACTTTGGTTCATTGTGAGAGGTTGGAATTTTCCACAATCCTGTTCCAGCATACTGCTCTTTGCTGTACAAAAGTGAGGCATGGCCATTCCTCTGTTACTAGCCTACAGTGATTTTTTTTTTTTTTTTTTTTAAATAAGAAGCAATTTTGGACCTGCATCATAAAAAGATTTTTACATAACAAATTCACAGATAATATTCCTGAGTTAATAAAAGCCCATTTTATGAAATAAAAAATCCTATGTTTACATAGTCAGCTTTTCTTTAATATAATCTCAGTTATTAATATGTATATTAATACACATTAAAAGTTTTCCCAAATAGTCATATTCTGTTTTTAATTTATAGATTAAAAGAAAAAAAAAAAAAAAAAGGCAAACCACAAACTTCTACTAGCTGGAAAAATCAACTACCAATTAAACAAAAAAAAAAAAAAAAGGGCATTTAATTTCTTAGTTGACAATGGGTTGATAACTGTTTCCAGATTACCAGTAATCAGTTTTAAAAGTTTTAAATGAAATGACATTAATTTGAAAAAACTATTAAAGACAGTAATTGTGAGCAATACTAAAGCTGTTTATCCAAGGACTGATTACATAATCTAGCTTGATGACATTAGGAAATTGTCACATTTCTAAAAGCAATGGTCACTGATCATTTGCAATTAGTTCTGTACGTACATACATTAACTTTGCAGTTATTTTGAAGGATATATAATTACAGGGCACTACTTATTCTTAGAAGTCTGTTTCCAAGCCTTTCCCTTCACCACAGGATTCTATGGTTTGTCCCATAAATTCATACAAGACTTCTACAAATATCTTTCTGTAATGTTAACTTTTTGGCCTAAAAAAATAAATCACAGAAAGATCACATGACACCTTCTAAAGGACAACAATAAAAGGCAAATTATTTTTCTCAATGGATGAAGAAAGGGTTTGAATTTTACTGTAATATATGGATATTTTCATCAGGAAATTCTTTCCACTCCTATAGTGTAGTCATTCCCTTAGGCAAAGCTTATCTTCCCTCAGCCATATCCTTGCACTGAGACATAAATTGATTTAGAAATCTTCTACCAAGGAGGCTATTGCAGACAGTAATGGTTTCCTCATTTTTGCCTCGGTTCCTTTTTATTTTCACATCACAGTCACTGCAGGTGTCACAGAAATGGTCCTGTCAGTTTGCAAGGGCATGCTTTACAATCATGCAGCAAAGACTGAGTTAATTATTAAGTGAAATGGTTTCTACAAGGATCTTGAGCTCATCCTCACGCTATCTTTCAAACCTGTACTAGAAGTGGGGAAGTAGCCTGTCCTTATCCAAAAGAGTTTGCCTTATTACCACTCACACACATTCATTCATGCTCACAATTGTCTGTAGGTTCTTCTGAAAGCACATGGTATCTGAAGGAAGGAAGATCTTGACAGGATATAGATAGACAGTGTCTATCTTAGTAAATTAAAAAGTGTAAGAAAGTATTTCCAAGCCCTAGAACTTGGTTAACGTGGTTTCAGTGTTATAAATGCCCTGGTGTTAAGGGGTCATGTAACATTCCTCCAAGCAACAGCAGGCTCAATTTGGAGCTTGTGTAGGTGAGGAACCATTACTTGTAGGCAGCTGGGAAGAGCTTATTCTATGATGAAACCCGAACAAGATTAATGCTACGGATATAGCAAGTGGCTCCTAAACCAGTGCTACCCCAGTGTCCACCAAGGGTGGGCACTTTTAGTTTAACCCCATCGAGGCACCTAGACAGTCCATAAGTAAGCCCTCTGATTTTAGTATTGACACAGAAAGTTATGGCGCAAAATTGATGTCAAATTAGGGGTGAGGCTTCCAAGGTTGAAGAAAGCTAGAAAAAAACGACATGTGTTTCTTTCCCTATGTCAACTAGTTGTGTGGCCATAACTCTACTATCCCAACAGAACTGGGCCTCTGTATTAAATCTACCATTTCCACAGTAACCCATTTTGACATTTTGATATATATTTAGTCTATATACTTCTCCATCAGTAAGCTGCATAATTTTCTGCCTCTGGTATCACACAATACCTTGGAATTACATATTACTTAAAATTCCAGACAGGAAATGGGAGCAAAATATCACCTCAGTATTTCATCTTTTAATGAAGTTGTTTGAATTCCACAATGAATAACCAAGTTGGTCAATGAGAAAGTTGTGCAATATTTACTGTTTCAAAACTCATGCCATGGTGCACTATCATGTAAAATCTCTACTTTTCATCACAGCTATTCTTACTAAGTATAACTTGTTTTCTAAAACTAGCAAAAGAGGCAAGGTGGGATCAGACTTGGAAGACTAAAAATTCTGCTGTTCTCAAATTCTTAAGAAGTGCAAAGAGGAAGAGTATATTTTGGGAAGTGTGTAAGTAAGTATGATTTAAGGAAAAAAACCCTGAATCGGTAAGCTCAGTGAAACAAGCAGATGTCTTCAGAAATTCTCAACATTTTCTCTCTGCTGATATGTGCACAGATAACAGATGGTGTAAGTGACTCAGCATATACTTTCAAGAGCAGTACTAGCATAAAAAAATTAGAAAGTGTTTGGCATTGCATTCTACATGAAAAGAAGTTTGACTGGAGAAGCAATGACTAAATATTATATATTTACTCTGTTCACAGTAGTTATGTGACTTATCTGTCATTGCAGCTTGTTCATTTTTTTGGTGCTATGTCTTCGGCACTAGCCAACAATAAAAAACAATGTAGCATAACAAATCTTTCTTTTTATTTTGATTATTTTCCTGACGTGGAAAAAATGAAATATTTATCTGCTAATACATTCCTCTATTAAAAGCAAGGTGCCAAAATATCTCCCTTTTTCTGGTAAGGGTGAACAATTTTCATTGTAGAATCAGTGTGACAATTCATAAACAGCAATAGAAGAACAGATACTTGGTTTATGCATGCAGACTGGTCTTTCACATATATTCCAGTTGTGTTCAAACTCTTAGGCCCATTGCATTCAAAAGTATAGTTCGCATAAGAAGATATGCTCAGAATCTCATAGAGGAGGCTTCCTTGTACACTGCTCAGTACTGATCATTGTTCTTTGTTTCTATGACTAGTTAGAGACATAATCATGAGTTTCTACAGCTGTACATATACAATGTTACAAAATAATAAAGCTTATGTGAAAAATACTTTTTCTATTCTTTCGCCTGTGAATCAGCTCACTCTGACTCATCCTTTCATCTGGTCACTGTGCTCCCGTAGCTGAACTCAGATGACTGAAGAAAGTTTGTAATGCATGAATCCCAAGTCACAAAATGGTCTTCAGCTTGCAAAGATGTTAGAAGGTTTTCAGAAAATTTGAAGTAAAATGTGAAAAGTACAAACTATGTATATTTTTCACCTGTGAAAATTTAACAACGTTAGGAAACATTCTCCTTCAGGGGAATTTGGTTGTCTATATTTCTAATTTTTCATAAACTGTGGGTTAGGCTCAGGTCAATTAATACCCTCCAGAACAGCTCCTGAATCAGCCTGAGAGTCAGCACAGGTTTACCTGAGGCCACCTTGCCTTTGTATCTGAGAAGTCTAATTTTATGGAAGCAGGTTGTGGAAGCAATGGGCTTCCAGGAGAGAAAACAGACCTGGGCATGTTTAATCTATCATTATCAGTGCATCCCCCATGCCAATCAGTAAGTGACAAACTAAGGGATGAATACTGGTTAAAGAAGTTTTCCAAATTGTACCTGTTAATTCACCTCTTGCTTATCTTCTGAAAAAGTGAGATCAGAATGTAGGGAAGCAAACAGGCATTTTTAAAGGATTTGCATTTCAGTTCATTTAAGATCTCTCACAGGATGTAAACTGCTTCTACAAGAGGGATACTAGGGCACTCTAGGTTTTGCCTACTAGTAATGACTTCTTTTTTATACATCTGTTTTCAAACTTATTCGGTGGCACCATCTTTAGCAAAAATTACTTTTTCTGGAGAGCATTCCTTTTCACTCCATTTGAAATCAATTTCATTATTACAAAATATAAAAAAAAAAGTTTTTACAAATGTATGCGCTGAAACTGCAGATGTTACCATGTCATTCTATGCTGAACAAAATTCTCTGAGATCCTTTTATTGAAATTTATAAAACAATCTCAAAATCTGATCAAGACAGTTAGCTTTTGTTTCCTTGTCTCTTAGCACACAAACTTTGATGATTTTTGATCCCAAAATAAACTTAAGTGCCATTGTTTACACAGAACTGACTGGAACATATACACATTGTCTGCCAAAGGGAAAATATGCTGTAATCACCGTAAGTACTGTGTGATCACAATAAGTGTTTAAAACAAGTACATCTACAGTTTTACAGTAAACATAATTTCACTAGGAATACAATGCATTCTGGAAAGAAATTACTTTCTTAGAAGAAAAGAAAAAAAACAACGGGAAGCATTTTTTTAATGAGAAACTTTGTTCACAAAATAGCACTCTGTTCAACAGAAGTAAAAACTCAGCGTGCAATAAAGACAACATATCTTTCTTTCTGCTCCTCTCATTTGGTGAAAGGAGCTGGATATGATGTAAAATAGTTTACTTAACAAGCCTCAAGTATTGAATCAAACCATTTATGAAATGCTTTTATAATCCAATCAGAAAGAAAAGCTTTGAATTTTCAACAGTAGCTATCTGATAGTCAAGAATAGGCAGATGATAATGTGGGCTTAATATAGAGCATTTCTGGGAAACAGCTGAAGGAGTGAAGTGACATAAACCTGACTCGTGATTCCAGAGTGTACTTCTTTACTCAAAACTGTTAGGAAGAATCTCCACCATCACAGACAATATTCGCAACCAATTTAGGAAAGGGAATTTGGCAGAAGAAACTGCACCTTCCTATTATGTGAACATCTTAGAATAGACAGCAAATTATGTGAAGCATCCAATCCCAAATAAAATCACAAATGAAAATTATATGGATTTGAGAATGGACGTTGAGCTTTCTGAATGCTATTACCATACTCTTTGAATCAAAGTGATTTTGAAGCTACATTAAAAAAGGAAGGAAACTAACTTTGCAAGTGGGAGAAAAGCCTATCATTAGGAAATGGCTAGGCAAACTTCATACATAATTTGAAAAGTACATAGACAGATATGTACAAAATAATAGCATCCCAATACTAGTATCCCAATGCTAAGAGCATCTCAAAACCTTGAAAGTCTGATTTTCCAAGGAACACTTTCATTGTTTTTCTATACAGAGGCAAACTGACTACATTTTCTTTGTAAATGTTTGTAAGAATTTGTCCTTGGCGGGGGGCGGGGGGGGAAGAGGTGGGAGGAGGGGGAGTGGATTACAGTAGATTAAAGTGGTCTAATATAATCCACTCATAAAGAGTCTGAATATGTTTTAATCTGCTTAAAAATGAATCAAGGTGAACCAATGCTTTTTTAACATAGAGAATCAGTGTAAGGGTTGGGGCTGAGATTTGGGAATTCCAGAATCCAGTGATTAAAGGATATGGGTTTTTCACTAGGAAAGTGATGCTTGGTACTGCTAATTCAAATTTTTCTGCTTAGTCTAAGAATATAATTTTTACCATGTTTTATTTCTCTTTAAGTATTGTACTTTTAAGGCAGAGGACCAGTGCTGGTTTTAAGCAGGTTTTTTTTTCAATTAGCTGGTACTTTTCTTGTCAGTTTTTCAATATATTTCCTAACCTGGTGCCTTTGAGACTTTAGGTTGCATCTGGTTAGTTTGCAGTTCTACAGGAAATTACCTTACTAAATACTGAAGCCTCAAGAGGCTGGTCTGTTTTTTTTTGGTAAATCACAATCCTTTATCAAATACTATGTCCTACAGAAACCTGTGCATTATTTTATTAAGCAGTGACAGCAGGGAGAAAAGTAGTTATGCAGCTGAAAACCTATTTTGGCGCTATGAAAAGAACAAACTTCAGTGTCAAAGCAAGTACGCTGGATCTAGGTCAGAGGCTTTTCTTTTTTTGAGAACTCATCTGAGTCTTACTGATGACCTTTTCTTAAACTCAGATGCCCTAAAACTGCTGGTGCTTACCAGAGTCTGCAAGGCATTCAAGGTAGTAACATAATATAGGGAATAAAATAATATAAAGAACAAATGATTTAGCAGCTTAAACCCCACCCACAAAATGATGTCTAGGCATTTAAAAAAAAGACTGAGCAAGTCATAAAAAATTCATTTCCCTCCTCCAGCAGAGGGAGGTTAACCTAAATCATAGAAGAATATCCTGATCTTTGGGGTTTTGGTTTCATACTCTTAAGAGAAAGGAAGAGGAACATGCTCCTCTTTTAACATCCTTGAGGGAGTTAACAGAGCACTTGAGTGACCCTGTGGTATTCACCTAAGAGGTGAGGAAACCCAGGTCCCACTTCCAGCTCTTAAAGACAGGGACACCCCTGTACAGCCATCAGCCCATACCTACTCTGGGCTTTCTCAGGTACCGTCACCCCAGCAGAGGATGAAGCATGAAGAACATCCAGCTAGGTCAGTTCAAAACCATGACACTATGTCAGAGTCATGATGCTGTGACATTGCGCTCATGCTTCTGGCCAAATATGAACATGCTCCTGTACTTAAAAAAATTATTGGGTGAACTTTGAAAGAAACACACCATGATAGTTGTTAAACACCTGGATACCAGCTCTGGATCCAGAAGTCCCTCAGCTGCAAATTTCCCTCCATGCTTGCTGTGATTGATCTTCCCTGGGTATCTGCTCCTTTCCCCCCTTGGAAAGTGCCAGAGAGACTGCAGTCAGACTTTATGTGGCCATTTGGTTGGTCGCACCTGAACAAACTCTCAACAGTTCAATCATTAACTTGGATACAGTCATGTATTAAGTTTGTCTTTAGATTATTCTTGTCTTTTCTCTGTCCATCTTCCTACCTATTGAAGCAAGTCCGGAGGAGGACCACAAAGATGAACAAAGGGATGGAGCTCCTCTCCTATGAAGACAGGCTGGGAGAGTTGGGATTGTTCAGGCCAGAGAAGCCCTGGGAAGACCTTATAGCAAACTTTCAGTACTTAGAAAGGGCTTATGAAAAAGAAGGAGTGTAAGTTTTTACAAGGGCAGGTAGTGATAAAAAAAGGGGAGACAGGTTTAAGCTGAAAGAGAATAGGTTTAGATTTGATATTAGATATATTATTATATATATACTTTACTGTGAGGGTGGTGAGGCACTGGAACAGGTTGCTCAGAGAAGTTGTGGATATCGATCCCTTGATGTGTTCAAGGACAGGTTGGATGGGGCTTTGAGAAATCTGGTCTAGTGGAAGGTGCCCTGCCCTTGGTAGCGGGGTTGGAATTAGATGACCTTTAAAGGTGCCACCAACCCAAACCAATTCTATCATTTTTCATCCAAAAGTGAAGTGCACTAAAGCCACTGATGCACAATTCTAATTTCATGTTCAATCTTTTAAGTAGACTGTTTAACTGCATGATTTAACAACCATGTGGAATATAACATCTCTTAGTATCATATTTTCAAACAAATGGATTATTTGTTGCTGGTCAGAGAAGCAGCATTCAAAGATATTTATCCTTGTCCTAAACTTTCTGCCACCACTAAGATTTTTATTATCTAAAGAGAAGGGAAAAAACATACTTTAAAGAAGTCGAATTTGGAAAGCACTATTGGCCAAGTCACAAATAGGCACCTGTGTTCTACACCTTTTTCCATAGTTTAGTGAATACAGAAAAGGACTAAGTCATAAATTACCTCCTTTTCATAGGTCTAACTTTTCTTAGCCAACTTGCCTTCTCACAGTTTCCCAGTAAGTACTTGTGAAGCAAGTGTTTCATCTGCAGAGCAATGGCAATGCCATTTAACTGCACAGAAATGTTTGGAAAGCACATGGGATACTTTCATAACTGCAACATAAAAAGTAAGAATTTCTCTTGCTGCAATTAAGAGTTAGACTGCATGCTTTGATTACAGGAAGATCCACAAAATTATCCTGCAGAGCAAGGAAAGCATACACCTGCTGAGTGTATCCAAAGGAATCCAGGTTCCTCAGTCTAGATACTGAGGATGAAAATGCTCTGACTGTAACAGGTAAGGCTAAGGCAGACGGTCCGGCCTAGAGGACAAACCCTGGGGAGAGGCCAGTCATGGGATATCTGGCACTGATGTTTGAGGAAGTGAGGCACAGCAGGAACACCACAACCCTGAGCAATGGAAAATGAACAGGAATAGTAACAGTACATTGCATTATTTACACATGGATATCTACATTGACCACTGGTCCTATTTGTCTTGGGGTTTTTTTGTGAGAACCAGAAATAAGAGAAGAAGGTATCCTAAAATCTCACATCAGCTGACTTCAGGTACTTCACTTTGATGGCTAAGTGAGTTGGCAGGTTTCTCTAGGCTCTCTACACAGTCAGTAAAAATCAGACTCCTGCAGACGGTTATTCAGAGTAGAATGCTAATGCAGGTGCTCTTTATCACCTCCAGGGGAGAGTTTCTCTCTCCATAAGCTGCCCAGGATCCTATTCAGCTAAAGCTGCACCATTATATTCCTGAGCTTCCCTACTGAGATTACCTCGGTTTTCTTGGATGGACTTGCCTCCCCATTTCTTCCTTGCTCCAATCTGGTGGAGAAAATAAAATTCCTAAGAACAGTCTCTTCTCTCAAGTTCTGGTTTTATTTTATGATCCATAGTTTTTCTCTTGCAACTGAACTTTAAATTCAGATCAGGATATGGGCTTGCCCTTGCAAGTCTGAGAAAAGTCAGTGGCTTTCTGGAATAGATTCTGGAGATGAGATGGTGAATTCAGTTTCAGCACACTGGTTTTAATGTAAGCCTACTACAGTGAGATGGTATCATAAACCACAGATAGAAGTAGGTGAGAGACAAAAAAAAAAGACACCTAACGAGAACAGAGGAGTGTTTAGAATGCAAACATCATAATTATTTACTTTTATGGATAAAGCTATCCAGCAGAGAGCACACAGTGAGAGTTCTTGGATTCCGAGCACGTATTGGTATATCCATTTAATGAAAGCAGGGCATTTACTTTGCTTGAAATAGCTGAAAAGGATGTTAAACTGGAAACACATTAAAGGACTCAGATTCTAATGAAAATAGCATATATTTACCGCAAAAATGTGTTATCTAGCATGTAAATGGTTGGAAACCTTTCTGAATTGGAAGCTCCATGTTTACTAGGCCTCTGCTAAATTACAAGACTTATTTTAAAAATCTGATAATCCACTCCATATCTATTTTAAGTATAATCAAAAGAATAGTCATTTTTACTATTGGTTTGACAAAGCAAAGTAGTCAAACTACTCACTCAAGACAAGCTCAGTTAAGTTTGCCTTGAAACCAGTACCATGGCAATGTTTGAAATGTTAGTAAATCCAGCTATCTGCACATTATCTATGACACTCAGTTTGAACAGTGGCAAACATTTGTTTTTATTGCAACCATGTTTTGCATCCTCCAAGCATATATGTCAGACAAGTTTAAACTAACTTACAGACAAAACCAGTTTAATAGTTCCCACCAAAAACTTACAGATTGATGTTCCCATGTCATTTAAATTAGATTTAAAATGGTCTTTAGTTGAATCTAATTTCAGATCATATGGGGTATTTCTTCCTTCTGAAGTTTTCATTAAAAATCCCACAATTAGTCATAAAAAAAGTAAAATGTACTAAAGTGTTTTTCAAATCCAACCTTTAGAGTAAAAACTGTGAAAAGAAACAAAAATCACTCTGTGGGAGAACCTCATCAGAGGGTGTATACCAAAGTAGCTTTCATTCTTCAAAACAGCAAAATGTCATGTTTTCAATTTGCAATAAAATCAAGAGTCATCATTGATTAGAAACACTTATTGTGTTGTATTTGGGTGAATTTTTAATTGATACCATAAATATTTAGTTTCTAATTCAGATTTTGCACTCAGTGTCACCGATACAGGTGAATAATTTAAATTGTATTTTTCTGTCTTTAATATTATTATTCTTAATAAATTCATATTTATTAGTCCGTGTGCAGATGTCTATTTATTATCTGCATTAGCAAGCACTTTCTCATACCAAGTCTGAGAGATTTTAAAAGTAAAATAGAAAAAACAAGCTTTGTTAAAACTAGAAATCCTTCATCTTTTATTTATCTGTACACATGCCAACTTTACGGTTCCTCAAATCACATTCAACGGATGAGAGCACTGGCTCATACCTAAAAAAAATACTTCTGCTTCAGATGTCATATTTCTATTTAAACTCTCTCATTCCTTCTATCTCCTCCCCATATTACTCTGTGTGTGTGTGTTTTTCCTTCACAATTCAACTAAGATAGCTTACAGCTATTATTTTATTGATCTGTAATACATGTTCACTAAGGGGCAGTTGTCTGATGGCTCATGGCATTCCCCAGATGTACTTCCTGTCAGCATTTATGTGTTATCCTTTCCATAAACAGTTTCTTTGTCAAGATACAGACTGCAAAAACCTAAGGGAAGATCATCCAAGCTTATTCATACAAATCAAAAATGAACTAATTTCTTGTAAAAAATTTTATATGCACAAAATCATATGTAGCAGCAAGATCATCTGGTTGCAAGAGTACAGCCAAGACAATCAGAATATAAACATAAAGGTAAATCTAAATACTCATTTTAAAGGTACATCTAAATACTCATTTAAGTATTGCATCTGTGTTTAATATGTAGAGGTGAGGGTATAGGACAGGCAGCATTTAGGTGAACGGTATGCATTATGAGAGCTCATATAGAGATACTTGCATAGGTCCAAAAAATTCCAAAGCCAAATCTGTCCTTGCCTACTGGAAACATAAGATGCCTGCCCATTGCTCTTGAGTGTACCTTTCCAGGTTAAGTTATTGTATTTTCTTTTCAAACAAATCTGAGTTATATTTCTATTTTCTTCCCACCAAAGGGTTTTATCATACACTATAAACTTAATTTCTGAACATGTGGAAAAAGCTATTAAAATATATGTCAAAATCCCTCTACTATTCTTCTGTTAACTGTTTTAGCAACATTTAATTCAGTTTAGATTTTCTGTGACTTTTCTGGTTCCATGTAGGAGATAAATTTTAAGGTTTTACTCTTATAGATATTAGGGATATTACCTATTTCTGCAGAGTGACAAATGAGTGCTGCACTGCCTTTATTCCTGCTCAGTACTCAATTACTCTTTGTGAAACTGAACTATTAGTCTCAATAGACTATACGCTTAAAAATATCACTTTTAAGTAGAAAGTTGTTCAAAACCAGTCAAGTCCCTTCCTATCTATACCAACATAGATAATTCTTTTTTGATTATAATTACTATTGTCAAAGTTCTAGGCTACTCTCAAATGCAAACTAACTTCATCTCCTTCTAAATATAAAAAAAAAAAAAACAAATACAGTGACTAAAATGATATGGGATGGACTGGAAAAGGAACATTAGTCATCTCTGAAGAATATGGGCATTATTTTCTTGTCTCATTCAAATGCCAGCTGCTGACTTTCAAAGAGATTGTTTCAAAGCAATTCTCTTCCATTATTAGTACCACAGAATGTAGGCAATATCGTCTTATTAAACTAGACCTGATAGTGTACATCCCGCTCTGCTCCAATCCACTTCAAAGGACATTGTCATGAACATTTTGTAATAAACCCTAGCCATTCAAAACAGAGAAAAAAATAAGGTAATGTCAATAATGTTTTTGGTTGTTTTTTTTTTTTAATTTGGGGAAAACGGGTTTTATTTTTACAGCTAAATTAAATAGATCAGTACATTATTTATAGCTGGTTTTTTGAGTAGGTATTATTGATTCTGTTAGTGAAAATATTGCTTTTCCTCTCACATGAGGAAAAGAAATGCACAGTAAATTATTGAAAGTGGTATATGGACCAGCTTACCACAGGGCTTTGTTGTTTTCCTTATGGTATCAATAATATCTTCTAAAGAGTAAATGAAACAAACATAAAAATCCAGATAGCAGAAAGAAAGCAAAATATATTTAAGGGCATTTAATGATTAAAGTTATTGATACAAAAATTAACATGTAGACATCTGTATACAAAATATCTAGATGATAATCAAAATTTACTCATTAATAGTAACATTGAATAAGATACTGCATGTTTCAGATAATATAAAAATTGTGGATTTTTACTGTATTGTTGCTATAGCAAATATTTTCTATCATTTCCATTCAATTACATTTTCTGAAAGTTTTATATCTCTATTTCAATTAATTCAGGTTAAGCCTGTTCAAAGGACTATATGTGCAGAAAGCAGGAAAAGCAGGAAAGCAAATGGACAGGAGCAGTCTTAAAGAAAATTATCCTACACTAACAGGAAAACTACATGCAGCCTAAATCCAAATGAGTTGTGTACATCCTTGACTTATAAAAAAGTATGGGAAAACCCATTTTAGACATGAAGGAAATTCAGTAGATTAAAACAAATCTTTAGCTTTTACCTTCATTCAAATTCAAACTAAAGTGAAAATATGAAATATTAAAATTTCCATGGAGGGAGAATATCATAAGTACCCAGATTTTTAAAAATTGTTATGAAACCCTCTTTTTTCCCCCTGGGAGATTCTATAGACTGCTGATATAGTCTGGTGGACAGAGACCTATATGTCAAGCTTCTGATGCATCAAAGTGACTCACTTAACAATTATGTGAACTAGAACAAAGAATCTTGCTTTGATTTTTTTCTAATGTGACATGTAAGCATTCTAAATGTGCAATTTCAGGTGGCCATTTTTTATTTTAATTGCATCCCAGTAGAGACTTCTTTCCAGCTGTACTTTAAATATTAGAATGAGACAGATGCTGAATAGCCATGTATAGAAAGTTCAGATTTGATATGGAAAAATCCCTCAGTGAAAAGCAGCAAAATAAGTGCTCTTGAAAAAATCTGATTGTGATAATGACTCCTTGGCAAAAATATGCAGCTTATGCAAAACAAGTTTTCATGCAGTCCTAAAGCATATGGATCAAGAATTAGACTGTGCTTATTAATATAAGTTTGCAATGAAAAAGAGGAAGATATCCTGAAGAACAGCTGTATATAAATGGTATTCATCTGGATGTATCTACATCCGGATTTATTCTGGGAAACCTGCTCTGGCATAAATATTCCAAGAATTCAGTTTTTAGATATTCCAATCACAAGAGCAAAGGCCACCCACGAAGAGCTACTTCCAAATAATTGTTTCACACTGATATCCAGTTCAACCTGGAATACCACTACATGCAGATAAACACTTTTAAAGAGACAGAGCAAAGTAAACTGATCCAGCTCCCCAGAACAAGGGGAATACTCATTTGCTTCATTTGGCTGTGAGGTGCCTATAACTCCTCCTGAATATTCACACTAGGGCAAACAAGAGATATAAGGTCCTAAATTATGACAGGTAAAAATTCATGGTTTTACTTTAGTTCACCTTTTTTTTTTAGGAAAGAAGTGGCTTAAGACATGTTTTCTGAAGTTTGTTATTTTCTTCTAGAATGTCTATCAAACACAGCATTAGACTGCACCATATAATGTGCAATTTCTTGTGTTCTTTCCAGTGTAAAGCTTACATAAAATATTTCATAATTTACCAGAAATCCCTTCACAATGTACTGCAGCATAAGCATTTATAAATTGTGTTGATTCTTGAGGGAGAAAGAATAGAAAATAAATTTTGACGACAAATAGGCAACGTTTTCCTTGCATCACTTCTTGATACATTCCTACTAGCTCTTTTGATAACAAACAAAATCTATGGAAATAAGTTAGTATCTATTTGCTTTTGTATGCTTCCTCTAGAAAATTGACTCATTATTCTCATCCCATATAAGGAAGACCAGCTTTCTATCTGAAAGAAACAGAAGCATGCAAAGGCAGCCAAATAATTCAATACAGAAGTCATCCTCTTTAGCCCTTATTATCACATCAGTAACACAGTGCTATAATCAACACTTGCAAAACACACGTCCTAATTTAGATCCTTCCTCCATAGCACTGAGTATCAACATCTACTGAAATAGCGATTACCATCAGTATTAAATAATTATGTCAATACTATAACCCTGAGCATTGTGGTGAGAGTGAAGTAAGGTAGCAGGGCTTATGATGTCAAGTTTATGATGCTAAACAATTTTCAGAGTTGGCGGAGTTGTGTGATAACAACTGGGAATACCTTCTGTGAAAGACTATTTGCCCTTTTGACATGGTTGTAATCCAAATATTCATGTATAACATGAATACTTTCTCTAATGATAAACTTTTAGACGTTTTAAGCCTCCTTGTAATTGATTTTACACCTTTGTTTTTCAATTCTCAAGGTTCTACATCTCAGTTAGCTCATGGTAATAATACAATAAGCTACAAGTTATAATCTGAGAAGACATCAATGGCAGCAATCAATACACACTAAAAAAAATGAAATATTTTCAATAACTATGAGATACCGGAAATCTAATAACTGTTTTTATCTAAGTACATCAGAAATATACTGTCAAAAGTACACAGTCCAAAAGTATATGAGACGTCAAAAAATATGTAGAATATTACACCAAAACCAAGAAGGTTGGAAGGAAAAGTTATTACTTGCCATTCCAGGCCTGCAAAAGCACATGACCTGTAACCTGTCAGACAACAGAAAAAAACATAAGCCAAAACCTATGTGGGCTTCCTAAAGCCTCAGCAATTGTTGTAAAAATGAGAACTTGATTTGTTTTCCTCTTCATTGATCATGACACACTGAATAAAATCAACAGTGTCCTCAGAAACCCTATTCCTCAACTCCTCGCTAGCTTAGCATAAAATTTTGGTTTGGCAATTAACACATGTCCTCAGTCTCCCTCAAACATACCTTGTCATTTAGCACATCTGCAAAATTTTCCTCTGCAATTTCTTATACTGTCAAATCACACAAACTGATATATTTTCTTGACCCTATAGTTTTAGGCCTATCACTTTATGCCAAACCAGTGAAACAAGTCATTACTTCATCATCTTAATGTAGGAGGAAACAGACTGACCTCAGTGTCTAGGTCAGTACTGTCTGCAAGAGAGAGCAGTAACTGAATTCTGAACAGCTGCAGGTACTGGAAAGGATAAAATTATTCACTGTAGATTTCAAAAGTAAGTGTATCAAAGTCCTAAGAATGTCAGTTACATATTGCTGCTGTTGGTATTAAAATATTTCCAAATTGTGTTGCAAATAGAGAATCTGATATGGCCAATTCCCCTAATTTTGATCACAGTCCATCTATGATTGGTAATTTCACTGTTTTATCTGATCAAAGAAGCATTAGTCTAACTAAACAGGCATACATAAATATGAATATATTGATATAAAATACATTAGAGTAGTAGTATACCTCATGAGATTCTCAGTGCCTGTAGTAATCAGATGATTCCCACAGCATCCACACTTTTTAAGCATCCAATTTAAGATTCTAGGATTTCATTTACATAACTGTTTATTGTTCAGCATTGCAAATGAAATCAGAAGAATCTAGTGCTTTAAATGTGGCTCTGCAATATCTTCCTATATAATAAAAAGGTACTCAAAAACATTTAGGAAGCTCTAAATGATGATTATCACATAATGGTCAAATGAGGAAATATGTCATGAGAAAATTAGCTTCCGTAATGGCCAGCTATAGGGAAGCAGGTGCTATGCTGATGCATTATGAAAAAGGAGAAAAACCCAAAGCAGAATAACACATCAAATTACTACAATGCATTCCTTGTG
>JAWWEV010000095.1:56939882-57000121 GCA_035583235.1 Hafferia zeledoni | reverse complement strand
CCCCCCCCCCCACCCCCCCCCCCCCCCCCCCCCCCCCCCCCCCCCCCCCCCCCCCCCCCCAAAACACAGTGACTGTGTAATGGAAAATGGTGTTCATTAGTGAAAAATGTTGAGAATTAAAGTTTTGGATGTTATTACTAATTATCTTTTTTGCATATTTACATATATATATATATATATATATCAGCACAGGTCTTAGAGCATTATAAATCCTCACCATCTCCTGAATTTTTGAATTTTCCTATCAAATATTCATTCAAGTAATTCATTTTATAATGAGCGAGACTTTCAGATTCTACAGCAGAACTTCCCAAATTCTTTTTCTAGTAATGCTGATACCATTGGAGATGAAGATCTGAAGCCTAATATCTGATTTCTTTTGCCCCTGAAGAAATCACATGACAAAAAATGGGCATTAATACAATGCAAAATCCCACTTCACCAAATCCAAACCTAAAATACCCTGAGAGCTGCAAACAATCCAACTGCAAGGACAGAAAGGAAAAGACAAAACAAAAAAACCCAGAGTACCCGAAGGGTTCTTGCTGAGCAAACATTGTCTGACTGCCAGGAGAAATGCCAGCAAAGCAAGGCCTTTCCAAAAGCTTTATAGTCCCTTTGGGCTTTAAAATCTCACCCTTCAAGTTAAATTCTATACCTCTTTGCTAGACTTGTAGCTCACAAAGGGAACATTATAAACAAAACATCTGTAAAAGGCCAGGTAAATACCTTGCTTAAAGGACCATACATTTGCCTAACCATATGACCAATTATTGCAAATATTGACAGAAAAACACAGGTTGGAAATCTTCAGATACTGTTTTTAATGATGTACTGCAAGAGATGTTTTATTGCAGGCTGTCATGCTTAGATGGACAGATGACATTAATGGCAATAATGTCATCTCTCATTTCTACTTGCCTAGAATCCCTGACTATAACAGTTCATCAGTTGGGACTCACACATTTTTCTTTCAATTAGTGCAGCTGAAATTGAAAGAAAAATCCAGAATCTTGGTTTGCACAGATGGACTATAAGAGAGAATCGCTATGCTTTTCTGCTTTTGTGCCTCCCTTGGATTCAATTGCAAGTTTTGCTCCTGATTTTCTAAGGAACCACTGGCTCAAACTCTGAGGCATGATAAAGATGTTTGGTCTATGAGTCATTATTGGAAGTAAACTAATCTAAAGCAATGCAGACCAGAAAGCTGAGGATAGATCACACAAGATGCTGCATATAATAGGCTTTCTGAGCCAAGGAGAAATTAGGCAGCATCATTAGGAAAGTTTGTGAAACTTCTTCAGAAAAGACATTATTCAGGAATGAAATTCTAGTGTTAAAAAACAACTAACAGCATCAAAGAGCCATATTCTCTCATAGAAATAATTGACTGTTATTTTGTCTGTAATGGACTGGTTGGAGCATGACTTAAAGTGAGGGGGAAAACCAGCTGCTACTTAGTTTTACATTATGTTTACCAGTGTTCTTATTTTTAAAGACAAGTGCATTGATATTCTAGAAGAGCAAAAGATCCTGCCAGTCCACAGTACTCAACACTGATAAAGTCAGTGCAATCAAATGGCAGTAAAGATACAGAAGTGAGCAAGTGGGATCACATCAATTAAAAAAAAAAGATGTCATCTCTGGCAGGTATTTCACATCAACATGAAGGCAATAAACTGTCTGAGAAGGTCAAGCTGAGAGTACAGGTAGAATATGGGCTCATAATGGGCTTGGAACATTTTTTGTTGAACTACTTAGGCTGTAGGTTGGTACATATTAACATGTGGTGATCTTATTTCCTTTTACAGAGAGGGACTTCTATTTAATAGTCTCCATGTTGCACTATGACACTTCTATCATCCTTTCAAAGACAAAAATCCAATCAATTTGTTTTGCTTCAGTTAAATTCAGTTGCATTGTTCAGAGAGGAAGAAAGCAAACTGCAACTTTTTCTATTCCTTTGTAACATTAAATTTAACCTGTCTTATTTTTCTTACAAGCATTTATAAAGTAAACCAATGAGCATGCTTTCAGAATTTGAATAGTTTCATGTATCAATTCAAACAGAATAAACATCTTTCAGGAGAGGGCTTCTAGAAGTTCTTGCAATCTGCAGCCTAAAGCAAGTAATGTGCAAGACAAAAGGGAACTACAGACTGGAAGAGCAGGGTGGGCTGTGTCAATTGATGAGACAGCATGGCATCCTCATGGCATCCTCGCTTCCTTTATCATCACATTTTCTGCAAATGCTCTATCTCACAACTGATTTACATTTACAAAAACTAACTTTTTCCAGCTGAACACACGTTGGCTTGAATAAGTCTTCAAGCCAATGATCACAATGAATAAGTTTAAAATTTACTTTGAGTCCAGATCCCAGTATCAGGTGCAGTCATTTCAGTAACAAAAGCTTTAAAATTCAGACTACATTAGATTGTTACATGCTACTGTACAGGGGCAGTAAAGTACCTTTCTTGCCTAAGCTCTTGCAGTATTAGGAACCTGAAGCCCTTCCAAACTCCAAAGTCAGCAGTCTGTTAGACTCTGAATACAGCAGAAAACCATGATGATCATCATTATCATCATTCTTCTTCTATTTCCTCTATTATTTTAGAGGGCTGAAATTCCATGACAACTCCTGTGTCTCTTTTCAGTCCTAAAGAATTAATTTTCAGATCCTGGAAAGCAACCAGGAAATGTCTCATAAAACCATGACATGGTCAGAAGAAATGTCTAGATGTTAGCCTCAACAATGGTCTTAAATATGGTCCTGATTCCAGGCTGGCAGTCAATTCTTTATCTTTCCAGTGGCCTAAAAGACTATCTGTTCTGCGAATATTATATTCAGGTCTCTCCCCTGTGTCCATTCAATGGAAACAATTCAGTAGCCTGACAAAATATTTTTAAAGGGGCAAGTTTCAGAAAAGATCTTTCTAAGAGTATGTTTCATAAAACATGAAGAGTAAGGAGAGAGTATTGTTTTCATAAAAATCCTATGTGTGCATAGGCAGAAAGAAGAATATGAGCATAGTGTTTACAGCCTTCTTTAAAAGTAGCTCTTACAGAGCAGAGAGAATCTAATAGTTCAGTGTTCTCTAAAAGTTAAATACTTCAATTAAGTGTAATCCATGACTCCCTTTCACTTGCCAGCATTATTTTCATCCAGATCTTTAAAAAGCTGGTAGAAAATGTACCCTTTGTAAATGTGAATGGAAGACGTTAGAAAGCAGAACCCAAAATGCAGCAGAATGGAAAGATGTGCCAATCAGCATCATGCTGACCTACTTTTATTGTAGCAATCCCATTTCTGAAGATATGTCAAGTTTTTTTGTTGTTGGTTTGTTGGGGTTTTTTGTTGTTTTTTTTTTTTTTTAGAAAAGCAGCACAATGAGGTGTCAGCAAACATGCTGCTTATCATTAAAGATGTTGCTTGATGACTGCAAATACTTGTCTGTATGACTGACAATCTTAGTCAAGGAGCTCCCACATTAATGTGCCATATCACCTTCCTAATGGAACAAATACTGTTATGGTTCTGCAACAGAAATACGTAGGACTGAGCAAGATGCCTGTCAAGAGCAAAGATGCTGGTTTATGGATTCTGAGATTGTAAAAGCTGGAGAGACACATGTTTTCAGATGTCCAGTGACAGAGTTGCTCAGGCTGCTTCTTTTTGCTGTAAGCCCATTTCAGCAATTTTTTTTCAGTGTATTACCTATAAAAATATTGTCCTATACTGCTGTGTTATCTGACTTGATAAAAAAATGTATTTTTCATAGCCATTGTCCTTTAAGCAGAACATCATTACTCTTCCTTATAAATAACGCACACAATCTGTCCTTGAACATTCTGTTCCCACACAGAAGATACAACTAAATCTATTTATCTTATTTTACTTAGAAAAATCTCATATTGACCTCTAAGTTGGGAAAAATGGATCATGAGATGACCCAGATGTCATTTGCAAAACAAACTGAGGATAACATTAGATTAAACAAACACCAATGACATACCTTCAGGAGCATTCTGAAACTGCAGACTAAACTGAAGGCACTGGTGAACTGAGTGTACCATATTTCTTTTGGGGATTTTTTTTAGGAAATGAGAGTTAACAAATTAAAATTACCTTAAAACAGAAAGAATTTTCTGGCTCATTTACTGACAATGAGTCAATATCATTTTATTGATGATGAGGACTACAAAACAAACTTTAGTTCATTAGCAAGTGAGCCAACAAAATATAAATGTATCCTTGAATAAATTTCAGGGCAGTGTATTACTAGGAATGTATTTTCACACTAAATTCTGAAGCTAACTGTTTAGAAAAGTAATGTTTAGAAAACACAATGAAAAATTAACAATACTTACAACCATACCGTTTAGGGACACCCAGCAATCTGGTGGGAAATCCTGGAGTAATGGTACTAAGAACTGTAAACAACCATCCCAGTGGCATAGCAGGAGCATCATTCCAATGAGATTAAATATTCTCACCACTGCACTGGCCAGATCATACGTCATGTGGAAAATCTGTGGACAAAAATTACAGGTGAAGTACATGTTGCAAATCAGAAATGCAAATAATTTAATTCTTATCAGGTATGTTAAAGTAGTATCACCCTGAACTTCTAAAAAAAGCTGAGGTTTCTCAGCAAGGACCATTAATTTCAGCACATTAATTTCAGCAGAGAACTACGATGACACACCTGCCTCTCGGCTGCAAGCCAGTGTTATGTAAGCTGCTGAAAAATGCATATATTGGATAGAAGTCACCTGCTAAAGGGTTTTTTTAAAGCCTATAGCTCCTTTCAACTGAAGCAAGACTCACAAAACTTTGGTAAAGCTAGTGATATTACTACTTGCCTATGAACTAGGTATTTCAATGCTCACAAAGCTGTGGGAGACTCAATGACCCCTTCAGAATATTCACTTTTGCATTTATTACAATCTTAAAAGCACAAAAATCTGAATGAAGAAACAATGTAAGTAGTGTTACATTTTTTGACTTGTATTTCTATACTATTCTACCATTTTTGCACATACCAGTTCACTCAGGAAAAATGACAAAAAGGCAGTTAATCACTCTTAATCATTAGCAGTTTTCCTAAAATACTGATAATCCTGTAGCTACTACATCTGTAGTAGCTAAGTTTGTATTAAATTAACACAGTACTTTGAATTTCAATATATTCCTCCATTCTTAAGAGCAAATCACAAATATAATTCTCAAAAACAACCCAGACATTTTCAGGTTTGCCATGGGCAATTCTTTTGGACAGAATTTGCATGAACAGCAGCAGTCAGCTGCCAAGTAATACGGAAAAATGCATTTAGCACTTTTCTGCTCTACTGGTTTCAATGTACTTCCAAACTACAAATACAGACATATTCTTTACTTATGACACAATCCAGTCTACTCAAGATAAATACATAACATTTTAATATGCATAAATCATCATTATCCAGAAGTTACATTTAGACGATTAAGAAAGTCCAGTTGGTATTTCACGGAATCTTAAGTGGAAAATACTATTTGTTTGTAGGGATAGACATAGGCTTTAGAACTCATCAGAGGCTTTAAAAACAGATCACTAGAGGTATTCGGGCATATCGGCACATAACACTTTGTATTTATACAGAAAAGAATTCACACATGAAAGAGGGAATGTTTGTATCTTAACTTTTACATATCTGAACTAAAGCAGACATAAAGTACACATTTTAAATGAGTGCAAATACAAATATGGAGAGTGCATTGTGATGGCTTTAATTTTTTTTTTTTAATGGGAACTGGTCCTTGCTTGAAAACGACAGTGTATGTTTTGAGTCCCAAAATGCAAAACCTGCATCTTAGAAATATAGCTCAGACACTAACTCTGTGGAAAAATAATTTTTTAGTCTAGGGGATATATTCCAAATTCCAGTTTTACAGTCATTGGAAATAGATGCTTGTAACATAAGTCTTAACCAAATACCATCTAGCTGCTGTCAAAATTGAGAAGATGACATTGATATTTAGGAGATACTATGAATGGAAAGAAACACAAAGTGTCACAATTATACATTTTTCTTTTTAAGCTATGCATTTAGGGTACAGCTATTTCAATAGCTTCAGTTGTAGTAGTTGATATGAATCAAAATAGTGGATGTGTGCACTTAAGTAATTTTATTTTCAAGAATAGGAAAAAATGGCAAGGATTACTACTGTTAGGAGCACTAGCACTCATTCACCTTGCACTTTGTTTATATGGTTACAATACTACAACTATGAAGCAGAGATAAGTCCTGATCACATCAAAATTTTCTGAAGTTTTCCTTCAAGCTCCCTATTAGACTTTACTGTAAGAGACCCAGCAGAAGACCAGGTTCTCAAAACTCCCAGAGACCAAAACCCAGCACTCACATATATCCACAGCTTCTGCATCTTTATCCTGCCTCTGCAACTACAGGCTTAGGCATTATGCCATTGGGTTTGGGCTCTGCAAGGACTATTCTACCTTGTCACTGTTTTCTTCGAAGCTTTTCCAATAGCAGTGTGGCTCTGCAGAAATGGTCATATGCTTCAAGAACACTAACATGTTGAGAATTTTATGTGAAATCAAATCCATCAAAAGAATGATTGCAACAGTCTGTATACAACACTGCAACCTTCCACCATTTCTGAAACCCTTGGCTCCAGAAATAGATCCTGTGAAGCTTAGTGGGCAGTGTTAAAAATGCATGAACATATCTGGGATTATTATCTAGATTGCATAACACAGAAACATTCTATCAGCTTTTCAAACATACCATACTTTTATCACTCATCTTTTGCTTATATAGTCTAGTATTTGTGTAGTGTGTTCTAATAACTCTGAATTAAAGAAAATAATTTCCAAAGAAAAATCTTCAGCAAATGTTGAAACATCCTTTAAAAATCTCTGCATGTTCTCTCTCCAGCAAACAGTTAATATTTTTTCTGATAAAATGAACCTCTTATGGAAATGTGTGTTTGGTTCAATAAAACCCACTAAAAGCACACATTGTACAATGTAAACAATAATATTAGTTCACAGTGTTGCATTGATATTTTTACATTTGAGGGGTGAGAGGGGTGATGTTTTTTAATATTACTAGCCAAAACACACTGTGGACTGAAATAATTTATTTGCATGTTTAAAGTTCTTCCATTTAGGGATTGATTATGATACATTGAAACAAGAATACTAAGAGAAGTCATATTTTTATAGCCTTTTTCTGTAATCAGAAATTAAAATTCCTGTATTAATGAGCTAAAACTCATTAAGACTCCTAGGAGATATGTGAAGTGTAGTTTGCTAAAGAGTCACTGGAGGACAGGGAGTCAATGCCACTTGTTTGAGTAAATGGTGGCTTGCCCATCAGCTGATCCTCCAGTGGGATTGGAAGAAATATAAGACCACAAATCAATTTAACTTGATTTTGCAGTACAGATGTGTGGTCAAATCTCTGTGTTTCAATGGATTTCTTGCTAAGATACTATTCATAACAGAATTCAAACACTTGCATGTAACTAAAGTTAGGCCCCTAAACCCTTTACTCCTGTAGTTAAATATAAGTGCCTGGTTATCATTAAACACTTACCATCCAAAAATGCCATGCAATTAAGCAGGAATTACAGCTGTAAAACACATTTGAAAATCTAGCCACTTTATTTAGATTTCTAATTTCATACCTAAATATTTAGCTTAAGCATAAAGGCTTGAAAAATTACCGGTGACTTGAGATTACTGCATTTGAAAAAAATTGAAATTCTCATGAGATGCAACTCTTCCCATAATTTTACTTCACATAATAGGAAAGATTTCATAGGTATTTCTCCCTTTTCATTACTATTCACTTTCATTTCAATTACATGTGATACTTTTTAATATTATCATGTTTATTTGGGGGGGTTGGCTATAGAACTTTTCATGTACTTCAAAATCATGTTTAATAAAAAATTTAGTTTGAAAACTCACCTCTAAGAACTCATAATTTCTTTATATATTAATTTTATAGTCTTTTCTCAATAGCCTGGAAACCTCAAATTTTTGCCTGAAGAACTGACAATGCCTCTGACAATGGCTGAAATGGAACCTCAAATTAACAGTTTCCAAAATTTTGGTAACGTATTGCTCGCAGAGAATAAGAAATAGCTGAAGAAGTCCGAGTTCACATGTTTAATCTCAGTTTTCACTCACACTTTATTAATGACTCTTTTTATTCCCATGTAAGAAGCAGAAAGCAGATTATTCCCTCCTTACATTTAAAATTAAGTGTATACCTCAAATTGGTCCTGCTAACTCTGATTTCTGAGCCTGAGACAGAAAAATGGTTCCAGTCTTACCAGCCTGTTTGCTTCATAGTATTTGAGGGCTGTCATATTAGTTAATAGTGCACATACAGTTAACTAAGTGAACACAAAATCTGTTGAACTGCTGTCGTGGAATGCACAGGTTACCTATTCTGCTTTCTGTTAAGTGGCATGTAATATTTGCTCAGTTGTGATTTTTGTTTCAGTTTATAATCATACAATCATACAACCATTAAGGCTGGAAAAGACCTCCAATATCAAGTCCAACCTTTGACTGAACACCACAGTGTCAACCAGACCATGGCACCAAATGCCCCATACAGTAATTTCTTGAACACCTCCAGGGGTGGCAATTCCACTGCCTTTAATTTTTAGCTTCAGTTTATATAACAATTTATATATAACTTATAAGAGTTTATTTCTAATTAAACAAAAAAAATATTTTGGACTTCTTGGAAAAATTTATCCAAATCTCACACCATTAAGTTAATTCAGACACCTCTTCCACCCCTCAGAAGTACTAAAGGTGCTCAGAATCAAAAAAACTATCTTGAGTTTAGTCTTCAGATTAAGATTAACATCATGCCTTGGGCAATATGAAATGGCACTTCCACTAAGTGAGCTATGTGTGGAGTCTGGAATATTAAATAGCCACAGTTGGGAGACAGAAAGAGCTGCACATGTGCAGCTGTGGAAAGCATGCTGAAAGCTGTACCCAGAGCAACAATGGAACTTCAGGCTACACTGCAGGGCAGAATAACAGTTATATAAAATAAACAGTTATTAAAAAATAACAGTTATAAAACCAGTCTGTAAATGACAAGGGATTTTTTGTTTCAGTCTCTGGGTCAGCCCAAAATTATTAGGTTTATCCCTTGGAGCACCCATTAAACAGAGATTATAAACCATCAGTTCTGAATTTTCATACCTGACCTGAATGTTTACTTTTAACATAGTGGTTGCAACAAAGCCCCTCTGGAAATAACATAAAAGAGGGAGCACAATGCCTCTTTTTGAGCATCCATCTCTTAATCTCCTTTTAAACAATGAAAGACAATCATGGCTTTTTTGTTTATTCATCTCATACTCAACTAATTGACTTCAAAAGATATTTTTCATATATATCACTTGGGATACGATAGGTCTGATTCAATTCCTACCAAAGCCAATTTCTTTGAGAGTTGCAAGTTACTACACTCTACACTGGAAACACATCTGGCACAAGTGGATATAAACGCACATTGATCGAAATGCCTGGCTATGCCCTCAGAGTAACATTTTACACGCAACTGACTTCTGATATGTGTACTTAATTTTATTATAAATACTTCATCATTGCTAATTCAGTAGTGGGGAAAGGTATATAGTTTTATCTAATCCAATTGTATCTGTGACCTTAAGATGATGACAAATGCAAAGAACTGCTTCTACTTTAGTTGGCCCTGAAGGGGAAACACCAGTGATTTAATAAACAGAACAAAGTATTTTTAATCAAACATATTCAGAAAAAAAGAGCTGAGAATGGCCTGTTTTATGTGACCTTTAAAATTGGTTACTTTCTAGATGGAGTCAATCTGACACTTGGTTTTATAATAGAACTCCCATTTATTCCAATTCAAGACAGGTACAAATAGAAACTAGCTTCTGCAGAGCAAACAGAGCAGCACAACAAAATAGAAATGTGACAGGTCAGACCTGAAAGCATTAATAAAAATACTTTGCTGAAGAAAGATTTAGGTAAGACTTGGAAAGGTCACATATTTGTGACCAGCAAAATTTATTTACCAAATATCAATTCTGCAATACTTATTTTCTACTGTGAATTGACCATACTAAATACTACCTCTCACACGGAGCACATGACTTCACTGTCAAAATGTGTGGTTTTGTTATCCTACTGTGATAAATGTGTGTGACCTGTCTTGACATCTAAATAGAGAGGAGTAATCATTTTAGTCATACAATAAAAAAATCAAGAAAAGAATGATAAAATTCACGGTCCTGAAATAAAATATACAGTGCTAATTTTCTATGGGTTTTTACAGAGGTGGAGGTCTCATTCATCACTTATGTTGATGATAGAAAATACCTTATTAGACTAAGATTTAATCTTAGCTGAAACAAAGTAAAAATGAACAAAAAAGAGCTCACAACTGTCAGAAAGACACAAACATGCAATACTAAAAGCCTGCTTCTGTGACAGAATTTAGTTGAAACTCTTCTTCTTAAGTCATAGTACCAAACTGAGAATGACCATGTGGCAAAAAATACTGGCACTGTACATGAACACAGAGACTGAGAGCTTTTTCAGCTTGAACTATAGGTCCATTCCTATTTCTGCATTTTGAGAACCAGCATCACCTGAACTTCAGCTCATACTTCTTGATGGGCCAAATATATGCATGACAGCATCACTGGACTCAAGCTGGAGACCTCCGAGAGCAGAGCTGAGCTAGAAGGGATATTTATTATCTTATGTATTTATTTACATCTTACAAAGAAGGCAGCTTGAAGATACAGCCAGACTCTAAATGGCCCAAAATATTATTTATGATTTTTCTTACTAGCTGAGTGAGAGGACCACTTCCTCATATTATGTAGACGTACTTTTGGCAGCAATACAGTAAGTCCAAGGCAGGGATTTCCCACAGTGCTAGAAAAGCCAGCTGAACAAGCAATGTGGAACGTAAATAAAAATATCACTGCCTATAACTTTTCAAATATAAGGGCATAAAGTCAGATACCTGACTGCATTTTTAGAAATTAATACCAGATTCTGAAGCCTATGTTTCCCATCTTTAACATATTTACACAACCAGTTCTCATACTCAATGAATTTGAAATAAACTATAAATACCAGACATACAGTTATAAAGAAATCTACCATAAAGTATGTCAATAATGCTGAGACAATGCAGAGAAAACCTTAGGAAGTAAGTCTTAGGAAAAAAAGGGCATGTTTGATAAAATTATTCTACAACATTTTTGATTATTCAACTCTGTCAAACACAGAACCTGTCTATTTCCACTTTTAAAGCATAACTTTTGATACAATCACACGCTACCCTCAGCACACTAAGTCTTTTCCTCAGAGACAGGTATTTAAAAGAGAGGAAGAAGGCAGTGCTCTGACTGTACCTGCCATTGAAATGAGTGGGACATGATCTGGCCTCCCAGAATCCTGGATCCAACAGTGTAATTTAATCAAAATGAATAAATACAAAGCATCTACAATGCTTTCTATGCATTTACAAATACATAGAAATTAATAGCATATTCAACATATTTTTACAGTCATCATGGTACAAACGGGACTCATGCAACCAGCTTCTTTCAATCTCAGTATTTTTCTAAACTTTTTTTTTTATTTGTTTTTAAGATAGTAATCTCTTTTAACTTCCCAATCCTGTAAACACAAAATGAAATCAGATACTGTCTGATAGTAGGTGAAGTACCAAAAGATTAGATGTGCACAGAAACTTGAAAGTTTTCATATTTACAAAAATTGTATCTGAAACTATCGGTTCTGTAAAACAATTTTTTTCACTAGATCTGTATTTCATAACAAGCTGCAAGTATTTCAACTATTTTCTTTTGTCTCAGCCAGAACCAGGTTTGAGAAGCAAATTAAATTGTGCAACTAAAAAGAAAAGAAAGTTTTCTCTCACATCATCCTAACTCCCCAAAATTATCAGTTTGAGATTTAAGTGGATGGTTCTTTAATATCATTAAATCACAATTCTTTTTACATGATGCCTACTCCCAAAGTCACATGGCTACATATCTGAGTTTCAAACCAATTGTCCTGCTTATAAGAAAGCAGTGTAACAATCTCATTGCAAACAACAGAAATAGTGAAGAATATTTCTCCTGGGGAATGTAAGTTGGTTTCTTACTGAAGCTGTTGTGGTTAATCTTCCAAACATGGAAATAATGGGCAAGTTATTCAAAATTAAAGTAAATTCATTAAATTTCCTGTGGAATAAAAGTTCTGAGACAAAACTGAATGCTTTCTGAATGCTTTCTTTTAATAGCATGCAATACCTTAGTTCAGAAAGTCCACAAAAATGCTGCTTTATGAGGCACAATTATTTTAATGTTTATAGATTTGTGTTGTTAAGATTAAATATAAACTATGAATAAAATATGTAAAATGCCATACCATACTAGAATCTGAACTTTCTTTTTTATAGTAAACTACATGAAGATTTCATAGGTCAATACTTATAAAAAATCCCTAACACTATCATTACAATTCAAGGTAGCTGATTAGTGCACAATACTGTGTTACAGTCAGAACTGTTCATCACCTGAATCCTTAAAGCCCAAAATACATAAAATCTATTTGTTCCTATGAAAATCTTGATAATAGCAAAAATGATTGAACCACTCATATATCATAATAACACATTAAAAACACGTAAAAACAAAAAAAACCACATAAAATCCAAGAAATAACATCTAAAAGGATATATGTAAAAAAATTATTCTTCCAGTTACAAATCAATGACTTGAGGACTAAGTCAATGTTTCACAATATTGACAAATTATTTTTTAAATTATACGGCCAATTAAATGACATTATAGAAAACTGTTTCATGGAAAGTGCAAATGAAATCTACAGTGAAAATCTTACTTCCAGTTAAAATCATATAGAGGATGTCTTTTAGAGTTTTAAAAGTTTAATAAAAAAAACCCAAACTTCAGGCCTATGCAGGTACAAAGAACACACCAGAATCAGACTCTTAATAATCTACCTCAAAAATTGAATGCAGAAATGGAGAATTCTGTTGCTTGATAAAAAGCAACATGTGATCAAAATATTACTATTTTAAAGAAATTACTTTGGAGATTTGTATAAAATAGTCATTCTTCAAAAATACTATGTTTATTTGGTTTAGTACACAAAGCTACCCTGACAAGAAATTTCATATGCTGAATTATTCTGTGTTCAACATTTGATAAAGATGTGGTCATCACTATTAGAAACAGTGACTGTATTCTTACAGAAACATAATTTGCTTCCAGTTCTGAATACTCAAAAGTCTCCACAGATCACTACGGATAGCTTGTGAGATTACGAAAAAGTGAGAGACTGAGAACAAAAAAAAAAAAGACAAAAAAGGCATACAAGTAATATCAGAAAAGAGGAACTACAGTAAGAAGAAACAAGTGTTCTTTTATGCTTCTATTTGGGTTCTTTGATTTTTGTCAATTTTTAAAATACTTAAATTAATGCCTGTGTGTGACAGCTAAAATTTTTCAGGATTCAATACAGAATCAAGTTAGATTTCATGTTTTAATGCTATTAGTTATAACAATGAAGAGGTGCTGAGGGAACATTGTGTGTGGACTGTTTTCCCATTATTTTTTTTAGAAAATAAATTAGTATTAACTAATTAATAATATTTTAACATGGTTATTTTACTGTGCTAAGGTATTTTGAAAAAGAAAACTGTTTGAAACAGAAAATAGTGCACAGCAAGCTTAACGTGTAAAACCACGGTACCCCTCACAATATTTACTATTATACAGTCTCTCAAAGAAAAGTTTATATTTAGTAAATTGTATTTTTAACTAGTACCTCTTTAAATGCAATGCCTAATAGTAGTTCTTCACATAAATAATGGAACAAGACAGATCCACCAGGCAGCAGTTTCCAAAAGGTGGTCCCCTTCCAGCCTCTCTTGGTGACATTGGAGTCACATTATGAAAACCTATGGTCTGTCTTCAGAGGTTTTACCTGAGCATTTTATCATTGCATTCAGCTTTTATATGACTGCTGAGTGACCTGTTGTTGAATATACAAACAAACAACTTTTGCACAATTACTGCTACTTCTATGCATGCTTTCAGTTGGCCATTCCTATTGTAGTAGACAATATAGCTCCTTATTTCTCACAGGAAAATCTCTGTATTCTCATCTATTTTGATTCAGTGCTATCAACATTTCTGCTAGCTAGGTGTTATTGCCAGATCTTCTCCAGAGCAATATTTAAGTCCGTTCTACATTTGGTAAAAGGAACAATCTTGTGTGCACTCATCCCTTGCAATCTTGCAGTGATCTGCTGCCAGGGATTGTCTGCAGCCTTTTCCAGGAGTGGATCCAAATGGATATCAAAAAAATCAACTGCATGTTGCTCCACAGAATTACATGCTCCATTTTGTGTTCTGCAAACCTACAGATTTAGAAACCAGCAGATAGCTGTTTTGGAGAAATATCCATATTTCAGAAGGCTCAAGAATGTAAGTTGGTTTCTTACTTTTTATTATTTACAAAACAAAAGTAACAGAATTTTGTCTCTTCTCAAAAGCACTTCATGAAGCCTTTTACTCTCTGACTCATCTTCAGACCCAACAAGCACATCAGCAATTAAAGCACCCTCACTCACATCATGATAGTCAGTGCAGGGTGATGCTTGTATTACCTCTTCCTTGCCATCACAGGCTATGGTTTCAAACTCTATGCGGGAATAGAGCTATACTGTCCACAGCACAAAGCAAAACCACCTCTTCTTTAACTGTTTCCTATTAACCGACTGCATTCCTTTGTTGGCTCCTGAATGGGTTTAGTATGTGAGCCCACACACAGTCCTCTTTCCAGTGTCCTGTTTCTGCTTTCCCTGCTGACACCAAAGCTGACACCACAGTTCGGATGGAATCAAACCAGCTATTGAGCAACAACATAACTCATGTACTACAGTCAAATGATAGGCAGTCAATGAAGAGGACATGTGGTGAAGCAAAACTTTGGGCTAAGAACTTCAAGTAGACATGCTCTTCTTTGAATGCTCCCATGTAGTCACTTGAACACAAGGAAAATTTTCGGACATTTCCTTTGGGATATTTCATAGTTTTATCTGCCATTATCTTTACGTTGCTGTTACAAGATCTTTCTTGTTGCTGTTTGAGTGCATTCCTCTACAAAACAGGCTGCAAGCAACTGCTTTCCTTCTCCATCAGGCTGATTCTGTCTAGTCCTTATTTTTTACAGCTCTAACCTTCTAACATTTTTCTTTTTCTGGTTTCTATATATTGCTCACATTTAAAAGCAAAGAAAGATTGCTAAAGAAGTATCAAGTAATTATTTTTAAAAAGGAGTATCCTTGTTTTCTCCTTGTCAATTATAAGCAATTCTAAATTAGTGTCAGGACTTTGGTTCACTCTGTATTTTTAAAGGCAGACTCTTCTGTTACTAAACATCTGGGGGAAAAGGATTTGAATCCAGTAAGTAGATGAGAATTTTCCCCTGGTTTCTGTGCTTTCTCTTTTTCTTGTTCCCCAGAGCATGCCTGCAGTACATTTTCAGTTCAGCCATTCTACATGATCTACTTTTTCTATACCCTGCTCCTGTGCCATATCCTCTTTTGTTTTTCTATTTTTTTTTTCCATACACTCCAATGGAGAACATTACTATTACATCAAAAAATATGTGGAAAAAGTTGTCCAATTTAGAGCAAGTAACTCTATGCTTTTTTAGAGTGACTGTACCCAATGGCTATCATGAAAAGGCCAGTATTTCAACTACCACATTGTACCAATATTGCCAACAACAAGCCAATATAATTGTGATTTAAGTGACCCTATAAAATCTGTGATTCATTTGAAAATATGCTTTGGGCTGTTCACATTCATATGCCTATCAAACTTCCCTCAGAAACTGGAGGCTAAAAATAGCTATTAAAAAAATAAGAAAACAGAAATAAGTCTGTAATGTTTGCAAATCACATAGCTCTAGGAACTGGAACACAGAAAGAAAATCATTACTGTAAGGCCTACAATAAAAATGGAAGAGTTTGCAAGTTTTCAATGATATTTCAATCATTTTACTTTTACTAATTTAATTCTCAATTACAGAAATCCTTTGTTTTGAGAAGGCTAAATCCTAGAAACATTTATCCTGTGTGCTCCCAGCACTGCAGATTACATCTCTGTGACTGTTCTGTGACATAGACTGAATAGCAAGGACAGTATTTACTTAATTGCAGAGTGACAGTGGGATGGAGAGGTATTTTTATCATTGTGTTTGGCAGCACCAGCTAAGCAGTACGTACTTCAAGTGTTTCCAAAGGCCTGGTTCACTCAGGGTGGAGTTAATAGCCCAAGGAAGAGGAAACAAAACACAGAAGTGGCAGCAGGGAGGAGAACAGTTGTAGCCAATACATACAAAAACCAACTCAGCGTGCGTGGAAATGGGCTAAGGCTGTCCAAGGTTGAGGTAGTGCCATCAGGAGTGCTGGGTGATGGCACCACACACATAGGTGACAAGCATGTTAAAACAAGCAGCACTGAAGCACGTCCCTGACCAACAAAGGTGGTGAGTGCCATGAGCAATACTGGTCTGCTGCCATCAGGGCTGCAGGCTGCTCTTATCCTGTTCACCTCTTCTGACATTGTCTAATATTGTAATAGAGCCAGGACATTTGGTTTTTGTCTTTTTATTTTCCAGTTGACTAGACTTACTCACATGCCACAATCACACATGTGAGCTGAACTCTTCATGCAGAGAGTCAGGGTGTCTTGAAACATTTGTGTGGGGATAGTGGCAGACTCTCTTACTTATCAGCCCCTCTTATTTCTAATGAGGTGGTGAAAATAAAATATGGGCAGTTTCCAAGCAACTCCATCCCACAAGCTAGATAAAACCAAGTATTTGGTTTGGTTTTATCTCCAAATACTTTTACAGCTGCATAACTGTTGTGTGTCTGTGGGGTACTCATGTGTGTAGCATCATTCAAGGAAGGGAAAAGAGAGAGAGAAGCACAGAGAAATCGTGGGTTTACAGAGTTATGAAAACTATTTGTCTACTCTGTTCTTGCCCTGTAGAGACACTCTATAAGCAATGAAAACAGGCTGCAGGGAGTTTTCTGAAAGACTTCTAAATGTGGAGTAGCACTTACTCAAATCTCTACCAGCCACTATTCCCTGAAGTACAATTTTGAAATTACTCTGGACAATTTATCATCTGCCCAATTGACCCTGTCACTTAACTAGTCCATCTGCATGGAGCTTGTTTTAGCATTCCCAGCCCAACAAGCAGCAATATATTTTATAACTCAACCTGCCTAATACAGTCTTTTCTCCTCTGTCAGATGCCCAGAAAAAAAAAAAAAAAAATCATTCCTAGGTCACACACAGGTTTCCTAGACATTAAAATGTCATAATTCTCACTACTAAATAGGAAAATAAAAAAATATCCCAACCCACAGCACGATCATTCTGGGAAATCCTTTGTGGTTTGACTGGCTACCATCTGACTTCCATTTCTGGAATAAACACATTAAAAATAAATAAAGAGGTTGTCTTACTTTCTTAACATGCCTCATGTTAAATATTCAGACTGTGCTTGCATCAGAATGGCACTTATGCTGCTCACTCATGCTTCTTTACAATTACTAACTGCAGAACAGTTCATTCTCAAGAAGCAAGACACATGGATGCCATGGGTCATCACTGGCTCTCTACTGACTATCTGGATGAAGGGTGACTGCACAGCAGACAGAGGACCTTTATGGGGTTCCTTCATTCTTTCTTGTGCACTCAGCACATGAGGTCATTTATTTACCACACATAATTAACAAACAGTACTCCCTCCATTCACCCCCTGAAATTATGGAGTGGAAGCAGTCAGTGTCTTTACATAAGAAGGAACTATGATAAATATTATTTATATTAAAAAGCCTAAATAATGAATGACACTGTTTTGGTTTGGTTTTTTTTTCTTTCCTCCCAGCTCCCCAAGAGCAAAGGAGTGCATTGCATCACGGTAACAAGAAAATGAAATTATCTCTGAAAGTCAAAGCAAAACAACTGATGAAGTACATCATTATGTTCAAAACATAGAAAAGGTTATGTAATCACAGACCACATCCTCTTTAATACACAATCAGGTCTCTCCAACATCTTCCTTTCAAACATTTTATTTTCCCTTTCAATTGGTCTTCTCTTTCCACTTCAGTAATTATTGATTCTTCCCTTCTGAAGGAGCACGATTCTAAAACAATTATCTGCTCTCTCAATATTTCCCTCTCAGCTACAAGCAGAATGTTATTCCATTATTGTATTGTTAAATCTTTTCTCTTCATTGAAGTACAAATGGGGAAAACAAAGTACAATTTGTTTTCTGTTGATGGATATAATGCACTAACATATACGGGGTATCATCTACCTCAGCCATACTTCTCAACAGTTGTTTCACTACCAAATGCACCATTTCTGTGTAAATGCAGCACTAACCAATGCCACACTCAACACAATCCCCTGCCCCATTTCTTTGCTTTCAAAAAGATCTTTTCTTAAGAATGTAACAGAGTTTTTTTGGGCTATGTATATACCTTCAGGTATGCTAAGGAAATTCTTATTCCCAGAAGTCAGTAGGAGTTTGGTATTGTCTTCAGTGGATCCAGCATTTCACTTGATTTTCCCTGTTCTTTTGTGGCTGAATTAAAATAAATGGCAGTTAGCATGACCCAACCACAAGAGAAGAGGTTTTGGGAAACGTATATCCAGGAGGCAGAGGCAACTGGCAAAACAGCTGAAAGAGAAAACCTGTAGTTCTTATGGATTTTTGTTCATTTCAAGTACTACTCCCTATTTTATCACATGCTGCATATTTTGATTTAATGCCTGAAATAGCAAAAGGATCCATTAGCATTTCTTTATATATATCTCCATCAAAATGTAAGTTCAAGTTTTATTTGTGTGTCTATACTCCGGGCACTGAGAAACAAGCACATCTCTTTGTTATTAACAAACAGAAACATTATACCAGTTTGTACTAAATGTTCTTGCATTTCTTCCATCTGTAGCAGTAAAATTTGCCTTGCTGGTGAACATGTTTTTTTCTAAAATGCAACCTTTGTAGATTTGTGTGTATTTTGAAGCTTACATATGACTCACGTAGAGATCCGATCTTACCTAACTAACTGCAGTGCCGTGTACCTACAGGTATTTACTACTCTTGTGTCTTCCTCTGATGACCTATAAGAAAATATTTTCCTACTGCTTTATATGTGTTGTGTACTTACACACTATTGAGCAGGAAATTGACAAAGAGACATCACTCTCTGTTAAACTGGTATACATAAACTCTTGCCCAAGTCATAAAGCACTGAAATCCAGCACGCACAACACACTACAAATTTTCCTGGCCATTCCTCCTATTACTTATTTTACAACAGCTTTAAAAAAAGGTACAAAAATTGTCCTACTAAGCAATATCACCTATACCTCAATAAGTAAGGCTTCATAAAAAATACCATGCAGTTTAACAAATACAATGAAAACCTAAGATGTCTGTACATGGTCCCACTCTACACTGCACTGGTGTGGATCTCAAGTACTGTCCACAGTTTTGAGTGCCTCAGTAGAAGAAGGACATCAAATTATTAAAGCATGTCCAGAAAAGAGTAACCAAGATGGTGAAAGGTCTCAAGGTCAAGACTTAGAAGGAATGTCTGAGGTCACTTGGCTTGCTCAGCTCAAAGGTAAGTAGGCTGAGGGGGGACTTCACAGCTTCCTCATGGAGGGTAGCAGAGGGGGAGATGCTGATCTGTTCTCTCTGGTGACCAGCAGCAGGGCACAAGGAAGTGGAATGAAGCTGCACCAGGGAAAATTCAGATTAGACATTAGATAAACGTTCTTCACTGACAGAATGGTTGATTGGTTGGTCCCTGAAAAAGGCTCACCACAACACTGTCAGAGTTCAAGGAACATCTGGAGGATGCTCTTGATCCTGTGGTTTAGTTTCAAGTAGTCACATAATGAACAGGGAGTTCTCGATGACCTTTATGGGTCCTTTTCAACTTGGGATACAATAATTTCAGGTAAACAAATCTTTGCTTTACTTCAGTTCTTCTACACGAGATGTCACAGGAACAATTATCCCCAAGCCAACAGGATTAAAGCCATCATCCCCCATGCTACCTCAGTGATGGTTCAGATGTTACCACAACTACTGACTGCTAAGAAATGCTATCACAGACATTTCTCTTTGGTATCATCAAGAGCTCAGCTGTCATGCTTTACCTTTTGAAGCTTATTAATACAGTTGATATTAGTGATCACACTGAAAAGCTTACATATAAACATATAGACCCATACCTCTCTATATAATTTACCAGTTGGAGCCCAGCAATAATGGTGATTCATATGGAGCACAACCTCTGTACAAAAAGCCGAAAGAAAGAACTAGAGAATACTTCTCTCATACTGCACATGCAGACCAACACTAAGCCTCCTGCCTTTCTCAATAAATGAGCCAGCTCAGCACCGTCTATGGAAAAATCCTCCAGCGTTATTTGAACAGGGAACCCAAATGATGGAAACTGCCTTCTGGAAGGATAGTTCCACTCAATCTAAAACACTTGGGAAGACTCACATTCTCGTCTTAGCTCCTAAATATGCTTTACAGAGGGTTTTCTAGGTTATTTTACTGCAGTAGTTGGGTTTATTGCACTCCACACCCCAAGGGCCAGAGAGATCTTTTTTTCTCCATAGTAAGAAATTTGAAAGAGGGCTGCACCAACATTCCAGGCCGTGTCTTCCTGGTTGGAAGCGGAGAGCTGGGTGACGGAGAGGGCAGGAAATAACACCTCTAGCTCCTCTGCTCCTTTGACAGACTCTTGTGACAACAACCATGCCTATGCAATGAAGATGAGATCGATGAGCCAGCCTGGGTACTCACACAGTCATGCCTTGGTGCATATTTGCACCGCATGAAAAGCTGATGCAATCTCATGGCAGGGGGGTGTCCTCGGTCTTCACACAAACCCATGGGGCAATCTTACCCAGATTTTGTAATTTAGGATAGCTCCTCACTAAAAGTAGTCAACAGATTAAAAAGAAGAACATAATAACTTACATACTGAAACACTTACTGGTCACCAGAATGGATTAATCCATGCAAAATGTTCTAGTTTCCATTTAAAAAGCCTATACATGGAGGCAAGGAAATAAAAAAGCAAACAAAACCAGATATGGACCACTTACTCTAAACTAAAAGTTATTGTTTTGCCTATTTCTTATCGATTTTTTGAAATGGTAGAACTAATCATGTCTTATATAATTCCTCTTACCTACCTTTCAGAAATCTAGATGTCTTCAAATCCTGCCAAATGTCTTAACCCGTTAGCATCTTGAAACAAATAGTTTTCACCTGATACAGAAAAACCACTTTCTTCTTATAGTTTACAATTCATTGTATCTTAATTTTATTGTGAGAGCCTTTATTTTTATGAAACAGGTCAACTACTGAGACCCAGTCCCCTCCTGTTTGTCTCTTCTCTCCCTGTTGGCATGGCTTTTACCATTAAAACATGTTAAAATCTAAATAAAAATACAAACATATTTTAGTAAAATGTTTATACCTTTTTAAAGAAAAATCATGTATTTTTCAAAAAAATTCTAAAAGAAATTTTATTACAATAACACACAATCCTCAGACAAGAACAGTTTTATTGCGTGAGTTATTTTACTGGTTTCAGCTGGGATAGAATGATTTTTTTTCTTAGCAGGCGGTACAGTGCTGTGGTGTGGATTTAGTATGTGAATAATGTTGGTAACACAGTGATGTTTTAGTTGTCACTCAGTAGTGCTTACCCTTAATCAAGGACTTTTCAATGTTCCACACTCTGCCAGTAAACAGGTACAGAAGAGGCTGGTGGGGAGTATGGCCAGGAGCGCTGATCTGTTGCTGTTGGGGTTGCTCTTGTCATCATTGCCATCATCATTAATCATCATAATTATCATTATTATTATTATCTTTTACTTTGTTTCAGTTATAAAATTGTTTATACTCAACACACGGGTTCTATTTTCTTTTCTTTCCTTTATCTCCTTGTCCTCCCACCGATGGAAGGAGGTGAAAGAGAAGTGAGCAAGTGGCTGTGTGATACTTTGTCACTGTCTGGGACATGACAGTTGTTGAAAAGAAAACTTATTGGAGAAAATAAGAAATTTATTAATCATGTCTATTAAGTTATAGTGATTTTGCTTTTATTTACATATAAAGTATATGATTATTTTTGAACAAAAAAAGCATATAGTGCCACCTAGGGGTATTAATAAGCTTATGAATTTGAATTTTTGACAGCTCAAATATTCTGAATTAGGTTTACTTTTCATAAACGCATTCCCAGGAATAAAATTATGTAGTAATTTAAGTATGAAATTTTGGGTTGCCAGCCTAGCAGTAGGGAATATGCTAACTCTAGACATATCATGTAAATTTCTTTTTTCTGTTCCAACCAGTAGCTTGAAAGTAAATGATTCTCACAGAAAAATTACAATTTAAATAATCCCTATACCAAAAAGAAACAAATAATAAGGAAAAAAACCCTTCTTGTTGTGCCTCAAAACTCCCACCTTACTAAAAATCTAAAATCTTTAGTTGAAAAGTAAAAATCACATTAATTGGCTGCCTCAGATGTGTGAAACTCCATTTCACATGCTTGAGTTTGCATGTCATTTCCTCCAGTTCAACAAAAGCTGTGCCAGGTGGGAGGATTCCTATGGAGTGGCATGAAGCTGAATGGCAAGTCAGACACAGCATCTACTTCCTCTCTTCAGTTTTTATTTTTCGAGTTGCTTTCTTTTGTTTTGTTTCCCCCCTTGCTTGATAGTTTGTGCCAGTGAGATATATACTGGCATTATTTTGGAAAGGTTGTTGATAGAAAAGTGGATTAATCTATCACAGACTACTTTCAGATACAGATCATTGATAAAAAGTGGACTGCTACCAAAATGTTGGTACCTTGAATGTACCATACTGATTACAGATAAGGATTGCTTCATTTCACAGGCAGATTTTGTACAGAAAATACTATAGCAAATATAGTATATATTGGTAGAGAACTAATCCTTGGTATTGTGTTTCATGGCAAACTCAAAATGACCAAACTAATCATGCTCTTAACATTTTAATCAGGCAGCCTTAGCAATGGAAATGTTTTATCACCTTCTGTCAACATGTTATGGACCCACCCCATAACAGTACCCCAGCACCTGACCAAGCCAGAACCTTATACATTAATCTGTTCTATTACAAAATATGCATTTGCAGGTGCAGCATTATTTTCTGCCTAACCCAGCAAAGCACATAGCAATATCTTATTTTAAGAGCATGAGCAAGTGCCTTGATCCAGTGGGAAAAACGCTCAACCAACAAAGCAATTGTCTATTATTTTAACTTTGTATAGGAAGGTTGGCATCCCTGCAAGAGGTGCAGTTAGTTGTCTCTCTTGACCCTGACTCTCATCAAACACCAAACAGGGCAGCACTGCTCACAATCCAACCTGCCTCTGCCACTGTGAAATACCCTGATTTTACTTTCACAAATACCACAGCAGCAAGATCCTGGTTTTATTATTCTGAATTAATTTATTATCAACTTTCAGTGTATCTAACTTGTGAGTCATACTGGATCATAATGTCATAGTAACGATTCTGTTTTACTGGATATAGCCTAGAAAATCCCACACAACTGCAGAAGCAGTAGAGTCTATTCAGTGCAAACTACAAGAAAGCTAGACAAGTCACTTAACAAACAACCTCTGTTCCATATAGGGGTTTTTTTCACAGCTTCCCCCACCTACTCATCTCCATACTTAAGTAATTCAAAGATGTCACTAGAATGTCTGTGAGGTTTGAAGAATCTATGAAGTTGTATGGATTATTTAGAAATCACTGATCAGAAACATTGTATTAGAATGAATTTTTCCAAAGAAGTTGTTCAACATTTCCCTTAGGAATCAGCAGGAACTAGAAACAGTAGCACAAGAAAAAAGGTTTAAGTCTTACTTTAAAGTAATAATGGCAGTGCAAATGTAGAATGTGGAATTTTCATATTCTATTCTTAAGCATTTTGGTGATGATATAACATTAACACAGTAACATTCTAATAATCACAAAAGCTTTTAAAAGAGAGAGGAAAAAAAAAAAAGAATAGTAAATTTATAGTCCCTAGAAATATGGGATTTTTCACAGATTATATGGGAGATCAATCCTGCAAAATTGGGTGATTTCCATGGTCCCAATCCAGGAAAGCACTTACCAAGTACCTTATTTTAAGCCTATCAGCAGTTGCCTTGACTCAATAGGAAAAAGACCCAAAAGCAACCAAACAGGAGTCTCTCCATCATTTTAACTTTTTATAATTAGTTTGGCATCACTGGAAAGTTATCTTTTCACCTACCTAAATGTAGATTTATTCTGGTTTAAAATTATTCTATTTTAGTTGAAGAGTCTGCTTTAAATCACCTTGCAGAGCAGAGAGCCTCCTCAATTCCATTATTTTCTTCCTCTTAAGTTAGCACTTCTGCACATAGATGCTGCAAATCCTACTGCATCATGAGGGTCCTTGCATAAAATTCACCAAAGTAATAGCATTTTTTAGCTGCAATTCATTGCGATCTAATTAGATTTTCTAGTGCAATGCTTTAATCATCTATTTGGAAATAACCCCTCTCTGCTGTCTTCTCTAAGGCTACTCTTCTGCTGCATGGAAAGAGAACAGTTATGGACAATTAAAGATACTCTAAGTGATAAAGGCAAATTTTAAAATGTGAAATTAGCTTCAATATTAAGGGTTTGTTGAGGTGACCTGTTTGAGTTACAGGAAGGTCAAAAAGTATAAAAACCCCACGTACCAATCCTAGATACACTGGTTACTGACTTTCTTGTTCTTACACTAAAAAGTGGTTAGAGGTGGCTGGGATTTTTCTCTTACCAATTACTTCATTCATTTACACTAAGTGAAATTTCCATGAGTCAGAGAAAATTGAGGCCATTTTATCTCCACCTCATTCCCAACCTATTATGTTTTTCATTCTTCCCACAAAACTTATACAGTGATGCCAGTTAAATGCCAGGTTCTGAGACAGATGTGCTTAATACATTGCCTGCCACTTCTTCTGCTCTATAAAGGTGACATGTACACCGAGTAACGGTTTCTAAAGTAGTGCTTTTAGCCATCTCCCTGCTCCCTTTTGAGAATTATTTGAGATATCTTATGTATTTATGTGTTTAGTTCTTGATCGCCTGCAATCTGAGATCCCATGGCACTGATCATGCAAGAAACTCAAACTGGAATTTATCCTTCTACATAAAAACAGAAAAAACCCCACCAAACCTTGTTATAATTCTTGTGGGCTCACTTACATACCAACTTTTATCCCTCTCAAGGGGATCCAATTCCATCCAAACTGAGAACAAAAGATGGCAATGTAAAAGAGCCTAGCAAATCCAGTGCAGTAGGGTTGGATGGGGTAAAATATGTGAGGAGTCAAGATAATACACTCAAATAAGATTTTGAAGGATTGGTGATAGTAGGCAGAGGCATTTAGTAATATCAGTATGCTGTCTGATTGGTAAAGGGAGTATCAAAGGACAGAAATAAACACAGGTTTTCTTAATTCTTCCTGTAGAGCACATGAAGAGTTAATGAGCATGTTGTGTCCCACCTGAGCACTATTAAACACCCCAGGTATAGATTGCTCTAGATCTACACCCCTCCAGAGGTATCTAGTGACCTCCTTAGACATAATGGCAGAGCAAACAAAGATATCTGATGCTGATAGATGGCTAAATGTCTATTTCACTATTTCATTACACCAGCTGTAACAGTTTTAGTATTCTCTGTTCAAAATAACAGCTCTAGCACTAAGTTTCAGGCAAGTATTGCTTTTCTACATCTCACATAGAGATTCAGGTTGTCCCTGGCCAGTCACAACACAGAGTAAATATCTTGTAAACTCTCGGCAAATCACAAGGAGTCCTCTGCGCAGTCCTAGGCACCAGAAGCAAGCTCCTCTCTTCCACTACCAGTTCACCCAGCCCCTGATGGAGAGGAAACATGACTGCATATCAGCACTTCACCTCCACTCTCTTATACAGAAGTCCCTGACACATCTGAAATATGTGGTGAACTGCAATACTCAGTTTCATTTTCAAAGCCTGGACAAATGCTTTGGTATCAATTATACCCAAATAAAGTACCTAATGCAGTTCTGACACTTGAATTTGTGTTCATACATCATCTAAGGGATTTCACGAAACAGTTTTGTGCACACTTATGTGAATATACAGGGATGAACCTATTTATGCACACTCTGGCAGGTTTTCAGGAAAAAATAAAAATCAGCTAAATTCATTAGATGGTGGAAGATGGTACTGACTCTTTCTGCTTATCCAGGTCTAAGAAAATTAACAAAGTACAAATCTCAGAACAAAAGTGAAAGGAAAAATAATTGACTTCTTTTGGTTCTTAGCTCATTACTGCTACACTAAAATTGGCCTGTCAGTGCTTATGAAGCTTTCCTCACAAATTCATACTGCCTGTATCCAAAAAATTATTCAAGAATCTAATCCATACATTTCTGTCTCTTGCTTCACATGGACAATTGCAGTGCTTTCTCAGCAGGTCCACCAGTAAAGCCGATTAGTAGAATCCAAGCAATTCAAAATCCAGTTGCAAGACACATAGCTAAATAGAAAAGGATATTTCTCAAATGTAACCCTAGCATAAACCTTTGAAACAGACTTTCCAAGTGTGCACTTGGAAACATATAATTTTGCACAGAATACAGTAAATTCTAAATTATCTTACTAAGTTTCTCATCACACACTTCATTCACTCCTCGTTTACCCCTTTGGTAATATGAAACACAAGATATCAACAGTCTGTTTCACTGAAACATGATGCTATTATAATCTGAATTATCACAGAACCCTACTGCAATATGTTACTCAGAATAAACTTCTGATCCAGGTTTACCCTTTGACAGGACAAATTATATCTTTAGAGCAGAGAACAGAGACAAATACAGAACTTCTCTTATCATGCAAGGAAATAGGCAATAGCCAATTCAAGTCATGCAAGCAGCAGGGCTGTTCACAGCTCTCCAACGAACAAACAAACCAAAAGAGAGGGAAAGAAGCAGAGGGATTTGTAGGAGGCATCACAGAGACCTAGATGCAGAATTAGGTAACATGCTCACAATGTATGCTCCACCTATAGGGTGCAGCTATACGAACACACTCCCTGAAACACAGCAGAGCTTACAACAGAGGGTATGTGTGCATGCTTGTTTCTTCCCACACAATGTACTACAACTGCGAGACATCAGAAAATGCTTTTCAGTCAGGGATATGTAGAAAATTACCTTTGGACCTATTTCCTGCCTTTCAAAACTGCGATACTATAAAATAGACTAATAGCTGATTGCTTTTAAACAAATATATATGCATCTGACACAGCAAACAAATTTGAGAAGGGATTGGATAAGACATTTCTTTACATCTAGTGTACTTTATAGATTCTTACATTTTCTACATTGGAAATTGTAGCTGTAGGGTGGAATGTGCATTCCAATCTACAAAAATTAAGACTGTCAAGGTAATGAACATACGAAGAATATTAAATTTTACTACTCCTTATATGACATTGAAAATTACAAGTACCATTAGTCTCACTTAAACAATGACTTTCTGATATTTTGTATTATGCCTTCCTCTAAATCCCCTCCAAAAGCTGAAAATAATTTTTATGATGTCTCATTATTCTGAAGTCACAATCAGCTCATGTTAAGATACCAAAATGGCTACATTGCTATCATCTTTCTGTACGGGAGAGATAACTTTTCACTAAAACTTGACTGTAATTTATTCATGCTTGACATTAAGGTATTAAGTAATGGAGTCCAATTTCTCAGGAACAACCATATGAATAATATTGCAATCATTCATTTAAAGTATTATTTACTACAAGCTGGGTTTGAATGTATTTGCATTATCATTAATTGAGTGTTCCAAGAGGATTTTTCCATGTGGCTATTTGACATTTTTCTGTTCAGTTAAACAACCTCCTGCTTCCTCTTTTCAGTTATTAGAGCAGATGATAAGATTCCTCTTGACACCTTATTCATTCCATCTTTTGTAAAGATGCAGAGGACATCATGACAATGAAGGCACATGCAAGTACATTTTATTTAGATTTGTGCAAAACTTAACTGTAAGAGTAAAGTGAGAGAAAGGAAGCACCCTCCTCACATTTTACTGACCACTAGGTTAAGTGAATGGTCCAGAGAAACTCATGGCACTCTTGCAGATTCCCAGTGTTTTGTCTTACCAAGAGGTCAAACAAGAAAGCAGGTAAAGATTCTCCCTCTACCACTGGGAATTCCACATAATTTTTCAGAAGGCAGTGGCACTTTCAATAAAACATGAATCTTTCACTGCTGCTAAACAGCTACTCGTTTCTTTATACTACATGTCTAATTTTTGTGAGTGACCTCAGAGCCTGCAACAGCTGGTGAGCATGACAAGAGGCTGGGGAGCAGTGAATCAACAGGGCTGCAAGTTTGGGTCAGGTATTGGAGAGATCAGAGGGTCTGTGAGTTGGCTCTTGGAGGTGCCAGGGGTCCAAGCAAGCTACTGGAGAGACTGTGAGGTCTGGGTTTGGGCTAGTGCTAAAATGAACCAGCTACTGGGCAAATGCATGCCTAGATCTGTGTGTCTGTGCAAGGTACCCACGACACAGAGATCCAGAGGCACCTTCTGGGCAGAGTGTAGGGAACTATCATGCAGGGACGTGTGTCTTTGTGTCTCTGTGTATATGTGTGTATAAGCTGTGATCCCCAGGGCTTGTATATCTATGTGTCAGAGAGTGGGGAGACCAAGGACCCAGGGGCAAATATTAGGCATACTGAGTGTCTAAATCCAGCTGCTGGTGAGATCCATGTTGTATATGCATATATTTTTTATACATGTGTATGTTTTGCAATAGATGGGACTGGGCTGCTTGTGTTTGTGTGAATGCTATGCCTTCTACCTGGACTGATCTGTGTGGCTATGTATATGTATGTGTACATGTATGTGTATTGTAAGCATGTATAACCTACTGGTGACACATGTTCAGTCTCACTACCGGATGGACCTGAGTACACTGAGCTGCAACAGCCTTGACTTTTTTGGGCTATGGTATTTGGCAACTTCTAACATTTCTGACACATATACAGATTCTCAAAACACTATAAGCACTACTCAAATGGGATTAAAATAGTCTAATATGTCTGTGGCTGTAGTTGTGCTACAACATATGATGATAGAAGAATAATAATGCTTGAAGACTAACTGAAACAGCTGGAAAGTGGCACAATCTTTTGGGCATGGGGTTCTGTCATTACATGTTTTCATAATTCTTAATAAAACAATGTTATCTCTGCAGTGAACCTGTTTCTCCAGGCAATATATACCATAAAGCTGTCAATGTGACACAGAAACTAATTGCATTCAGGGACCAGTATTACTGCTGATGACAAGAGCAGCAACAGAGAGGCTTAGTAAGGCTAAGCACAGAGAACAGATTTTCTCTGAGAAAGCAGAAAGAACAAGTAACCATGTGGTCTGGAAGCACTTTATGGAGTGACAATAAATCTTCATTTAACAATCAAATTCTAAAAATGTTTACACATCCTAAGATTAGTCAACACTGCCAAGGTCTCTCAGCTATGCAGGTACTTCTCTTTCTCCCAGTGAACCCCACAAAAAAGGATTTGGGATGCGAGTATATTAACTTTACTTCTCTATGACTAACATCCCAAGGTGTATTGCAGCAGATAAGTGAGATTACATGAAAAGTACAAAAGTGCCTATGTCTCTGATTCCATTCCATTTATTGTTGTCAATGGATGTCCTCCTGATCTTAGTGAATAAAAGATAATTCTGTAGAGACAAATAAAATGTTCAACTAAATAATCTTATTATGAAAGCAGATGACAGTTCTTGAACCAATTGCATTTCTAAACTCCACCTGGCTTTCCCAAGGGCATTTTCCACTTTGTCACCTTCCCAGGGGCAGTGTCCTCCAGGATGCTCCCTCCAGAGTGGGGCTTAGGTGGCAGCATCCTGCCACCTGATGAGATTTGCTTAGCTGGTCTGAACAGAGATCAGCATCTCTCATCACAGACATGACAAGGTTGCTTATTGTTCCGGACAAGGAAAGGAGTATTTTCTCTGAACAAGGTTTGGGAAAGAGGAGGGTCAAATGTGTCTCAAGCCTCCAAAAGCTTACATACCTACTCAGTTTATTGGATAAGAACCAGTCATCTTCCATGAACAGCCATCACGTATTGGGAACAACAGGATCTTCAGAAAAGATGATGACTTTAAATACAGTCCATGTAGGTTATATGAAATGTATCACTTAATTGTTCCATTATCATAATTTACATTATTTATCCCACTTGGCTTTACTTCCCCCAGAAAGTATTACATATTTTACCGATTAAGACATGTAGTCCCATTAAAAACATCTAAAATAATGCCTGAGTATTCCTAGGCTGCGAAGTATATTGAAGTACAACATCTTCACTTCTTCTAAATTAGAGAATTTCCCTTTACTTCCTTGAAGTTCATAAATTTATACCAGTAACAAAGTTAAAATATATTTTCATTGCTGAACATGACACAGTCACTGACAAAAGTAAAATATTTGTCACCTTAAAGTGAACTTCATTGTCAACTTTTACATCCTACTTCAAAGGGCTGCTTAAACTGAGAAAACTTTGAAATCTGAGTGCACTTCAGAGACATTAATTGAATGATCCAACATCATTGTTCCAAGTAAGCCTACACTAACCTGACCTAAAGGTAGTCTCAATTTTAAAGAGATTAATATCCATTCTGCTCAGAAAAGGTTTGCAATTCAGTCTCAAAATATGCCTTCTGCTAAAAAGGTAAAAACCCCTTATTCTCCATCCTTGCCCAAAACTTCATCCAGTTTTAACATTTTTTTTTTCTCAAAACATCAACTCTAGAATTGTGTGATAATATAATAATCAAAGTTCTCTTCAGCTTCATTCGTTAACCAAAAAGAAGACAGTTCACCTTCTCCTTCCCATCTCTCTTCCTCATACAACAGTAAGTCCACAAAGTCAGCTCAAACAATAGTTGAAAATAGCAAATCCTCACTCCAGAAGAGGTTAAGAGATTATACCTTATAAATGTAGGAGGATCCACATGGAACACAGTCATAGAAAAACAGGTTTGAAATACCACCATTTCCCAATCTACAAGTTGAAACACTCAAGTCACTCACTCTCATTATTGCCCAAACAAAGATCAGAAATTAAGGACCTGGGTGCTCACAAACCTGACATAGACCAAAAATGTTTTCTTTTTGCAGCCTTAGGATCACAACATGAAAAATAGTTGTTCTAATGCTTCAGGTTGTACTCAGCTTCTTGAATCAGTTATATGAGTTTTTATACAGTTGTGTAACCACAAGTAAAATCTGTCCTGAAGGCTCTGAAAGCTTTTCTTGGGAGAATGCTAATGGCATGGCTGAAATGAGTTCCTTCAGGATGATGCTGTGAGCTTTGCAAAAGCCTCTAACCATATTATCTAGCAGAGCTTTTATAGTGATAACAGATCATAATTCTTTTCTGTTTTGCAGCATATTGAGTGAAAACTGTAAAACTCCTATATATTCTGTAAAAATTGGTGGAAAATGGAACTATTTTTTAAGGAAAATTGCTTTCTTGATATTGTGGAAAGTAGGAGAGTTGCTGAATGAGTATTTGTACACCACTTCATTTCATCATGTATTTTTCTGTTGGAAATGAGGTGAAAAAAATTAAATCTGTACAGACAGTGATGCACAGGAAAAAAACATTTGCTCTGCTTTGTCTTCTCAACAAAGAACAGGAAATGCAGAAGAGGAAATTTTATTCCAATGGACACTTACTTTTCATAATTAAAAACCCCATAAATTTATACTTACAGGATACTAACTACACAAATATTCCTAGGTGCTTTACTAAGTCTTCTTTTCATTACACTTGTTTCTTCATTACCCTTCTTACCCTTTCTTAAAGCAGGTACCCAGATATCAAACGGAGGAATATGGTAGATCGTCTTAGACCCAGGTTTTTCAAAATTGGGTGCCATATTTAGGCACCTATATATAAATGGCCTGGTTTTCAAAAGAACTGAGTATTCATCAGTTCCCATTGATTTCAATAGGACCTAGAATTGATCACACCTCCGCAAATCAGGCCATTTCTATTTAGGCATGGTCAAGTGAATATACCAGAACCACTCTGAGATTCTAGTTTGAAAGCAATAGCCAAAAGTTTTATCAGAGAGTTTTTAGATACAGATTGTAACCTGTAAATGAACTCACTGCAGCACAAGAGGCTAAACAGAGGCACCTGAGCTGTTACATTTCTAATTGCCCAAATGGAGTTGGTGATAATTTTACTGCCAAACAACTTGTCTTCAGAGATCTTCAAATATGGAACTTTCCTAGTGGATCTGAATAATCTCATAAATTCGTTTTCTTTCCTAACTAAAATAACCTAGTTCTCAGTTTCCATTTCACTAGCTGCCTGCTGTGACACTAAAAATTATGTTAGTTATGTAACAACATGCTCTTTGTAGCTGCAGAATAAGAGAATAGTGACAGGGATGGGGACAGCAAAGTCCCCATGATATTTCAGCTTTAGCTGCTTAATGACAGCGGGTTGCAAATGCACTTTGCTGAGCTGGAAGGCATTTGCTCCCTTATTTGACAGAACTAGACAGTTTCAAGAAAAAAAGAATGGTATAAAAGGCACAAACAAGAGGCATGAAAATAATTTTGAAACATCATATTTTCTGGGAATTAAAAGACTACACACAAATTAATTTTATGTGCAATTTTAGAGGCAGAGAAGCAATAAGCGCAACTTTATTATTTCACAGAAAATGTCAGATCGTCCTTAAAAAATCATTAAAAAAGACACACAGTGATGCAAACCGCTGTCTTTTAAGGTTCTGTTTCTTTAAAGGTACTCATTTACAGACCTCAGTAAATGTACAGGGACAGTAAATGTACAGGATCTCCACAGCAGCATTGACTTGAGCCCGTGAATTCACACAACACTGAGCTGTGCTATGCAAATACAGAACCTTGCGTATGGAAGCAACACATTTTTGTGATGGTGCACCCAATCAGGTTACATGATAAAAGCTGTACAACCTCAAAGGAGCAAAGAGAGACAAGGGCTAGAAGGGCAGAGGAGTGGAAAACCTAAATAATCTAAATAATACTGGGCTGTTCCAATGGCTGCCCAAAGAGAGTCTCAGCCCCAATGTCCGGGGGTGAAAATCACCAAGCTGACACAACATCACCACTGCTTTTGACTGAGGGGGGTGACTGCTGAGGGGGCACAGAGGGAACGCACAGGAAAAGTCAGATCAGACACCTCTACATCACTGTCTACAGCAAATTAATTCCAACACGATTCTTTGCAATTTGATAGCCTTGCAATCAGGAGAGGTGAGACTGGTATGAAAATAACTACAAGAGGAGATCACAGCAGAACTTTTATGTCTAAGTTTGTAACAAACTCTTTTAGCATAGAAATTAGGGCTACTCCTTTAGTTACTAAAGAAACACTCCTAAACTACAGCAATAGAGACTTCCGCATACACCTTCACTCTTCAGAGACTTTGATGAGTATCCTTCATCATTCCTCTCCTGACTTTTAGAGACATGCTTGCACCAAATCTGCTTCTTTCTCCTTAACTACAACATGAATATTTTGGTACGTTCTCTTTTTAAAACTTACACATGTTGAAGTAAGTCTTTTATAACATTTGTTTTCCTTATCACACTGCTGCTCTTTTATGTGAGTATTTTGGGAGACGTCAGTTAGGTGACATTGACAGAGAAGCATCAGCAGGAAAAAGTTGTCTTCTGACCCTGGAACTCTGATTTGGAAGCTTACATTAAGAACACAGAGAAGTATTATACCTCAAAGACACAATAATTAAAGGAGTGGTTAAGAGCTTCACTGTGAAGGAATGGGAGAGAAAACCATGTATCTATGATAGTAAATTGATCTGCTCCTGTTCACTGAATTCATGCTGTAATGGGCAGTTCCAAAAAGGGTAAGGGAGCTTCTGCAACCTGAAACCCTACTGCTACTTATAATGCTGTAATTTCTTATTCTGTCTAAGTTAAAGTGTGCCAGGGATACTTCTCTGTGTTATAGGGAAAGACATTTCACTGAGAGGCAGAACATGCTGTACATAAGCACAAAAAGCTGAAGTGTAAAAAATTTAAGCAGCAAGACTGTTGGGGAAGCTGCAGCCTGGTTCCACTTTGAGGCGAGACTGAAATACAAACTGCTGAGACAGCTCATTGACTTCCACCAGAGCAGAACTAAACGTCCATGAACATACAGAAACCTTTCCAGAAGAGTACAAAACATATATAACCTTGCATTGACAAAGAAAAAGAAAGCTCCAGACAAAACAGTGAACCTATTAAGGTTAACAGCTTTTGAAGGGTGGGGGACGTAGGATTTTTTTCTTTTTTTATGACCAGTGTATTGCTCGTGTAAATGGCATTCATCATTTTTACCTACTTTTAGTTACAAATATTCCCTTGTTAGACCTAATTGACAGCACATCCACATACTCCTAGAAAAGGGATGTGGCATCATGTTTCTATTCTGAGGCTCCCTTGCACTTTCGGCTCGCACAAATTGCTGCCGTTGTGATTGTTCTACTTATAAATAATTTCTGTGTTATTGTGTATATACACAATGAAACTCTTGATCACATTATTCTAAACTTCCAAGTCTAAGGAGGCAAAAGATAATAACAAAGCAAGATACTGATCCTGAAGTTCTGAAAGAAATGTGGTTCATAAATAATAGGATAAGAAAAAAAACCAAAAAAACAAGAAAATACCTATCAAACCTGATTTCTTTAGACCTTCTTATCAGTTCCCAGCTACCTGACATTTTTATAGAATACTTTCCCTTTTTTTCATCACATGCATTCTTACATTATTATATATGTATCACTGATTTCATATCTTCTTTTGACCTAGAGATTTTCTCACCAGGGTCAGAAAAAAACCAAAAAACAAACATGTCAGAAAGAGGTATCACCAATGCATTTAACCCTGGACATAATTATTTCTATTTAAGTAAAAACTCGAGGAAATAAATACATAATTGCAGAGGCACTCTAATAACCAAAGATATCCCAATGGCCCAAGGCGCTTCCCTTCCTTTTCTGTCTTGGGCTGCACCCCGTAAGTAGAGGGACTTAGAAAAATTACGTGTTTCTATTTGGTTTTTTCATGACAATTGGCAGGCATTGCCATAAAAACAGCTGGGCAATTGGGTTATAAAAATAAAGATAAAAAGTCTATTTTGGTTTTGAGTTTAGATCTTCTCCTGATCTGCTTTACAGACTAGACCTGACAAACACCCACACTGGTGCAACCAAGGAGGTGAACTCAGATAAAACAGGTCAAGAGAGGCACTTCAAAACAGCTTTTGTAAGAAAGCATATTTTCTGAACTACTCCGTCAGCTACAACTTCTGAGAAAAAGTTCTTCCATAACAGAAAGGTATAGCCTGTGCTCTTTGTCTCTAGGCATGTTACATGCTGTGCTGTTGGATTAAAATGACTGATCACAAGATGACAGTTTTCTGTCACAACCAAGTTTTACAAGTGAAGGTTTTACCTTTTCATTCAAGTTGCTGATGCATATATGAATGAGCACTGGACAATGAGCAGATTCTTCTAATAAGCTGCTAATTTTCTCAGATATGTTGGGTTGCTTGATTTTCAGTTTGTTGTCAGCACGCTTAGCCATATTAAATTTGATCTCTTTAGCCCTTCTCATTAGTTTATGAACTGCCATGTCAACCACAGTTTTGAAAAATAAAGCTACCTACTCAGTTCAACAGGTACTTGATAAATAAATTGTAATTGATGTTGTAAGACTAAAGATTTTGGTATTGAACTTGTTAAGTCACAGTGTTTGAGTTTAGTGGTTTGTAGCCTCAATCACCCATAACAGGTAGTAATGAAAGATGTCTTTCTTACAAGTTGTTTTTCCATTAGAACAAGTAACTGAAACCTTCTTCCTGAAAAGTGTAACTAGGCCTCCTAACTCTTCTTTGTTGAGAGAGTATTAATATTTAGTTGTACTTTCAAAACAAGCAAAAATTAAGTCTGATTGCTAAAGGACACTCCTTTTGCTCTGATGGCATAATTCTCTGCCATACTGTACTTTATTGATAATTATTTTCTTCTTTTGCTACCATTCAGTAACTCGAAGATGATTATGAAAGTTGGCCACTACAGATTTAAGCTGTAACAAAAGTCTCTTAAGGCTTACTCTGAAAAGCTTGCTAACAGCTGTTTGTCTTTTTAGATTTCAAATGGAAAACAAATCATAAAGCAGCCAATATTTTATGTGGATAGTTGCTAATCTGTCTTTTCCCCATCATTTTTCTCAAATCCCAAATTCAAGAAATGCAGCATAAAACAATAAAGCAGGTGATGTTGCTGGAAGAGAGACAGGAAAAAAAAGTGATTACCAAATCAAATAAGAAGACATTCATTATGAGTTTAATTCCCCTTTCTTTGACATTTCCTCCTGAATTTAATTAGTCTCTCCTGAGGCTCATAGTCTTAGCAGTCTTTCTATGCAAAAAGAAGACTTGCTTGCCAAGGAAAATAAGTCCAAAGCTGTCCCAACTCTGCATCAGTGAGACTGGATTCTATAAATAACCCCTACAAAATCTATCATGGTCTCAGTCTGCAAAGTCAAATTATTAAACCTGACATCTCCATTACATATAGCTGTGGCACAATTCTTCTTTCTGAAATCTGCTACATTATCTTGAAAACAATAAAACTGCAGCTGTGCATAGCTAGTGTTTCCCATGAGTGATATAAAAGTACGGTTGGTTGATGAGAAGCTCTACATGAGCCAGCAATGTGCACTTGCAGCTCAGAAAGCCAGCTATATCTTGGTCTATATCAAAGGCAGCATGGCCAGCAGAGAGGGATTCTGCACCTCTAATCTGCTCTTATGAGACCCACCCCTGGCGCTCTGCATCCAACTCTGGGGATCTCAGAGCAGGAAGGATGTGGAACAGTTGGACCAAGTCCAGAGGAGGGCCATGAAGATGATCACAGTGCTGGAGCACCTCCCAAGTAAAGACAGACTGAGAGAATTAGGGTGCTCAGCCTGGAAAACAGAAGGCTCCTGGGACATCTTACAGCATTTTGCAGTACCAAACAAAGCCTAAAAGAAAGCTGGAGAGGTCATGCAGTGATAGGGTAAGGGGCAATAGCTTCAAACTGAAAGACAAGAGATTTAGATTAGATACTATGACAAAAAAATTACTGTGAGGTGGTGAGGGACTGGAACAAGTTACCTAGAGAAGTTGTGAATGCCCCATCCCTGAATGTGTTCAAGGCCAGGCTGAAGGAGCTTTAAGCAACCTGGTCCAGTGGAAGGTGACCCTGCCCATGGCAGAGAGATTGCAACAAGATGATCTTTCAGGTGCCTTCCAGTTCAAGCCATTCATTAAGTCTATGCATACTATTAATATTGTTTTAGGAGGACATAGAGTTTTACTTTCTTTAATTCAAAGGTTAAATTCTATTATATTATTAATGCTAATATGGTACTTCAGCAGTTTACTGCTTTTCAGTAGATGGTGAAAAAGAGAAGACTAGAGAAGTTTATTGAGCTTGTTAAGGGCCTGATTCTGCAGACCTTTACCTGAATAATGTTTTCATGAAAAGAAGTCACCAAAATCACTATTTGTCTAATTTGTCTGACTTATAAAATCACATATCGTAACCACATAGTCTGGAAATGTCTCAATTTTAATGCCCCCATTTCCACAGAGATTAGGAAAACTTTGAAGAATACTAGTCTCAGTTTGCTCAAAACCTAAACACAGCCATTTTTTTCTCAAGGAAAATATAATAATCTCTGAGGGACACAACTTGTGAGTTTTGGACTCCTGGAAATACTTCTGTATGCCAAGACATGCAGTCATCTTGGCTTCCATGAGATACTTTCATAGGATATTAGAAGGATTTATAAACTCCACCCTTCATGACATGTTCTAAGAGAGATGGAGTAAAATATGGACCAGTTATTATTGCCCTAAATTTTCTCAGATTTAGGCAAGGTAACCAGCTGCAAAATTTTGTTGCTACTTCTAAAATCAGGATCCTGGTTTGCTCACATTAATGTATTCAGTTGTCCTGTCACCTTTAGAACCTTTTTATCTGCAGTATTTTTTTCAATGTAATTTTACTTCTGCTCAGTGGTTTACAAATGTAGCTGTTACCAATCTTTTCTGTACTACATTCCTCTGTGCTGCACACTTTCAAATAGGTTGTTGCTTTCTTTCTGTTTTCCCTCCATAAAGTATGTGTAACAGAACAGTAAGCAGAAGGAACAATGAACAAATAAGGTCTTCTAAAACAGAATTATATTCTCTTTTTGTGTTGACCTTAGAGGAACAAGAGGAATACTCCATTTTCTACTTCCTACCTGCAAAAGAACAGATTGTTATATCTGATTCCAAACCAGTAATGAAAGAATCTGCAGCAGTAACTGATCTTTCCACTTTTATTCTCCATATGGCTATGTCCTGAGCATCAGAAGGCTTTCAAGTATTTTGTAACAACCACTCCATTGAACAGTTCCTTAGTTCTATAAACAGGCAAAAAACCCCAGCCAACTCTTCCTTACTTCAGTCTTTTCAAAGTGCTCAAAATACTTGCACTTACAGTTACACAGTCCTCTTAACATACTTTCTTCCATGGATGCTAAAGCTGTAGGCATTATAGCTGTTTGCGAAGAAGACAGCCTATCACCTCAGGCACTTCCCTAGAAGTCCATTGTGTCATGACCCAGTTATCTATTCCTCTCTGGATCTGTTCTTTATTTGTTCACAGAACTTTCTATTTTGCTTGAATCCTCACTTATCAAGCTCATTTGTCTTTCTGTAGAAGTCTACTAGCTCAAATGGACCAGGTCTTATGTTTCCAACCAGTGTTTCACCAAGCAACCACTCAGAATATCAGCATAAAGACTGGTCTCCCAATGACAATCCCTGCTGGATTATTTGAGTTCATGCCAAATTTAAAAATACGGATGATGTCCAGATCATCTGCCTTCTCAAGCCACAAGGTAGAAGATGTTCAGTGGAAGGTAAGGAAATCTGTGTTCCCATCAAGTACTTTGTCTACCCCACAAGCACCATAATCATTTAGAAGACGAAAACAGGTTCAATGTGGTTTTTCCTTTTACTGCTATTTTACTATCCAGCCAGAGGCATAAGAAGAGCCAACCATCTTCTTGCCACATGCCTCTGCTAATAACTCTGAAATGCAATTTTTGTTTTTTAAGACCAGAATTTCATGCAAACAGCTCTCCACTACATTGTTCACATTGATGTGCATTTTTACAGTCTACAACTGTAGACTGCAGAAAGAACAAAACACAGATGTAGAAATCTACCTCCTTCCTTGTCATCATTATTAAAGTAGCTGAGCTGGTCCTAAGTATTTGGAAACAAAAATATTTCTCTTTATGCATAAGCTATATAGAGCATAGTTCAATTAATTTATCATTTCAGAGTCCTAACTGATTTTAATAGGAATTTCTTTTTCAGCAGTATATACTGACAAATGCAAGCACTTTGAGAATATATTCAGTCAAACTGTTAACAACATGTACAGAAAAAACGGTAGTTTCAAATACAGAGCCCCATACTGAAGGAACAATGACTTGCTTTTTAAGCTGACCTTGAATTACTGTCAACCTTTCTGTGAACAATGAAGAGGAAAAAAGAAAGATGTTTACATAATTGTACTGGCATTACACACACAAAAGTAACTGTCCTGTTATATAGCACAAAAAAATAAACTTCAGACTTCTTAAGTAGTCAGATCTTCTCGGAGTGAACAGATGCTTCGGACTGAAAATCAAGTACAAAATTTTCAGCTTCCTTTAATCTTCCATAGTTTTACTGTCTGTGGTGTTCACCTTCTCCAGGAGACAGGCTGACTAGACTCCCAAGTTTAAAAATGCTTTACTATAATGTACAGATCAGCATACAGCTTAGCCAGACATAAAACTACACTTTCAGCCCCTGTGTCAGCAAAAAGGTTTGGAGCTTTCTTCAGTTTTAACAACTGCGTCCCTCCTGCTCTTGATTACTGTACAGACATTGGGCTAAAATTATAATCTTTGCTGCTTTTTAGCTCTTATCTTCCTTTCTTCTTTGTGCTTTATCCCTTCCTACAGAAGTTTGTTACCATACCTCACACTGGCAGGGAGCAGCATGGTCAGGCCCTGTATTCTCTACATGAGAAAATCTAGTTACAAGCAATTGTCTGGATTTTTATTTTTTTAGTAGTAGTGTTTTCAGCAATGTTTAGGATGCTGTTCATTGTAATGTTTGTCTGTATCTTCTTTTTCTATTTTTTTAATTTGTAGATTGCAAAGTCAGAAAGACCCAGAGAGTTTTTCTCATGATTTGCCAACCAGTGACATATTCTTGGCCTGGTGTCGCTCAGTACTACTGCTATGATGACAAACGTCAACAACAGTAACACAAGACTCTGAAAAATTGTCTTTGACATGCAAGTTCACAATCTCAGAAATATGAGTTGGTAACCAGATGGCTTGAGACACAATCTTCTGTTGCCCTTAGTACTCCTCTCTTGTTTTAACAACCAATTTGTATGTTCAGTTTTGGCATAGATTTCTTTCATCCTCACTTTTCAACTTCTGTCACTGACAGTCTCATTTGGCTCACTTCATTGTCCCATACCCGTACTAGGTTTATTTCAAAGTTAGCCTATATAACTTGTGGCCTTTGCATATTTCAAACTTTTTACCAAATCGGCTACACTGACAGTTCCTTTTCTGTGTTCTTTGACAAGAAAATAGTGTGGTTCAGTCTGAAGGAAAGAAGTGATCAGGAAATACCTGATTTTGAAGTATTTGTATTTGAAAAACCTAAAAAAAAAAAGTTAAGACCCCTGAGAATTTCAATTGAGGCAGGATGAAGACAGCATACGAGAAATCACAATTCAATAGTTGGGGTTCAATACATTAAATTATATAAAAGTCAAAAAAATTGAAAGCAAACAAAACAAAATCCCAAACAAACAAAAAAAATTAGCCAATAGATACCTATCATGATGTGTCTATACCAAATTTCAGCCAAAAGACATCTGTCATGATACCTAACCAGCACAGGTTATAATAGATTCTGAATACGTACTGGAATGCATTCCAACAATACTTGAAATTATGAACAATGCTGTTATGAAACAGTGTTTACCACTGAAATATTGACTAATGCTATTCCCATCAAAAAACTCAAGTAATGAAAATGGTACACTAGTAAATCTTGTTTCCCATAAATTTTCCTTAAAACTTATTAATTCCATATCTGTTAAGGTTTTGGAAATGCTTCTCAATTACCTTGCTGTACATCACCAAACCAGTATCTTATTGCCACCTATCTACTGCACTCCAAAAAAAATTCTAGGTAGGACAATCTTATAGCTTGAGAAACTTGAATGCCAGCTCAAAACTTGATTTTAATTGGTCAGCTGGGTAAAAAAAAAAAAAAAAAAAAATCCACCAACTACTGTTGTTTCTTCAAACTTCAAAATTTTAGAGACTCTAAAATAAGGATTTGAACTTGAGTGACAATGATTATTCAGTTTTCTTTCTTCAGGGCATGCACATTTTCTATTTTTCTTTTTCCAATTATCTTTTGATAAGAAAACCATGAAAGAATGAGAATAACAAGAAATTCCATGACACTATGCCACTGCTTTCCAGTGCAGAACAGAAGAAAGTGCTGTTTTCACTTTCTTTCTTCTGATACACATCCCAAAATGCCTCCTTCATTTTTACACTTTCCAGATAAGAAAGCTAGAAACTATAGATGATTAATGCAGGAATAAAATGGTGTGCTGATGTTGTTCCTCAGTCAGAAAATATTTCGCCTGCAACATCTTTTATATTTTTATTTCTTGTCTTTGAGCTTCTGACCAATTTAGGATATAAACTTTCCTTAATCTTGCTTGAGCAAGTGCTTAATCTATAAATTTAGGTGTCAAATGTTGCTTAACTTGCATTTTCAATTATGACTTATATTCTGACCTCAACTGAAATCATTAGCAAAGTCACCTGTAATATCTGTGGAGCTGTGATTTTATTCTTCATGTCCAAGTTTGTTTCCATATTAAGCTCCATTAATTCCACTAGGAAACATATGTTTCATTTGTGGAAGAGTTTAGGACAATTTTATATTACAGAACTAAGTTGCTGCTCTTATTTTCTTATTTTCAGAAAGGAGTGTAAATATTATATTTGTAAAAACTCATTAATAGACTTGCTAAACATTGGAGTTTTACATCAAACTAGCAGTTTTTTCTAAGTACTTACAGTTCAAGATGCTTCAATGAATATTGCTTAAAATGAAAATACACATATCAATTGATAAATATTTTTCTATTATTAAGGCTTAGTTACAAAAATCTTTATGCAGTTGTATGTTTAGCAACTGGATTTATGTCAAAATTGTGTAAATAAATGCAAAAAGTAATTAAAGCTAGGTCATTTTGTAGCTTCATGAGCTTGAGGGGTTTTGAAGGATGGCCAAGGAGAAAAGAGGTTTCATTGTGACTTCATCAGTCATTAGCAGAATACTGAGTCCAGCAGGACCATATGAATACATATTAATACAATTTCACCCTACGAATACAATTTAAATTTTAAGAGAGAAATGTAACAAGGGCATTCACGTGAGGCGTAAAATGGCAAAATTTTCATCTTAGACTGTAACTTTCTCACTTAAAAAAATATAAAGAATGTGTCAAGTGATTGATAGTGCTTGATCTTTAATTAGTTAATTATATTCTGTCAGCACAGATTAAGAATGTTCAAGAATCCTTTACCCTCACTATGAAGTCTTTATAAAGTAGCGGTTTTTAAACAGAATGAGTTACAAATAAACAGTTGTTCCTACAAAATGCTTTTTTTTCCTTATACACGTATGCATAAATATATCCCTAACACTAGACAAAATTAGCCCAAACCTAAAACAATTGGTCTAAACAAAGACCAATAGATATTTTATATTAAGTCTAGCAATTCTAATCAAATTATACTGATAAACTTTGTACGTGTCATAAAATTGTAGTCTTCAAGACTGAGTGACAATCTAAAAATGAATTTAAATTGTTTACTCATTTTTAGATCTCATAAAATCAGCCTATATATGGTTTGCTGCATAAAGGATAAGGAAATATTAAATCCGCATTCTCAAAATCCTGGGAAATCTTAAGCATACAAAAATCAGCCCTGCATTTAAAATAATAGAGATGGGACATATTTAATCTGGGGCAAGAAACAGAGAAAAATCAAGGATGGTCTGGCATCAAATAAACATGGGACTGGTAGCAGGTTCAGTTAAAGCTGCTTTTAGGCTTTCTTGGAAAATAAAAGACAATGGAAAAAGTGGTATGAATTTGTGAGCTCTAGAGCATCTTTAAAACTACCTTTATAATGATTTTAAGTCTTTCTCCTATATAAAATAAACTACTGAATACCTTCTATAATATGGCCCTGAGTAATGTTTCTGTTAATACACCTTCTTCTCTGGCCTAGACACTGATCAAGAGCAGTTCAGCTTGGACTCATTACTGAAAATATGAAGGAAGGAAATAACATATATCAAAAGGCAGCTGAATATTAGACAGCGGAGTTTCCAATGCAAATGGAATGATCATACCAAGATATAATGCATAGTATAAAAACTTCCTTTTTAGAAATGATCATATCAAAAAAGTAGCTTATATAGTATCTAATTATCTGTCCTGGTTGTGCAGTCTCATTCCTCAAATATATTTCAGGGTCAGACTAAATGCAAGCTGGGGATGTGTTGTATTTTTTCCATCAGGATTCTCATACAAAGCTAAATTTCATTAAAGCTTAAATCAGTTTAATTTCCCATTCAGGCTACATTATATTGGCTTTTATCTCAAGAAATTTTTAGAGACATTACAAAATACTATCTGCTGCAATACTGCACATTTCCACTTGCACTCTTGAATGATCTTTGACTTAATGCTCGACTGCTTGCTGAAATATACTCAGTTATGCCTTCCAGATTTGCATTGCTAGCACTGAAAGAGTATTGAAGCAGTCTCATGAGCCTTTCTCCTCATACTGAAGAACTGCAGAAATTCTTCAAAGAGCTGAAAGATGCAGGTTTGTATCATTTCACCTGAACAGTCCTCCTCAATCCAATAGAATCACATGTAATACTTTCTACAACACACATATACAACACCTAAGCTATTAAAATATTTTGATTCTTGTGATTTTGAACAAGCTTTCTGCTCCAAATGAGGGACCAATGAGGAGTTTCTGATCGAGCAATTTCTGTTCTGGCTCAGCAGGTCATCATTTCTGTCGGCTTCTGCTTTTACTCTCTCAGATGCAGTGATTGACAATGTAACGGTATATGCAATAGAAGTCTTCTTCAAGTTTACTGTTTAGCAGAAGGCAGTATATAAAAACAAACACATTTATTTACTGTAACAAGTTGAGAGGTGTGATGACTTATTGCAATCTTATCTCAAATCTACCATATTTAGATAAGCAGTAAAGGTAAAAATGTAATACCCTAGAATACTTTTTTTCTCCTTTTGAAATGGTTTTATATAAGGAAGGGAGTAGGGGTAATAATTACCCTTGTTTGTTGAGACATTTATTTCTAAACACAAACACAGGTACTACGGTCCATTTTAAGCAGCATATTATAATACAAATAGACAACATGATAAAAAAATAAAACTAAATTCTCAGTGAAGCAATTAGGTGAAAGTCTCCAAGTATAACTTCTTCTGTGCCATGCACATCCATATCCATATCCATATCCATATCCATATAAATATACATATCCATATCCATATCCATACTCTGTCAAATTACTTGAGAAGTGACATATTAAAAGGAGTGCTCTTTTATCACCATTGTAACTATGGAAATATGAAAACTAAATAATTTTTGAGTACTTTTAAGTAGTGGAACTGATAAGGTTAAACCTCTTAGATCACCTATTACATAAAGCTTTCAAAAATCAGAGGAGGGTTGTTGCTGAAAAAACAAATGAAGCCATAACAGGATGCTTTTATTTAAAAGAAGACTCTACTAGTGGAAAAAGTAGCATTCAAATTATAAAGAATCAGGCGTTGGCATAAGGCTGAAATGTATTTAAGAGTACAGATGAGCTTGCCCACCAAAACACCTGAAGTTGTATGCTTTTTTATATGATGGATATGTGTCATGTCAGCCACAGGGAACACCAGCAGAAAGAAGGGCTGGGGACAAGGCTTTGCAGGCTGCTGGGAAATAGCTGGCTCTGTACAGAGACAAGAGAGGCAGTTCAGAAGCATGAAAAACAGTGAAACATCTACCTTGCAACAAACAAACTAGAGAATTATTAATATGAATGAAAAACCAAAATTTTGAAAAGATCCCATGAATACTTGTGTCAAGGAAACACTAAAAGAAAAAGACAAAAACAAAAGATTACAGAGGGCAGCTGACAAGGAAGCAACTAACAAATTAGTTTGCATTTTATAACAAATAGTGTTTTAAGTCAGCTCTACTTTCACATATTTCAACATCTGTATCGGATCAGGAAGGATCAGCTACTCTTTCAATCCCATCTTATTTATTTATGATGTATTTTCAAAAGAGGATGCTTTTTAAAGCTTTTTATAAGAAGAGCTTAAATTAATACTCTATATCAGAAAGAAGTAAGTAATTACCAATGGGCTTGAGGCATTTTGTGGCAATATGGGGACAGAAGCTGGTGAAAGGTATTATACTGACCAGAGACACCTCTGCTTTACAGAAATTTGATCATCTAATTGGCAGAGACATTAAATTCTGTATAAATACTACAGCAGAGGAAAAAAGGCACTTTAACAGTTATTCTACTCTTATTATTTTCTAATAGCTTTGCCTATCCCAGTTCAGAACTATTTTGCTTGCCGCTTTTATCCTTCATTTCAAATAGCCTTCACATACTGCATCTAGAGCTTATTAAGACTGAGATATCCTAAATATATACCTGTTTATACTGCCTAATCAAAGAACTGGATGAATTTTGCAGCACCTCTGAGGATTTCAATAGCACAATATGTTGTTACTTGTGATTAGAAAACAGTGTACATGAATCAAGAAAAGTGAAATTTTAGTGCTCTGCAATTCTGGAACAGATCCAACTAAAAGACTAATACTCATGAGAGGATGAAGAAGAAATTTCATGGCATTTTGACACATGTTCATTCCAGCCATAAGCACTCACAAAACAAAAACTTAATTAAGCTGAATTACCTTAAAAAAAAAAAAAGGTGATGAAAAGGATTAATTGAGATAAAAACCCAGATGCAGCCTCAGCAAATTTAATAATTTGGCATCTTAATAGCAGTATGATAATATAGCCTACTGATTCAGGCTCTAGTGTACACAGAGTAGCCCTCCTCTTAAGCAGTATTTTACAGAAGTATGATAGTCTGGGATGTGTAGAAAAACTGAAATCAAGATACAAGAGTAAAGAAGGGAAAAAAGTACCCCTAATTCATTTACCTATCCTTCAGGCTGAATAAATGAAAAACACCCGGGAGGAACATACAGATCCATAACTGTGTAAGAGCACACCTGGGAACATTCCTGAAAGTTCAAAGGGACATTTTTATCTTATACAAACACATTCCTAAGTTGCATCAGCTGTCTTTTCAGGAATGATGTCCTCTCTCAGATATCCCTTAAATGCAGAGGAAAATAATGGGGGAGCAAGGTATTCAGATTTAGAAATCTCTCCCCAAGGACAAGGAAAACAGTTGTGCGTTGCCTTGCCACTTCCTCATCTGTTTCTTTCCCAGATCATTAGATGAGGGAAGAGAAATTTCATCACACTAAAACCCCCTGATAAATGCAGATATTTCTATTTGGATCATTTAGTGATAGTCCTCAACCAAATATAACAATTTCTGTACCTAAGTGAGACTGAGCACCCAATCTATCTCATGCTGATATTCACAAGATGAAGCTCCTAGCTTGAAAACAAAGGTGTTCTTTGTTCCAGGAGCAAATACAAAATTCTGATTACTTTTTTTTTTAAGTCAGTTACTTGTAGAAACATTAGATGAAAGTCCTAAAATTCTTCTCCAAGCTTAGCTTATGTGAGCTAACAGATTTTTTTTTCTCAAAGCATCAAAACTGAAAGAATAACTATTTAATAATTAATCTTTTCTCCATGAGAGCATCATCATTCTCCATTTTTCAGCACATTTCTTCTATATATTTATATGTTTGTTATAAAATAAACAGGGCTTTACAGACTCAGAGAAGAAAGTACTGAATGAATTTTAATGATTATAGTATATGTAGGTATGAAAAGGTGATTCTCCCATCTCAAAGCAGTGCTTTACTGCTTAGGTACTTCCTTCAAATCTCACCTGAAAGGGTTATTGCAGATTTCTAACATATTTTATTTGAAATAGTCAAAGTAGTGTCAAGAGGCTTCAAAAACCTTTTGTACAATAGCTGGGGAAAAAAGGAATTAATTTTAGAAAAGCATGTAATGTGTAAACTAAAATTCTGAAGTGGTCAAATACAATTGAAAACAGGAAGGGATACAGCTGAGTATTAATGGAGAAAACATAGTACAAATAACATCTCTGAAGCAATTGATGCTTATTTATCCCCAAAACATTATTGTATGAAGAATGAAAATTAAATGAGTCGAAAACAATTTTAAAGACCATATTATTCATATTAATCAATATTATCTTGACTACAGATAATTTTTCATTATTATGTTCTCCCATTTACTACATCAGTAAACAGTACCTCATAGCTGCTATCATAATTAAGCTTAATTTCTATCTTGTTTAGATAAAGCAGTTGAAAATGGTCTTGAAAAACCTCATATAGAAATAACAACACAGCTTTAACAGTTCTGTATTTTGCTATAGAAAACCTAAATTCAGCACATCTTTACTTCCCTAAAGGCTTGTGTCACCATAGTTAAGAAATGTTGAGCTGTAGGTTGATCAAATGAGGCACTGATGGAATGAAGGTCCCTTTCTGTGATAGTCTCACTATAGAAGGGATATGAAGTGGGGAGGCACTTTTGATACGCTTGGTTAGTACATAGTAATTCTTATTGCTATGACTTGGGTAAGATAATGCAGTAAAAAAATACAGGACAGGGAATGAAAGAAAAAGGGTAGGCAAACTACCAACCAATGAGAGTGAAAACTGCACATCTCTTTGAAAAGCAGAAATGAAACAAAAAGTTGAAATATTATTTTAGAAAAGTATTAGTTCAAAATACACTAAATGAGCACAAATTAAAGAGGAAAGAAAGACAAACAGATTGATTTCCTTTTTCTGAAATCAACCTTTAAGAAGAACTTATATCATTACATAACAGGGTATGTGGCAACTGAAATTCAAGTAATATATCGCTCAATGATGGTAAAATATGAATGAGAAATATAATGCAGTCTAGTCAGTTCTGGTTTAAGTCATAAGCATTGCTGTGGCATCACCACGGTAACAAAGTCCTACTTGTATAAAAGCTGAGTATAGAGTGGAAATGACTGCTCTGCATACCAATGCTAAATTGCTCTTGTGGAAATATCTTACAAATATCACTTTACAATGGTTATCTCTTTGCCATAGTTTAAAATGAAACATAATGAAGGTATCCAAACACTGGATATACACAAAAGAGCATATCATATACCATACACTATTTTATTTGCTACATATCTTCTGGTCTCAAGCAATTAGTTATTTATATTTGTATATCTTTTACTGCAACGTGAATCTGACACAAATGAATTTTTTATCCCAGTCAGAGGAGAAAAAGAGTCTTGTCCTTAGTGTACACTACTGCTTTCATCCAAGTTTCAATCTTGCTTTCTGTCATGATATTAACACCTTCAAATAGAAGCCTGGAATCTGGAAACATAAAATGCAGTCAGCTGGTAAAGACCTTTTCTTTGATTATGGACTTAATGCATTTTGAGAGTGTTTTTTGTAGCCTGTTGAGATTACATTAACAATGCCACAAATATCAGTCTCTCAGGGTGCACTACTCTGTAATATAACATAACTAGAGAGTTAAACTTTGTAACTACTTTATGACTACTAAAATCAACCTTTCTATAATGTGATGAACATGCAGAGGACATAAAAAAAGTTTATCATTCACTAGATATGAACTCATACATGAACACAGAACAGGTACAACCTTCTCAGAAGCAAAAGTCTGAAGAAAATGTATTAAAACACTGTGTTAAAGTGATTAATAACTAAGTAGAACTATAAGATGGACTAGTAAAGAACTGATGTGACTAGAGATTTGGTGTGACCAAAACAATGACCAAAAATATTACATTTAATGAAAAATGTTGAGATCAGAAAAAATACTTTAATTTTATACTGCAATTATACTCCATATGAAAAAAACAAAAACAACAAAACCCCAGAAAAAAATGTTCAAAAGAAAATACAACCAGATAGAGTAGCCTGGAACATTAAGAGGTTATTAAGTTGGTATATGACAGATTGGTTTTGAGATGAACTTGTAAACCAAAATAACAGCCTTCAAAATCCATCCATTACAGTTTTATTTAAGTATACTTTGGTTTTAATATACTGTTCTTGTCTCCTATTTTTGCATATTGAGGACATGTCTAATTATCCCGCTGTTATACTTGTACCTCTGATGGCAAAAGATCAACAGACTGTGCAGCTCAAGAGTCCTACAGGCTTGGAGGTACTGTGATGGAAACCAGGTGAGTTGGTCATTTTGAGCTGTATTCATTTTCAACACTGACTTCAGAAAATTATGAAAACAATTTCTCAATTTCTCTTTAGAAGTACTATTAAGTGCAACAGATGCCAGCAAAAGGTAAAAAACATGCAGAAAAATAATTGTCAGTAGCCATTTCTGATCATGGTAATGCTTTTGATAATTTTAAATTAACTTGGGAAGAAGAGGTCAAAATAAAACTGTACAAGACACATTTGAAAAACACTACATTCAACATAAAAATATGAAATGTGATCAAAACACTCCTTTAAAGAGGATGTAAAAGGAATGGGAACATAAAGGACTTTATGACTTGTTGAAAGGTGAAGAAGTCTAGCATTTTTGTGAAGGACTAGGGGAGAGGAGGCTTGTGATGCGTGGACAGTGTTCTGATATATAAATAACATTTCAAAAAATCCAAAAGAATAAGAGAGTAAGGACTCTGGAATCCAAAACTGAATTCTATCCAAATGTACACACAGTCATGGTGACCAATGCAGTATAAAAGGTGATGCTTATCTCACATGAAAAGATGCAAGAAATGGAACAAATAATAATGCTTTGTGAATTTGCAAGCAAGGACAAGAAGTCCAAATTACATCATATGCCATAATGTCATCTGTTGCATTAGTGAAGATGAATTGCTTTTAGTCTGAGAGCAAAAAAACATTTTTTTAATTTTAAATTGTATAAAGATTCTTGCCAGGACAAATTTAACTGGATTTTAAGACCCGCTAATAGGTGAAACTGTGGGAATTAGTGTTCTAATAGCATACACATGAAAAAGAAACTGTAAAAATAAAGTTCATAAAATCACATCAGTTGGAAAATACCTCAAGAGGCCATCTGGTCTAACTCCTTCCTCAAAGGAAAGTTACATTCCATCAGGTTGCTCAGGCCCACATGTATGGAATATCTCTAGGGAAGGAGATACTACAAGTTCCTTGGAACCTTGTTCCAGTATTTCACCAGTCTCCTTGTAAAAAGACAGATTTATGAAGTCTGTCACCTGTAAAAAGTACCTTCATTCTGTTGTGATTTTCTTGATAGGAATCTCTCTGCAGTGTAAGCATTAGTATTTTATAACCTCTGGATTCAGGTACAGGAGATCAAGGCACTTGGTTTTCCTTTCTGTTTTTTCATTTACTCTCATGGTATCAGAGTTTGTGCAAGCATTTGTCCTGTGCCTTTGAAAGCAATGTATTCTTTCCCTGGAGGAAACAGTAAGTTTTATGAAATTGGTCTTGCACTCAAAGTAAGGTTTGTGGTGTATGGATGGACTTGGTATTTTCCAAAGTAAAGGATTCTGATTCTGTGATATGCAATCCAAGTTTATTGTAATTTGTTTCCACTAAACTTCCTCTTATTTGGCACATCTGAGAAAGGTCTAGCTCTGTCTTCCCAAAGACTGTCTGTCAAAAGTTAGGTAGTTGTAGACAGTAATCAGGTCCCACAAAGTTGTAAATAAGCCCTGTAGTCTCAGATGCTTCTTTTAAATCTTCTTTACATTTTCCCTTAAGCATCTTGATGGCCACCTCCTGCTCTTACTCCCATATGACAATATCTCTCTGCTACTGGGGAATCCAAGTTAGACCCAGCACACTAGATTCATTCTCACAGCTGTCAAATAGAGGAGAAGGATTACCACCCTCTATCTCCTAGTTGTGCCCTTGACCTGAGCACCAGATGCTGCTGGCTCCCATTGCTGCCAGGCCCAGGGGGTCTCCTGCACAGCTCACTGTACCTCAGGGCCATTTCCACAGAGCCACTGCCCAGGCTGGGAGTGCCTAGTGTTAACTTTTCCTAGCAAAACCTAGGTATCATTGCATTAGTGTGTGCCTTCTAAATGGCAAGATTAAACAACTGAGGGAGAAGTATAAGTACATTTTGCAGTGCATAAAGATCCTGTCAACAGAGGAGCACCATATTTCAAAGTTAACCAATTCAGCACTTGAAAGATCAGAACTGTATCAACACTGAAAACCAAAAATAATAGAGCTGAAACCATAGCTTATGAACAGACCCAACTTAAAAAGAAGGAATTTTTGGAGAGAAGTGAAGCAAAGTTAAATAAATAGGAGATTATAATACATATTTACTCCTATGAGCAAATGAATCAAGTGGCAAGAGTAAAACAGAGCAATCATTTGTGCTCAATTCACCCTTTTTACAGAGAACATTCTTCTTCAAGCTATGACTGCCAGCTGAAGTCCTCAGCTGTGGGCTGGGAGCAGAACGTGACCAGCAAGAGATTCAGCAGAATGGCTGAGGGTTTACTGTTTTCAGGGTTTTTAACTGAAATGAGCACATTGGGAGAGTGTATCTATTATTCCTGGCATTCTTTACTTTTGCATTTGTAAACACTTGTGTGTTAACTATTCAGAATGTACCAGCTGTTATGAGACCCAGCAGGAAAATGACCCTCTGGAGCTTGTTGTGTGTCTCCAAGATCATGTTCAGAGGCAAACTGCCAGAGAGAACAGCCAGAGAGGAATGGTTTGCCATACGTTTACAGTGACACCTTGAATTAAACTGGGTACAAAACTATCTTAATTCTAAGTTTGAGCTGGAAATAGAAAAGCATTCTTTTGACCATATCTAAGAAAAACTGCTACATCCTCCCTTTGCTTAGATAGAAAGTTCTGAAAGTATTTTTTGAGCAAAGGATGGGAAAATTACTTCCAATTATACCTGAACTGATGTGTTTTTTGTTTTTTTTTTTAATTTATTTTCTCTACATGGGGTTGGGCAGAGCAGAGTGTAATACATGTTAGGTCAAAAATCTAAAGATTTCTCCATCAAGCCTGTGCTTAATATTAATTTTTTGCCCAAAAAGAATCAGTTGCAATCATCATCTCAAATGTGCTTTAAATCTAACTGTGGCATCCTTAACATTGCTGAGAAACATTACAAACTCACACTGAGGATCTTCCTCATGTTATTATGGTAACTCATGTAGCCAAAAACGAAGTAATGTCAATTACACTCTTGCTGTCATTTTGTATTTGAAGGTGTCATTCATTTGACAGATTCAGAGCAAGGATGATTAAACTTTTTTATTCATTTATTCAAATCTATTTGCAAAATAAAATATGAACAAAGTCTCTAGCCATATGATTTGTGAAGGAAGACTTAGCTTTTTTATATCAACTCCTATCTGAGCAGTTATTTTCCACTGAAATCAGGGGTAACAAAAAAGTGCGTTTGTGTATACTCTGGGTAACTTTAAGGTGACACATTTTACCAGGTGTTTCCAAGACCAAAAAAACCCAAAACTAGTTGTGCTAATTATTAGCAATTTTACAAATAATTAATTAATATTATTGTATTTCAAGAAGTACCTAGCTGTCTTGTTGTGCTGACAGCTGAAAAAAATAGGTTATTCTGGCTTATCAATAGTCCACAATTTTATATTTTATCTTTTTCAATCTAGAGCAGCCCCTCAAGCTGAAGATAATGTCATGGTATTATTCTTCATCTTCAAAAAATTACCAAACAACCCTGAAAAACTGAATGAATAAACACAAATTGAATACATTATCTTTTATTCTGGAAAAAAAATTCATCTCAATCTGTTATATGCTACCTCATGTTAAGTTCTTTTTTCACTTTTCATTGAAGGATTACTTACCACTCAGCTAGTTTTACACACACAGTTTTAACAGAATAATGGCACTCACACCTAGACAAGAAGCAGTGTGATCACATTAGCAAGTTTCAAGTTCAGTTTACATCAGAAGTTTATTTAGCTTTGATGGAGATGTACATTAATGAGACACTAATGCTAGAAAATCTCTGCAGCCCCTGAGCAAATTTCTGAGGAACTGGACAGTGTGCTGAGAGAGAACACTTCAAACTCTGACTGGTATCTGTTATGAAAAATATCTCACTCAAAATATCAGAAGAAAATACTTTACTCTAATTAGTAAAATACTTGTTACAGTTTCTCATTCCAAATAAAACACACTCATATGTAGAGCAATTTTTTTTTTTTTTAATGGGCATCAAGAAGGACATTGCTTCTAATCAATTGGTTTGGGGAAGTTGGGACAATTATAAAAGCATAAAGAGAGTGTTAAGTATTTACAGTTTTTGAAGAAGGAGAAATGAATGAAGGGATGGAGTTAAGGGGCAGAGAAAAGTAAGCAATTTTAAATACTTTCCAATCATAGGTCAAAATACTAAACCAAGGCTTCTGCTAGTTTGTCAGTATGATGATGTCAAAAAAGATTTGACCAGGAAGCCCTTTGAAAATGTCATCCACTTCATGTCAAGGTGTTCTTAAATCAGAAATGCTGTAACAAGCTATATTATTATAGTTGCGTTTTGTTGGGTTTTGTTGTTTTTGTTTTTAAAAAAAAAAAAAAAAAAAAAAAAATCAAAAAATTCCTAAATGTGATATCACAAATTAAAAAACTGCACGATGTTCTCATGTTCTCCTTTCACTAAGAGGACTAAGACTGAATTCTGATACTCAGTTGTTTGAAGCTTATTGTTTTGCAATGGAGCTAATCAAAAGTATAGGAGGGAAAAAATGTTCTAGGTTCAGTCGGTGCAAAAAGATTGACTCATCTCCCTTGATTTCATTTTATTTCAATTCACTTGTCGCCAAATAAAATAATCACAATATTCTTATAAAAAATTATTGTAAGAATCACAGGCTATTCTGAGTTGGAAGAGACCCACAAGGATCATTGAGTCCAACTCTTAAGTCAATGGCCCACATAGGGGATTGAACCCATGACCTCGGCATTATTACAATGAAGTTTTAACCAACAGAGCATGGTGAGATCATTAGTCTTTATCCCGCAAATGTTGGTAATTCAAAAATAACTATTTTTTAAAATACTGTGTTTAAGTTTCAGGAGTTCCCTCTTTCCAGGAAGGTTAATTACTCTAATGTGTTTATCTAGTTCTCTAACAGTAATGCCCTATGTCACACGGCAATATCACTTTAAAAATAGGGCAGATTAAACAAATCTCTTTACTTGTCCTGTAAAAATATTGGTTGTGGTTTAAAATGCACTTTGATAAGTATGCCATTAATGGCTTGTCTTCTAAAACATTAAGACATATGTTACTACAGTATTATGTTCTTCATAAAGCCCGAGGCAATGTTGAATGAAGATAAACAATGACTTATTTCTGACCACTATTGGCTAAATCGAAATATGCTCTGAAAAGATAAGATCAAAATTAAGCTTATGCAACACAATATACACTTGCTAAATTCTACGTATTATTAGTGCAGTTTTCAAGTTTAACATCTTTAAACAGGAAAAAAAGTGTACAGGTATGAAAAAGAAAATCATTCATACCACGTTTTAAACTTTTAGCTATAACCTGAAAAGTGATGTGTGGTCTTAAGAAAGCACAAGTTTTTGCAGGATCAAGCCCAAACCTAACAGTTATGTAATTGAATGCTTAACATGTATGCCCAGGTTTTGCTTCAGCATCTTGAAGCTGAATCGAACTAATTCAGGTGCATAATTTAAAGCATATTCCCTGGGTCAGGAGGGGTTTGCCCACCACACTGGCACCTTCTTGTGAGAAAAATGTTCAGTTCTGACAGACCAGAGAGAGAGGCTTGGCACTATGCTTATCCGCATGGTCATTAACCACCAGGAAAGGGGGTAAGAATGTTTGCTGATAATTAGGTAGGGTAATAAGGATAAGGACCACCTTCAAAGAACAGCAGAAAGACATTATAAAAATGAGCAAGAATAGAGTCATTTCTGTTTCAGACCAAAAATGACATACAAGGTTAAAAAAACTCCTCTACCTTTATATCCAAGACTATGACCACTGAGCTAACTATTATATCAGAGACAAGATCTTGGTTGCAGGTAGTCTTAAAATCAAGAAATCATCAAGGCAGAAAAAGAACTTCAAGATCATCCAGCCCCACCATCCACCCAGCACCACCACCTTAATGCCTAAATCACTAAACTGCATCGCCAAGCTCCAGATCGAAATGCCTCCTAAACCCCTCTAGAGACTCCATCTCCTTTAGCAACTTTACTAATTTTTTTTTTCTAATATATAACCAGAATCTCCTCTATCTCATTTTAAGGCCATTTCCTCTTGTCCTCTCACTGCAGGCAGGCCTGAAGACACCAACCACCACCTTATTACAACCTCCTTCCACATTGTTGTGGAGAGGAACAAGGTCCTCCCAAATTCTACTCTTCTGGAGACTAAACAAACTCCTCCCTGAAACTCCCTCAGCCATTTCTCATTAGGCATGTTTTCTAGACCCTTCACAAGCCTTGCTGCTCTCCTCTGGTCATGCTCCAGCATCTCAATGTCCTTCTTTAAGTGAGGGACCCAGAACCAGACACAAGATTAGAGGTGTGGCCTCACCAGTGCCCAGTACAAGGTGACAGTCCCTGCCCTGGTCCTTCTGGACACCCTATGGCTGATACTGGTGAAGATGTCATTGGCCTTCTTGGCCACCTGGGCACACTGCTGGCTCATGTTCAGTCAATGGTCAACCAATAACCTGAAGTCCCTTTCTGTCAATGAAAAGAATAGCCTAATGCTCTGCTCTGGTAAAAAAAAAAAAAAAAAAAAAAAAAAAAAAAAAAAAAAAGTTTTAATTTATTGAGAAAGAAATAGAGACCAAAAAAAAGATTATTGTGCTGTGGTATAACCTGTGGCTATCTTGCATCTTAAATAAATATTTTTGGCTACATTTAAGACAGAGTGCTCAGACTCAGAAACAGCTGCTTTCTAACATCTGTTGTCCATTACTATTCATAATCAGAAGAGTTAGACTTGCTAAACAAAATACTGAATTGTTAGCAACACAGGAGAGAAAAGTTAAAATTAGAATCTCAATGAAAAAATCTTTCAAAACAAAGTATCTTTATCTTGAAAACTCAGTGCTTACACTGGTCACATTTTTCATTTCAAATAGCAAGTTTTCATTAGTTTGCTTTCAGAAATAACTGAACTAAAGTAAATATTCTCATGAAAAGCAGATAGAAGTTACTCTTAAAAAGATTAAAAAAACCCAATTAGTTGAACAGTACTAACTTTGATAAGGGGAAAACAGCAAAATCTGAATCATTTTACTATGATAATTTTATAAGAGGCTCAGTATTTCCCAGATGTAAATATCTAGACTGCTTCAGATGAATTGCAATGTATGTGTCCAAAAAACTCTAATCTTGTCTTTAGTCTCTAGGCACTAAGAAAAATAGAAAACAAATAGTAACAACCTTGGAGGTTACAGTGACAGCTCAGGGAGTGAGCTATTGGAATGTAGATTAAGTTACTAATAGAAGATTTTAACTATATTATAATAGTCCCTGAAAAATGTAGCTGAACACCAGTACACAGCTGAGCTGGCATTTTACAGACCAATGAAGAAAACAGTCTTTGCTGCAAAGAATTCAACATCAAAAACTTAGGTAAGGCAGACAAAATGGTCAAACTAGTGAGCCAGAATGATAAGCCAGCAATAAAGTATGAAATTTAGCAGAGTGAGTGGAGACTCAGGTTTCTACCTGATAAAGAAGCTAAAAAGAAGAATCAAACCAAATTTGGAGTCAAAACCAAATAAAGGGTGGAAATTATCCTGTTTCAGAAAACCTGGGGGATCATTCTGGTAGGCCCAGTAGCCTCAAACACACAGATTGCCTTTGTTTTTTCCCCCAGCTGTCTCACGACATCCTTGCAACAGCCTCCTCGGCACCACAGCCTGTGTGCTTTCAGGGTACAATGCTGCAGCAAGAGAAGTATAGGTTATGATAGCATTCCCCAAATACCCTCTTCAAAGAGCACATTGGGCAGGAGGCATCACTGCAGGAATATTTTGGGGCAGTTTTTATTTTTTTATTCCTGAGTTCAAATACTGAAGTGTTTCCAAAAAGGTTAGTGAAGTGACTACATTACAGTGCTATCACGAGGACTGAAAAGACAAGTACAAATGAATGGTTGAAGGAAGAACATTATGTCCATAAGCAGGTGAATACTGACAAATAATTTCAAGGAATATTAACATTGCTTTTCTGTCAAATCCATTTCACTTCTATTCACAGCCATCTCTTTGCATTGCAGGAATAATTTGCCAAAACAGAGCATTTCAAATTCATACTACAGAACACTAGAAAACAGAATTGTTATTTATAGCTGAGAGTACTTGTACCACAAATATGACTGGTTTTTGTTGGGTTTTTTTTTTTTCTGGACAGGGAACACAAGAGCATGTGACACATTTGTTCAGTAAAAATCAGCTGAAATTTGAAGAACAGCTTCACTTTCTGTTCCAGCAGATGAATAATTGCTTTCAGAAATAATCCAGCAAACAGCTTCTACTCAATAAATTTGGAAAAATGCCATGTAAATAGCGTACAGGGTAAATTAGTTTTGACTGCTTAATATTAATCTAGAGGAAAAATCGACTAATCTCCGTGTCACGATTGCTAAGCAAGCAGACATGCTTACACTGTAACGAGATTGTTCTTCAAATAGCAGCAGGTCCCATTTTGTCTAGTTGTGGATCTCACTAACTTCAAATTTGCACTGTAGTGTAACCAAGCCCAGTTAGGCATTAAGAATGGAAACCAGAATTTCTGGAATCATTTATAGATGAGAAAATTAGCATTTCTAGAATAAGCCACATTTAGCTGAGGAAGCAATAAAGAACCCACAAATTATTCTACCTGAAGAGCGAGCTCCTAATAAAATGCATCTGAGGTAATAACAGTCTACACTGTAACAACATAACTATTATAGCTTCAAAATGTACACTGTTGCTACTAAGACACTGTAAATTCCAGAAGTATGGCTGGAAGAGGAATTTTGGCTTGTCTCAGACAGAGGAAAGCAGATGGACACCCCACAAGGTTTGTTCTACATCTTGCACAGTTTTCTTCCATGATATGAACAAGCATATTCCTCATCTTGTTTAATGATAAATTCAGCATTGCTTAGAAAATTACCTATGGCAACTTTCAAAAAGATAAAAATCTGTTTCCTTTTTCAGAATAGATCAGTGTGCATTTCAGTAATGTATGTTGCTCAAGTGGTAAGTGCAAAATTAAAAACCAACATTATATGCTTACATGTAATTTGAAGTATTTATAACTAAAAGCAAACTCAGTGCGTACACTACAAAAATTGAAAGTATTAAGTAAAATTCTGAGACAAAATGTATGTATTTATTCATTCTAAATTGAGCCTGTACTACTTGAATAGTTACATAAAAAACCAGCAGCCTAATTTTGTAAATTTTAATGTGTCATAGACTAGATATGTGTTAGACAGGCTAATCTAATAAAACTCTTTTGCCTACAGACTAAAACCTACGTTTTCCTTTTCCTCTAATTTCTTGAAAATCAGAGTAGTTCCTGGCTTAAAATAAGTGAACACTTGCAGTCACACTCCTTATGTTTCTTTTGCTGTTAGTCAAGAAAAACAGAAGTCTACATTTTTCTGACTTGCTGGTGTCGGAAATATTGGGGGGGGAGGGGGAAGGAAAAACTGAAATAGAGTAAATTATTCATGTAGCTCCTTCCAAGTTGTTTCCAGAACCTGACCTTGCTTTTCTTACTCCTTATTAAAAATGTGCATAAAATTAGTACATAATTTCTCTATTTCCACTGAGAGGGTCTAAACCTTATCAGTGCCATTCCATTGACTCTACAAGTAAAATTATTAGGAAGCATGTATTTCAGCTGTGGGTACACTGGGACATATTTTCTGTTAATTGTTCTGTAGTGATTTATAATTATGCTTGGTTTACTTAGCTTTGCCTCTAATTAGTAATTTTTATTAGGCCTGATAATTCAGTCTAGCTTGTAATACCATTTAAAAATAGAAATAAATATATAAGAAGAAAGTTTGGATGTGTTGAAAAATGCCTTTCCAGTGAACCAAACAGGTGAATAGGGTACCCTTAATTTACCTCTATGGCAGCTAAAAACCCAAGGCAGAGTACTGTGGCATCTGGAAAAACGTAACTTTATCTCACCAACCAAGTAGTGAGAGATGCCTCTGCCTTAATTAAGGGGCAAGCCAGTCCACATGCTGAAGTCAACAATCTAGATTTTAACAATGAATTTGAGGCAGAGAGGTAGAAAGAAATAGCAAGAAAAGAGAGAAAGAAAGAAAGAGAGAAAGAGAGAAAGAAAGAGAGAAAGAGAGAAAGAGAGAAAGAGAGA
>JAWWEV010000095.1:56928302-56939782 GCA_035583235.1 Hafferia zeledoni | reverse complement strand
AAAGAAAGAAAGAAAGAAAGAAAGAAAGAAAGAAAGAAAGAAAGAAAGAAAGAAAGAAAGAAAGAAAGAAGGAAAGAGACATCACTTCAACATCAAATAAAGTATTTTAGGTAGGACTATGGGGTAACTAATGAAGAAATACAGAATGCCATTTTATGCAAGATTTCTTAAGAACTTGTCAATGGATTGTATAAGAAGTGGATATCTTTGTCCTACTTAGTTGAGACAAGGGCATAGATTGAATTATCCATTATAATACAGAAACTGAAGGAAGTCTTTGTTGCCTCTGCGAGCAATTCAAATGTACTGTTTGTGAGATTAGCTTTTTTTCATCTTGCAGTCTTGTGGTACGGTGTTTAAATCCATTGTTAGACAATAATATCATCATTTGGGTCTTAGATATTGTTTAACTCTTTGAATCAGACAATACTAAACCCAGATTTGATTCTCTCCAATTTGTCTTAATGAGCTATTGCAATGTAACTTTTTTAGTTACTTTATGAAAATACTGATGAGTATGTTCAGTTTATTCATATCCATTTCACTTGCTCCTCCACAAGATCAAAACATGCAGATTTTATTCCATTGATGAATGATGAAGCTCACAACTGAAGTAATGTGACAAAACTTCACCTTATAATATTAGCTGTCTAACAAACTACTTATTGTGGAAAAATCAGGACAAGGTATTTTCCCCACAGTTTTCATTTTGCTATCTTCATGAAGGGCTTTCGTGTTATTAATTAGAAAATAAGTTACTGTGGTTCAGGATTAGTTTTGCAGCTTAATAGAGAAGTGAATGGAGCTTAATGTTAAATGAAAATTTAACTACTAAAAAATGGTATCTTATAACCAGTAACTAACTGGTCCATTTTACAAAACTACTTCATAGATGCAGTGAAAAAGGCCTGCCCTCTCTGACTGACTCTTATCAGTTGCATGCAAAAGATCATATGCTTCCATCTACAGCCCACAGCCTCATGGCAAAACGCATCTGAAGAATGAGCCAACAGTAGCTCTTAGTTTCCAGTACCATGGACATCACAAGGAAGGTGAATGAGGCAGTAAGAGGAAAGAAAATGGGGGAAAAAACCAGAATTGCATAAAAACATTAAGAGTCTCATTCCAGCTATAATAATGAAACAAGAAAACCTAAAAGAGTAGAAGCATGAAGATTCAAAACCAACCTTGAATTAGAAGCAAAGAGAGATAAGGAGATAAAATGAAAGCTCAGGGTGAGGACACATTTCTCATTATGTCGCTGGAAGCATGGACTGGAAGAACTCCAAGAGATCAGACTGTCTGCAGGTAGGATTACCTATACCTACAGCATTTATCTGATCAGCATCCTGTGGAATACCTGTGGTTATTTATGTACATCTTGGAAGAACTATTTATTTCCTAAGGCTTTTTTTTTTCCCCCCAGAACATTTACTTCCCAGACAACCAGACTTCACTTACACAACACTGTGACCTCCATGCAAATACAGATTACTCAAAGTACATTCACAGGACAATCTAAAATAATACTCGGACGCTGATATCTAGTGTCAAGCACACTGCAGAAAAGTAGAAATTGACTGAATTTAAAGCATAGTGGATTAGTAAATACATCATTTAGCCCTAACTAAATATTTTATTTTTCCAACTTTACATCATTTTCAGTGTTATTTGCCATCAAGTCAAAACTAAAACAGTGCAGAGAGCATGCTGCAGCATGCTCCAGAAATATTACATAGTCATGTAGGGTGGCAGGCATATTGTCACTTCACATGAAATAAAATTCAGTGTGGCTATGTAGATGATATAAAGCCTAAACTGATGAATAAATTTAAGATGGATAAAGTGCCACTGCTATCTCCTTAGGTTGTTTGAAGGTGGTAATAAAACATCAAGATATGTAACGTTTTGTGACAGCCCATACAGTTTAATTCTGACTTTCAACTTGAAGCAGTTTCACTATTTTTTAAAAAAATTCTATCTCCTTCTCCTCTTCATTTTTTGAAAATCATTCAGATAAGTCTTCCCAAAGCAGCATAATACAAACCATTAGGACTCAAAACCTCACAGATTAAGAAGCATAGATCATATAATACCATGAGTTGGAAGGGACCAAAAAGGATCATCGAGTCCAGTTCCTGGCTCTGCACAGGACAACCCCCAAAATCACAACATGATTAAAGAAGCGACTGTTAGTGGCACTAATTTTAATAAACATGTAACTAGCTTTTATAGAACTGTTTAGTAAACTGATTACTTCATGATGATGGAGGTGGGTCCCTGTTTCAGACTGAAAGACCTCCCTCTGTCCCATAGGACATATGCCTGAGCTGCCATGGTACAGACCATACTGAATGGCAAAATCATACACTGCTCTGGCCTGTATATTTTATATTATTTACCCAACCACATCTGGCTCAGGACAAATGTATGTACTTGAGGGCACAGCATTTAGGATGGTGTTCAATCCAGTTTTGAAACAAATTCATTTCACAATTGACGGCATAAATGTTAGCTATCACAACGTCTCCTTAAATATAATTTTCATGGTAATTTTTATGTTTTCTATATTATTAGCTGTTTATTCTTGGAAAAAAACAGAGAAGGTATGAAGATCTTAAGAAGAAAAACCCATTAAATAATGTATGCTGTAATTGAAAAGTAAAAGTGAACCAGCATCAAGAGTGTTTCAGGCAGTGTAATGGCTTTATCTGTTCCTGAAAATGAGTCATTATATTTCAGCAAATACATGGTCATCAATCTTTGTCTGCATAAATATCTGTGACAGTCTTATGTGAATCAGTATTAGATCTGATAAGAAAAAATTTAAAATATTTCACATTATGAAGCACATTTCTTTCAAAATGGAAGAACACACCTCTTCCAACATCTTCTGGAGGAGGAGCAAGGAGGAAGCTAAGGTGTTGACAATGCTGAAATATCCCATCTCTCAATTAAAACTAAAATTGTAACAACTGTACCTATAGTAATGCAAATGAAAAATAAAGGTGATATCAAATGTTTTGATTTTGTCAAGCTAAAATAGTCTAGCTTAATTGAAGAATAATATTCTTGATTCTTCCTGTTTGTAAACTTGTTGTTCTTATATTTTGTTCTTCATTAAAGCAAAGAAAGATGTCAAAATAATAAAATTCTTCTCAAAACAGAACTGCTAAACAAGAGATTGTCACAAAACTGTAGGTGCTACAGTCAGATCCTGAACACATAGAATTATGGGTTTACATTCACTGAGGTTTCTTCTGTAATCAGTCTTTAAATTATAAAAAACCTAAACCAAAACAAAAATTTCATTTAGAGTGTACTGAAAAAATAATCACAATTCTGGAGTGGGAAATCAATCAATGTGCAATTAATTCATAAATAAGTTGCTTCTATATTGTCCTTATATAGCACTCTAGATCTACATACATACACTATTTACATGTATGTCTCTGTTATGGGTTTGGCTAGGTAGGCCTAAATTTAGGCTTTAGATTTCAGACTATGCCTGAGACTGTTGGCTGACTTGAGCTGGGCTGGGCTAGCTGACAGCTGACTACTGGCCAATAGTATTCCATACCATATTCTGACATCATCTCAAAAGCGTAGGAGGCTGTGGGGGAGTGGCTTGGGCAGTTGCTTCAAACTGTGGTCCCAGAAAGACACACTGTGCTGTCCCAGAAGGGACAGAAAGGCCCAGGCCCAGCACTGGCTTACCACCATGTTATCTTAGGGAAGAAAAATGTTTGTTTTTAGTCTTTCTCTCTGCTTGAGTCTGTCCCTCCGGGGACAGAGTTCTCTGGAATGATTTGCAGTTAAAATAGTGGGATTTGTGTTCACTGGGGAGTGGGAAGCTATTTCTTGTTATTTCTAACTTGTGTAAGTGTGTATTATATTTTAGTTTGCTTTTAATTTTCTCTTTTCTGTATAAATATATATGTAGTTAGTTTAAGTTTAAACCTAGTTTGAGGGGGTTTTTCCCCTTCTCCCTTTTCTCAGGGGAAAGAGACTGACTGTGTTGGGCAGTTGGAATTTTGCCAGCTCAACCCAAGACAGTCTCTTATCTGTGGATACATGAAAATAAATAAACTAATTTATTTTTCCAAACTAACAAATTTATCTTTAAGCTCATAAATAACAAAAATGAGCTTTTAGCTAACAAAATAACATTGCCTCCTATAGGTGATGAGGAATGGGAGGTAATCAAACGTTTATATCACACATACCAAAAATCCTGACCACTTTATAGAGTTCACTAATAATAGAGAGAATCAGAATTATTACAGTGTATTGGCATTGACCATTTTCTCAGCAATGAGCAGCTGTTTTGTAGCACTGTTATATTACCTTATCATGAGCTGCCAGCACTGACACTTTAAAAGCAATTCTGCCACCCGTGGTTATAAACACCTTAGAGCAATGTGACAACTGTCAAGGCAAGGACGGCAAATAGAGAGAAGTTAATTTTCAAAGGACATATGATGCAAAGTAAACCCCAAAACTGCAGAAAAAATAATAAACATCTGAGTTTCAATGTGATATTGAAATTTTGGAAAAAATGCAGACATAACATCTTAGAATTCCTATCTCTTCAAATGAGCAGGAAAGGCTTCCTCATCCCAAAAGCCTTTACAGCTTCAAACAAAACACAGACATTTCTATGTGCACTGCTAACAAGTGCAACACACTTCTGCAATGTAATAAAAAAAAAATGGAGGCATTTCTCCTGTGCAGCCTAGAGACCAGACCACTTATTTGAGCTAAGATATGGATGAATTATTTCCTAAGTAGTTGCCTACTGAACAAAATGGAACTGCTTCAATAGATCCAAAAGGCAGTAGATATTCATCTGATAATCGGGACCACTCGGGGGTATACGAGTGTTGCAAGGCAGGGATTTTATCTAATTCTCCCATGCTCTAGATGATTTATCTCATTTACAGAACATTATTCTTTTTGCTCGCTCTCGCTGTCTCTCTCTCTCTCCCCTTTTTCCTCTGTTTTGATGAAAAATATTCAGATGGGAGGTTTTTCCTCACTAAAGAGCTGTCATGGATAGCATCACTTTTTTTTTTTTTTAATTATTATTATTCTTTTTGGCAACACGAATTGGCATTTGCTCTGAAAGCTCACAATTTGCAGAAAATGCCAGCTCTAGTTATCCTAGAGCCTTAACTTACCACTGCCAAAATGAAGGCAAGATTGGCATGTCACTTGGGTGTGTTACAACACAAGGTCAGACGTTGCTACGGCTGTTACTGGAATTATCTATGGTACATTAAAATAGCAGAACAAGAAAAGAAAATCCCTTCTAATGGGTAAGGAATATTTAATCATCTAGGAGTGGAATTTTCCCTTCATTGATTACAGTAACGTCCCTACTTGACTTCTCCCAAGGAAAAAAACATGGACATAATAACATCAAAGCCTAGGCAACCGAGATACAGGGAACATAAAGCTCACAACAGACAAAAGTATTACTAAATTTAAATATGTTTCTCCAAGAAACTAAAGCTGGCCTTATAACTACTCAGCAGATTTGCATTTTTCATTACTTTTATATAAATAATTGAATTAAAAAGAAAAATTCTAATTATGAAGCATCTGCAAGAAAATCATGAAGTCCTGCTACTCCAGTGAGCGATATTACAGCAGACAGACCCCCTGCAAGTTTCCCAGTGTCCACCCCTTACCTACGCACTAATTCGTGGTATTCCTTCAGAATTGTATCTTGAATATAAAGAACTAATTAATTTAAAACATTATGAAGGAAAAAAAAAAAAAACTCAGACCCAAAAAAACTTTACTTGTTTCCAAAACTCAAAAAAAGTTCTTTTTGAACTAACACATGGTAGGTGATGTCACTTCAGACATACAGATTACCAAAAGAACATGAAGCCTATGTTCTATTTAGAATTCAGTAAGTTAAGGCCTTCAGACTATGTCAAAGTATTTAATGTTTCCATTGATGCGTAAGGATTTTAATATGTATTTTGTCGATTTTTATAGGGTTATACAAGTTAAACAAGTTTTCCTAAATTTCTTAGATTTTAAATGGTATTTAGAAGTCACTGTGGACTTTCACACACATTACCAAGGACATGATGTTTTGAAGAGCATTTCCAAGAATTGCACCTGAGACAATAATATAACTTGTAGTCAAAACAGGAGAATTAGCCCAGATCGCCCTTTGAGGGGTTCCAAGGGGCAGTTCTGAGGAGTTCTGAGGGTGGGCACCAGGGAAAATGGGCACCAGGGGTTGGTTATATGTCACATATGTTAAATACTGAAAGTTATAAAAGCTGTAACATTTGACTCATGTGCATGCACATCCTTTAGTGTGCACCTGCAAGCTTCCAATAACGGGCTACTCTATCACCTATCTATCTCCACTAATGTTGTCCTGAGAGTCTTTTGCAGGAATTTTAGTCATCACAGTCCTGAAATCTAAAAGTCTGCAAAATGCTCCAAAATGAAGACTGTAGGAAGCAACAATGCTCCACAGCAGAACTGAATGTTTCACAACATCAATAAAACTTGCATCTCGTTAAAAGATCTTTAATTTATAATAACAAACCTCATCTATGAACAAGACAAATCATGTTACATACTAGTTCTGGGAGGAAAAAATAAAGTCAAAGGAATCATTTTTAAGTAGCTTGAGAAATAAGACTTAGGAAACAATATTGAATTGGCCAGCACTAGACAGTGCTCACAGAAACATTAATAAAAAGGAATAGATGATCCATGAGACATAGCGCAGCTTCCTACCAGCTGCATTCAAAGGCAACAGAGTACAAATCTATTTGCGTGAGAACTGCAGCAGTCTCAAATCCATAGTAGATATGGGGTACATTTAACAACGGGCTTGATGTGGGCACAAGGGAGCAAGACCAGCAGAGCATCAAAGAGGGCTTTTCTCTAACAAGCTATTCAAGTTCTTAAAAACCTGCACCCTGGTAGGTACAGAGGTTGCTATAACCCCATTGATCTTACAGAAATAAACAGGATAAAAAGACAAAGACATGTGAATACTGATGGATCAAGGATCTATGATAGCTAATCTACACTACAAAGAAAAAGAACATTTTAGTAATTCTTTTCAGTGACTGCTGAGTCTCACAATCCCTTATCAATGGCATACCTAAAAAGGCACAGAACAAAGTGAGTTTGTAACACTTTGTTGAAAAATAGTGCCATAGCATCAAGGAAATCACTGACAACAATTAAATGTAAGCATTGTTATATATTAAATATCATTCTGAATTGCTGTCGACTATGTCAAGGTTATAAGACAATCCATATTACCCTGAGAATGCCAAACTCCAACTGGTTCCCAATTTAAAAAGTGCTGACTGTCTAGGAATTGGCTGAGACAGGACAATATAACCTCGTACCTTACAATGCATTTTTATATGCCAAGGACACTATAGCAAACAAGCAACTGTGAAGGAAGGGGAATCTTCAGCTGCCTACTGATTTTAGCAATCTCAGATTTGGGAGTCCACTATAAGATAACTCATACTTTCCTCCTTCAAATAACGTAGGAAAGGTGTAGCAAATCAAGAACTCTGAATACATGGCATTCTGGGGAAAAAAAAAAACCTTAAAACCTGTTGATCATTCTGGGAATGGGCAGAAGCACCCCAGGTAAAAGGAGAAGTGCATAATCACAATGCTGCATTTGAAAATGGATTTCAGTTAAAAAAATTGTAAACACTTCCTTACAACAGAGAGAATAGCAGCCTTTAGTGATGCTAGTGCACTTAGCATGATAAAAAAAGGGCTAGAGTACAATATCCTTATGTGCCCACAAAGACAGCATTATGAACTACAAAGGTGTTATTCAGGATGAAAACACTTTTTGAAGAACGGTATAAAATAAAAGATTTAACATGCCAGGCATTTCTCTGATAATATGCAAATTTTTTTACTTTAGCTTTTTTAATGCTATACTCCATTTTTCTGTGCCATTTGGGCTCACTGTTTCTTCTTATACTAATTTGATATAAGGGCAGCAGATCTGTGTCAATGCTAGGCCACCTTTTATCATTTTTTCAATTACCAATAGTTTGCCTCATCACACTTTCAACGAGGACATAGATTAAGTCAGAAATCTCCTACATAAACATGCCTCTTTTATGCATTATAATAAAACTTCACATTGAGCACTTAAGGATTAAAGGCATATTAAAATGCCCTTTTTTCATTTGAAGAAAGTTTTATTCTAAACTAGTCATAGTTAAGTAAAAGTTTGAAAGTATAGTAATGGGCCAAATAATTTGATGTTTTTGAAATGCTTCTATCCATTTAACAGTTACTATAATTGATTTTGGTCTACCTATCTAGTAGTGTTCATCAACTAACATTAGTGAGCTAAACTCTTCTACCCATACAGAAGAAATCTATGAAAATTCTTTCAAAGAGCATAACACAGATTATGTAACTCTCTTGTTCCTGTACAAATACTTGACCTGCTATGGAAATCATTGTGAAGACATAGAATTATCATTCTTTCCCTGCTACTTTAGAAGTACTCTGAGAACATCATCTAAAGTAACTGAATGCTAGCAGTATCCCTACAAAACTCTGGCACGGTGATGGTCATAAAAGTTAAAAAAGGTCACGTTTTCAATTCTGTTCCACATTTAGAAAAGCTTTTCAGCAGAGTTATCTATGTTTCCTCTTGCAAATGAATGAAATGGGTCTCCAAGGCAAGTCTTGAGAGTTTCCACCAGTAACATAGAAAATTCTCAAACTTTCACTGGTGCCACCTCACAGAAGTAAGCTGAGATGAACTCAGAGACCAAATCACTAATTCAAAATATTAAAAGGTAAAGCTAAAGGAGCTTTACTTTTCCCCTCTCCAGGTCATACATGTTATTTCTCAATGCTATCACTGGCCAGGAGCTTTGAAGGTATCTCTAATGGCCAGTGTCAGGGCTCCCTGGACAATCTGTGGAGAGAGATGGACACTTCAGATGGTGCTGCTGAGACATAAAGGGGAATGCAGATCTGCTGACAGCTAGTCGATGGGAAATGTCAGGGCTGCCCTTTCTCTGAGTCATGAAACAGTCATTCCACAAAGCCCACATACACCCACACTGTCTCTCCGTCAGGATGAGTGCTCCCACCATGAGGGCAGAGACACCTGCTCCATTAGGTGCTCAGTCTGGTGCAAGAAATCACATCGGGTCAGGTAGGGCAGTGTGCCAGTGCCAACTTTGTTCTATGCCAACCCTGCCTGAAGCCCTTCAGAGCAAGGAAGGTAGGGATTATCTTCTTCAAGACATTAGTGGATGATGCAGTGGACTTCCTTGGGTCTGCTTCCTTTCCTAAAATAAAAGACTGCTATTAGAGGAGAAAAGGAATAAACTTGATGAGTGGAATAACTTTACATTCTGTAGCTTTCATTTGGGATGGCTTGCAAAAATACTTACTTAACTCAGCAAATATGCCAAATTTAGAAAACCAGTTTTCTCTTTTTTTACTTCCATTTGTAAGAAAGGAAACTGAAGCATAATTCTTCTTGGTGTGTTTATTTGTACTAGCCTAGGTAAAAACTGTCACTAAAATCTCTGTATTTTGCCTATTCAGCTACAAAATTTAGAGACACTGAGTTACTAATCCAGAAGGCCCTGACCCTCCAGAGCCACTGCCTGTTAGCACAGAGCACAGGCTTTCTGTCTTACCATACCTCTTCTGACATAAAGGAAGAGGTGCGGGACTGAAAAGGTATTGGAGGACAAATGTCTGGTGCCATATTTTTCAGAGTGAAAAAAAAGGTGGAGGTCACCCAAGCGCATCTGCAGCTCAATTTAAAAATAAACTACAGCTTGAAAAACTTTATTGCAAAGCATCAGAAATGTAAAAATGCTGAAAAATATTTAAGAGATTTATATATCAATATTCCCAAATAAGTTTTGCAATAGTAAATCAGCGAAAAGAACAATGTCAGACCCCAAAATAGTTTCTCCCTACTCTGCTAATCTACTGGAATACCACACAAGCAAAATGTTAAATACATGCAAAAGGAGATGGGGAATGATGCAAATATGGCACTTGTAACACTTCAGTTCCAAGTACAGAGATCTCAACAGCCTAGCTCAGCTGCTGCCAAATGCTGCCTGACAAGGCCTATGTGTATCTGACCCTACTGAAGTCCTCTAGGTGGTTAGAAATCTGTTTCTCCCCCTGTCCCAAACTGCCCCAAGCAGTCCAGATAACCAAAGCCTCAGCAACATTCAAGAATTAGTATGACCTAATTGACCAGGCTTCATAAGCACCAAGAATATTCCTTTGCAACTTATTAATTATTCCATTATTAAAAGATAATAATATTACTGGAAACATGGAGATGCTTGTCAAAACTGGAGTCTCAAAACATAAGCACAGATGAAAAGATGGTGGCTGTTAAGGGAAATACAGTGAAAAAAACCAAAACCTAAGGCTAGTTGAAGCCTTCAAGAAGTCATGACAGAAAATATCAGACATTGCTCTTGCAGTGTCCTCAACTGTCTGAACTGCCATTATATCATAGATATGACTTCTGAAAAAAATTGCCATTATTTCTATAATAACAAATAAAAAAATGCAAACAAAAATATGTACTCATAAATTTAATAAAATACTATTTAGCAAAATAAGTAGAATTTAATTGAATACACTTTCACTCTTAGAAATTCAAAGAGACATTTTCTTCTGAGGTGCCACCAGTCTTATTTCTTTTTCATCGCACTGATTCTGCTGAGTATTTGCAATGACAAGAACACAGTCAGGAGACCAACTAATGGAATATTCAACTTCCAGCCACAAAGTAGATGTCAGAGTAGTGGAAGCAAATCAAACAGGTCTGTGATACCACAAGCCATACTACTTGTAGAATTGTCACATAGCTTAAACTAAACGATGGTAGTCACAGAAAATATGACACATGATTTTTGACACTGGTTTTCTAGACAGCAGCAGCTATCAAAAGAGACTAGTTATAAATAAAAAAGTAATTTATGAGCATTAGATTGTTTGCCTTCTCTTTCCAGATCTGTCTTTTTTTTTTTTCCTGTCCTCTCCTTTTCCCTAGGTGTAGCATGCATAATGGTTAATACAGTACTGCATTTTTGAATATATTTAGCTCTGGAACTTAAAGCTAGAAGTACCCTGCTCCTCCAAAAAACCTCACAGTCAACAGATAAAAAAAGGTGAACTAGAGGAAAAGGAAACTCCTAAAACATGTAAAGTAATCCTGAAATTCAAGCTTTAAATCTCAAGCTATATTTCCTTCATGATTCCAAAGAAAGTTATAGTTTGGTAAGTGGTGGGGAATTATTTTGCAATCCTCAGATTAAAATCCACCGCAGGGCCAAATTTTCCAATTCTAAATGAGCTGATAATCACTTCTTCTAAAGAGCATTATGATATTTATCATATCGGGGGCGGGGGGGGGGGGGGGAACAAAACACAAAGAAAAAAAAAAACCCCAA
>JAWWEV010000095.1:56895652-56924335 GCA_035583235.1 Hafferia zeledoni | reverse complement strand
TTCACACCCAGCCTGAGAGGGCGTGTCTGCTAATGGGCCATCAACGATTCCAAAATACTCCCTGACTCACAGAGTCAGATCACCCATTGTGGAACTCTCCACCCTGGGGGAGGGACTGGGTGCTCCCACTTGGGCTGGAGGGTACATAATCTTGGGGTTTGAAGACCTCAGGGAACCACTCATCGGACCGAAAGGAGGACCAGAACCTTGACAGGAGAAGGCCACCATTCTCAATCAGGCTGCAAATACCACTCTTCATCAGACTGCAACCATCATCTGCACCAACAGGATTTTTACCTCCTTTTGCTTTGGACTCAGGGGAACCACATAGGGCTCTGCTAACAAAACCCCTTTGTGTTTGTGCCCCAGGGCACTGGGTTACATTTTTGTGTTTTGTGGGCTAAAAGCAATTTCTCTTTGCATCATTGTATTTATTGTAATTTTTTTTATTAAATTGTAACTGACTTATAACCTCTCCTGAGCTAGGCTCATTTCTCCTGCCAGTTTACCTTCAAACCAGCACACTTTTAATTGTATCTATCAGTTATGTGTATTTTCCTACTGTTATACAGAATCTAAAAGAATGAAAAAGAAAAACTTGAGGTTTTGTCAGTCTTGTTTCATGGATGTTTCATTTAGCTGCTGATATATACTTTTCTCAAATATTTTTCCTTGAAATACATTAAAAAGTATGGCACAACTGAATACAATTTACTCACCTAATGATAAAATCTGTATAATTTCGTATAAACAAAAAGGTTTACATGAAATGAAATCCATTATAATTTCCCATTTGGAATACTTCCAATTTGAAAAAGATTGTATTAGGGGCTCTGTTTAGCAAAATACAGACAATAGGCATTTAACTCACACAACAGAGAAGGAAAATTGAAGAACACTGTGGATCACATATCTGTATGAGAGTGATTTTTTGCTCTTATGAAAATGTTTCTACTCACATGTTCATTTATATTGTATAACATTTTATTTTAGAATTTAGGTATCTTACCTTATTTTTGTAACTTACTTTCAGTTCTACCCATATACGTAAATAATATTTATCAAACTAGAACTACATAATCATGACATAATATCAAGACATATTATCAACAGCCTCAACACTCCCAAAGAAACTGCCTTTACACTCTAAGAAGAAAAAGAAAAAGGTAGTAGTCCAGGTTCCAGCTCTACAGAGTCATAGTCTGCAGATAGTCTGTCTTAGAGACAGACTATCCATTAGCCAACATCCCAATCGAATTGGGGAGGAATACCAGCATTGCAAGTCTTACCCAGGAGCAGACTGACTGCCAGCACAACTCCCAGGCACAAAGGAACACATTCCCTCTGCAAAATGGGCTGAGCAATCTTCTGCTCTGACAAAGATAAAAGGTTCTTCTACAACTGTGTTGATCAAGGACCACTCTTAGATTTTTCACTTCAAACTGCAAGTAAACAGTGTGAGGCTTGTTTTTTTCCCTGTAGATTACACAAGAGGTGGAGTTGGTCACTACATATCAAGCACACATTACCATAGTTGGTCAGCATCACCTGGTAGGGATGACTGCAGAAAGAGAGGAACCCCCAGGCAAACTCACAGGCATCTGAGATACAGCCCAGTGATGAATGGAAGTCAGCTGCGTGACGCATACACATGCAAGTATATGCTCACTAAACAACAACAGGAGTAATTCCCTATAGTTTGCATATTTCCCTAGTCCTTATAGGGAACACTTCTTGGAGGGTGGAAAAAAGGTCCATACAGCTTGGCTTTTTCATATTTCTCCTCGATGCACGCAATGTGACCCCAACCACAGACTTTATGCAGGAGGACGCAAATTCACTAATTGATACATGAAGCATCTTCCAACCATGACTTTCCAGGAAAAAAATTTAGAAAAACAAAAAGAAAAATTTGTGATTTGTGTTTCTGTTTTCTCATGTAGAAATAGGGAGTTTCTGCTACTTCCATCTTTTTATTTGAAGGAAGGCAGAAGACTTTAATACAGAGGCATTGTTGCCGAATTTAGAGACTTTGTGCCAGTAAAAAAGGTGGACTTTTCTATGTCTACTTTCCCCTACAGTTACTTAAAAAATATCTTCCCTTTATTCCTTATAAGACAGACAACTCACATTTGGTTAATGAATGTACCTCTAAAAGGCAATAAAAAACTGTTCTACTTTAGGGTAATTTAGTTATAAATTGACACTCATCTTGTACTGGTGTACTTATTTGCAGTACTTGGCTAATTGACACAATTTTATAGGGCTTAGAAAATATATTTTAAACTATCTCCTTGGAGGAGAGGAATTAAAATTAAATTAAAAGAAAGCAAAAATATTATGTCAACTTTCATTTCTACAAGACTATTAATTTAAAAGATTGTGTAACACCATCATTGCCAAGAAAACACCATATCTTGTAGACACAGCCAAAGAAAAGAAAAGAAAAGAAAAGAAAAGAAAAGAAAAGAAAAGAAAAGAAAAGAAAAGAAAAGAAAAGAAAAGAAATCTAATCAGTAAAGTTAGGTGTTTTCATCCAGCACCACAAAGTACCCATCATTATCTCTCCCTTTCCACACATTTCTCCAGTCAGTAATCAGGAGGAGAGCTAAAAACCCTTGAATTCTCAAGGTTGTACAGGAAAGGAAAACTTGGTTTTATTACAGGGACAAAAGTCAACTAATCCCAACCACAGAAACAGCAGGCTACTTCCACATGCTGAACTAGGAGTTTTCTTCAGTTATTTGGATAATACAAGTGTGCTTTTACAATAATTTTATTTAGGCAACTATAATGATTTAACATCATACAGACATATATAATAAGTGTACGGCTGGCAACAAACAGCACAAGGAGAGGACACCTAGTGGTAGTCTGTGATACTCAGGGTTGGTAGCATGGAAGCAAGAGCTGAAATTATTAATGCAGGACCTGATTTGGCAAAGCTCTTACACACTACATTTTTAAGCACTTTAGGAAGACTTAGCATTCCTGCAAGCCTGTTTTTATGCGCTTTTCTGAACCATCATTAATGTGATTATCAGAAATAAAACAGCAAAACTAAAATATAGCATTTTGGTGCGATATCCTCAGAAACACATTTCATTAAACTTTAGAGCTTTATCAACAGCTAAAGTGGATATTGACAATTATGTAGGTTCATGAGACTCACTTGCCAAATTGAAAACCAGACTTTAGTACAAGTTAAAGTAAGTAATGGCTGCAATTTACAATTTTTTGCATATTTTACTATGTTATTATCTTGCAATAAGCATTTATTCATTTTAAAAATGTTTATAGTTCTACATAATCACAACGACTCAGGGCACATTTTTAGAAGAACCAATTCTATTCACTCATACATTTACTAGGCCTTGTCCTGAGATTAGAATAGCTATAAGCAAAACTATTGAAGTCTGGGTTTCAAGACTCTTTTGGAAAATATTTCTCTTGTAAAGAAGCAGTAAATTAATGTAAAATTGTAAAATGTAAAGCAAAGTGGTATATAATTTGACATATAATGATGCATTTATTTCTAATTTTCTCTTTTATTTTTAATTGATCCTTGATCTATGGGCATATTTAACTAAGAATAACTTAATGAGTTGCATGTAAATCTATGTAAAACATTAAAAGGTCAGCAGTTTAGACAGTCTTGTAAAACTTAAAGTAAATAAGAATTAGGTCCAGTACTGTCTGTCTAGTATTTTTAGGAAACTAATTTAGAAAATTCAAAACAAACTCCCTGTCAGAAATTACTGCAACAGTGTAATTTCTGTAATCATTAGTATAATTTTTTTTTCTCACATGTTATAGCACATAATTCAACTTAAGTAAGTATATGATCTATTTGTCAACATCTGAGTTTAAAGAACTGGAATATTAGATTTAGTAGCTCAAAAGGAGTTTTGGAAAAGTCTGAATTTGCAAAATCAGTTAATTACTTCCTGCCAACATCTCTCCTCTGCCTTTCTTACACTGTTTCTTCCTATCTCCACTGAGCCATTAATTTGGATAAGCAATTAACATCAGACTGATACGAATAGATCAATCAGATTTCATATACATTGCACCACAGGCTACAGCTGTTCCATCATAACATTTAATGCAGAGAAAGCTTCTGCAATTCATACATTATTTATCTAAATATTATTCTATGTGGTTGTTAGCAGCTTGATTGTGATTTAATAGTTTTAAATTATGTGTAAGTAAATAAAGAACCATATTTCTCACCAGTGTTATATAAAAATCTTTTAAATTTTTGCCTGCCCATCCTAAAGTTCAGGACATTGGCCAGCTGAAGTCCTGGTATGTGATATCTAAAAGGAAAAGCTCAAACAATGTCAGCCTTGATGGGATAGCTGCCTTTTCATACAATTTGATTTGTTCATCCATCAGTTTCCCATGATGTATCCTCTTTGCATCTTATAAAGAATGAGTTTGCTGGTTGTCCTCTCAGTACTTTTGATATAATATTCATGACTCTGGATTCAAACACATATAGTTCAGATTTATCTGCACCACATTTAAAACTAGTATGTCAGCCCCTAAATGAAAACTTTTATATCCTTTTAACCACACACAAACAGGCTCCAGGTCTGTCACAAAGATCATTTAACAGTCATTCCTAGTTGTCCGTGTCCAAATACACACATACAGAGGACATCAGCAAAGATCATTCCTACCCATTTTTTCTGATTGTTTGCTTCAAAACATTACAATGCTATAACACGCATTTTCTCTGAAGCCATATATGAAAAGCCATGACCTCCTTCATTTCTGATCTCTGCTAAACAAAAATAAAACAAACAACAAAAGAGCCCCTTTTTTTTTCTTGCACACATATAATTTATCAGAGACTGATTCAGACTACACATTTATGTTTGTTCCTGCATGTGAGAATCTTTTTTCAAAAGCAGACAATGAGCTTCTTGCCATTTTACTGCAGGATCAAAAAAATCCCAACGAAAGAAAGAAAACCACATCTAGACCCTCTTCCACCTTCCTGAGAATATATTTAAAAACTTTTACTACTGGAATCAAAGGTGAAGTTGCAATCAAGCAGCCATTAGCAAAAGATTAAATGGACCAAGCACCAACTATTGCTGGTTTGGATCCTATCTTCTGGTCACTTCTAGACCCACTTAGTGGCCAGTTCAAGTATTTTGTTTAGAATACCTGATTTCTCTTTGACAATAGATGGAAAGGAGGAAAAAAGGAATTCATTTCTCTGCCTTGCAGGCATTTATAGTGGCAAGCTAATAATTCAAGCTGCCAAAAAATAATGTCATTGAATGCATTTCAGAAGGGTTGTCTCTCTGTAAAGCACAGAGGAGACAAAAGCATAACTTTATGGTAGAACTGCAAAATATGCTTAATCATTCGCTTTAGTTAAATTGAGTCAAAACTACAGTGCTCTATTTCTGTGCAAAAACATCATTACACTGCTTTACAGAGAGGCAAGAATAAGTAGAATTTACAAAATAGAATAATAAAACATAATTACCTATTTCAGAGACTTTTTGAGAAACAACTATAAATTTTTTAGACTTTTGATACTTAGGATCATCCAGCATCATGACAGTTTAAAACATAATCTGATTTCATTTCTAAGATGGTGCTGAATTTAGGTTTTGGTTAAGCCAGAAAGTGCATACAATACTGGAGATTATCGGCAAAGAAAGCATCAGAAGTGGTAACAAATCTTCCTTCAATATTCATTTGATTAAATAAATATTTATCAAATTTATTTATGGAAATCAATTTTAATAATTCTTCCATGATAATGCTCTACAAAATAATTATCATTATGCTTACTTCACGAAAGGTTTGGAAAACAGCAATTTTTTCCCCATGGTCTTAGCACTTTTGTTCAAAACACATTATGATATCTAGAATTACAGAAATGAAGACAGGCAAGTAACAAAATGACTGAATTATGGTGGTATGTGCCAAAGCATTAGACACTTCCTAGCCATGAGTATGCTGAATTAGGGAATGCCATAATTTCCTGGAAAAGGCACTATGCCAAATTGTCAGGCAGCATAACGTCATGTCTGAAAACAGCAGAGTCGACAGTTCAAAGCAATGACTCAAAATTTGGACTCTCAATTTTTTGTAAAGAAGTACAGTATTTGATATATTGAGACTCCATACAGCCTTTAAACAATCAGCATTCTAGGAAATCTACTCAATGGTAAATGGTTTCAGTTTCTCCTATGACAAATAAATATGAACATGTATTTTAAGTTCTGTTGACTACAAGGGTATTAACTTAGTAAGTTCAAGTGCTAGTCACCAAAATCCAATGCAGATTTGTGTAGTTCTTAAAATTGCTACTATTCCCACTAAAAGTCCATCCATACTAATTGTGCTGATGGTCCCAAACATATTCTGGTCTCTGTCATTAGCAGAGAGAAGATGGTTACTCCGAGCTGTTTTCCCCAAAAAGCCCTTTCTACTAATACCTGTTTGTAATTACATCAAAAACTCTATTACATTCTAGTTGAGTAGTTCTTCAGAGAGATCTGACTAGCGTTGTGTAGGAATAAGGTCTTAGTGAATGGTGTTATAATCATATAAATCTTACCTCTTCCCACTGGTGTATGTATCTAATCAGTCTTGAAAGGCGCAATAAACGTAACAGGCTGAGAATTTTTGTAAATCTCACAATACGAAGTGCTCTTGCTGTCTTGTAAACCTCTGAATCCATTCCTTTTTCTACAATGAGAAAGATATAATCCACTGGTATTGATGAGATGAAGTCAACCACAAACCAGCTTTTTAAGTAATTCATCTTAATGATTTTAGGGTCCAGTATTATTTCAGAGCTGTCTTCATTTACAGTCCCAGTTCTAAAATTCATGATCAAGTCCAATAGAAAAACAGTATCTGATGCCACATTGAAAATAATCCATGGTGTTGTTGTTTGTTCTGTGAAGAATGTGATTCCAACCGGTATAATGACAAGGTTTCCAACCATCATTATGAGCATGATTAAGTCCCAGTAAAACATAAAAAAAAAAAAAAAAAAAAAAAAAGGGAAAAACAGAATGGTTGACATAACGTGGAAAAACATGCCTATAAAAATGGTCTCTATTATGCCACCAACTTCATCTCCAAATTTTGTTAATGCTAAGAAAGTTCTCATCATTTTAACTTATCCAATATATTCACAGTCAATAAAGACAAAGTGATTACATCTCCTTAGGTGCCTTTCTTCTCAAGAATATGCCTCTAGAATAAAGACAGTATGTCTTTATATGTGGCACCCAGACATATGTGTGCATGTGTGGCACCCAGCAAACTCAGGTCAAAACTTCTTTGTGGTGTTATATATGCAAAACTGATGTCTTATGCCAATCAGAAGTGTTTTAACAATGCAATAGCCTAGTAAGCCTTCTGTCCAAATGGAAGGCCAAATGTCTAGTAGATAACATATTAAATGTTAGTATCTATTTGCAAATGTACTCATACCATTACAGAGCTGGAATAAAATTACAGGAAGAGAAAAAAGCTCCAAAGCAAAGAATAGAAACAGTGATTAAATAACATCAAAACCTTCATCCACTTTTACAACCTTAATTGAACTTTCAGGTATTTTTACAGTCTCATAGTCTATCTTCTTTCAGAGCTAGCTAAGAAGTTTTAGCAAGAATAGCTGCAATTTGTATAGTATAAAATGGGTAGTGCATTTTGCTCTAGAAGTGTCTAAAGGCTCCCCTGTAACACTGTTAGAATGCTGCAAACCACACTGGATATAGATAGCAGAGAGCCAGGCTCATAACTTTAGTATCTATTATGGAAATGGTGAGTAAATCATAGAATGGCTTGGTTTGGAAGGGACCTTAAAGATCACCTGACCCCATGCATAGGGACACCTTCCTCTGGACCAGGTTGCTCAGAGCTCCTTCCAGACTGGCCTTGAAAACTCTCAGGGATGGGGCATCCACAGCTTCTTTGGGCAATCTGTTCCAGTGCTTCACCACTCTCACAGCAAAGAACTTCCTCTCAATACCTAATGTAAACCCTCTGTCTTTTAGTTTGAATCCATTCTTCCTGTCCTACCCGCATTTGCCTGTGTAAGAAGTCCCTCTCAGTCTTTCTTGTAGGCTCCCTTCAGATACTGGAAGGCCACAATTAGTCACCCCAAAGTCTTCTCTTATTCAGGCTGAATAATCCCAAAGACCTTGTTTTATAAATTCCTTTTGTTTTATGTTTACCTGTGCAATTGCTTCTGAGTTTACAAACCGCTGATCTGAGAATATCAACAATTAATTGTAAAGCATGCTAAAGTAAGAGTAACAGAATTGAGAATGGCATGAGAATTCCCAATTTTAAAAATGTTTATTTCAAGACAAACCTAGAGAGATTAGGCTTAAGTAGCATTTGAGAGAAGAGAGTAATTAGAAAAGTATCTCTAACTGGTACTCAGAAACTTCAGGAAATAAGACTTAAAAAATAATTCCTGTGTATCACAATGTGATTTGTATCTTACACATTTTCAGTCTTGCAATAAATATGAATACTAAGTGCTAAAAATGTTCAGTTTTATTCAGGCTGTATGTATTTTTGTTTAGCATATGATGGTATTCACCATATCTGGCAAAAATGTCCCAATTTCTCTCTCTCTCTCTTTTTTTTTTTTCTTTTTTTTTTCTTTTTTTTTCTTTTTTTTTTTTTTTTTTAATTCATATAATAAACTTCCCACTGTGCAAGATTCCTTCTCAATAATCTGGAATTACCATACACAAGGAACCACCAAATCCACGTATCACTGCTACTATAATCAATAGGTAGAGTTACTACAAACACTTTTACAATGCTATCAACCAAAGTATTTCACAAAAGTGTTCTTGGAGAATAAACAGCTTCAAGGAATCCTGAAAATGAGAGGAAAATAAACATGGAATAATCATGAAAAGTGTCCTTGTATCTATGGCTCATTTCTAGGCAAAGCATTACTAATTTCAGAGTGACCTTTACCTTTCCCCAGCGCTGGGATCAGTTATACAACGAAGGCCAACCAAAGCCGCACAACAACCAGCCACCCTGCCAATATAAGAGATAATGCAGAACCAGGTGTTTTTAACCTACAGTAATCCGTGGTTTAAAGGATCATCATGTACTGTGATTATGCAAAATACTCTGGAGTTCCTGATGTTGAATGTCAGAAAAAGCAGTACCGTTAGGGCTAAAATAATACTGAATGCTAGGGCCTGTGAGATTGTACCACTTTTGTGTTTGGATTTTAGCCCACAATAAAGTGTAAGATGATCAGTTAGTAAGAAAAACTCTTACTATCTTTCATTTAGAAATGAATCAAACATTTTCTTTTAGGAAGATATTTTCAAATGCCATTACATTGGCCATGTTATATTTCTGTTTCAGGTGAGAAAAAATAGATGCAACTCCCTGTGTTGCCCTTCTTTGACCTGTGCAGATAAAGTAATACGATGTGTTCCTTGCACAAGGTTCAGAACATTCTACTATTTGTGTAACAGAGAGTAAGCTTGTTGTGAATCTACAACTTACAATCTCAGAGTTACTGATTTATATAAGGTATTATAAAATGGTGAAAAGCAAGGAAGAGGTAGTCTTATCAGAAAAAAATTTTGAGAATGAGGGAAAAAATAAGACTTTGGGGACAAAAAGATCTTTCAAAACTCAAAATGAGAAGCAAGAACTCCCCATAGCCCCCTCACTGCTCAGCTGAAGCTCAGTGGATCAACCACCAGATGTCATAGACAGAAGGTGCAGAGATCACCACGGCATTGTCTGAACTATTCCTGAAACTTTTTAATTGCTCGTAAATGGCTCAGAGATACAGTAGCTCTAGATGAATAAAGTCTTCAAGTACTAAGGAAGTATAAAAAACAAACGTAAGGCACATTTTATCAAAGTTTCAGAAAATTATTTTATACAGAAATAGTGGAAAAACAAATCACACTAGTTATTACTTTGGAATTCTCCAATAAAACTAGCTCAATTCATAGCCCTCTTTCAGTGATCTTTCCAACCATAATTTATTTACTGTATTTTCAAAATACACAGTAATAACAGTGTTTTTCCAGCTCTTGAACATGGTTCTGGAGCACTAGTGTTTTATACAGTGCCACAGGCTGTCCTGGATAGGATGAACAGTCTGTTCAAAACAAGTGCCTACCCAAGCAGCAATAAAGAATACTATTACTAGTATTAATTAATCACTGTTCATATTAAGTTTAATAATGTTAGGCTCTATGAATTCTAACAAGCATTTTATTTTCCACTTTATATGTCCAACCCAGAGAAAACTGAGTCTTCAGGAAGGAAATTTCATCTCTAAAGTTAATTTGCTGCATAATTTGGATTAAAAACAAATTCAGATTGTCTTGCTTCATTATTTGCTACTGCTGCCCATCAACCTCAATTTCCATGAATCAGGGTTGTTTGAGATATGATTATCCTTATGGTACACCCAGACTGAACCAACAGAAGTTCTCAGTGGTCTCATAAAGCACACAACAGAGTAAAGGGCACCTCTCAGTCATATGACTTGAGGCTAAAGAGTAGTCAAGGCTTTGCTTCAGTTTGTTTTCCGAGTTTCAAGAAAGATCATAAAAGTCTAATTTTTTATTAAAAAGGACCAAATCCTATCAGTAAAATTTCATTAAATTTTGTCATAAATACTCGTCAGCCACACTAGAAACTGGAATGTCCTTGAAAAAGACATTAATTCAGATGGCTCATAAAATATCTTTGAAGCCAAAGCTGATGCATCAGAGATTGGGTTTTCTGAGCTCACATTCACTCTACACATTCAGAGAACAAAGAACTGTAAAAAAATTCACAGGCTTTCCATAAACTTGCTTCTTTAGCTAAACATTTTGATTGACTAGCAGATGCTCAGTGAAATGAGTGCTGACTTCTTTTTTGTCTTACCTTTAAACACAGCTTTATTTCTTTTACTTTCATGGATCATTGGTTCACTTAACAGAGAAATCAATGTCCTATATAGAACAAAACAATCTAAGTAGAAATAACAGTAATTTTAAACTTTACTATACTATAGTGTAAACTCGGTATTATTATGTCAGAATTTGATTCTCATAGGCCATACCATATTTCTCTGGTTGTACAACTATATGATTCTTCTAGTAAGAAGAAACAAAACTAGTCATGCCTGAAAAAATCTGCAACATGCAGATCATTATTAGGATACGTTGGAAAGGTCAGGAGAAGGAAGAAGGGTGTGTTTTCTTCAGAGAACCCAGTTTTTTATCGACTGAACAGCTGTCTGTGCTTGAAAACTTTCTGATAAATCATCACTTTTTTTTTTTTTTTTTTTACAGCCTTAAAAGAAGGATATCCCCTTTTGTCCAACTATCCATTTTCACCCTGTCCATCTGTTTCTCTCACAAATACACACACCTAGGGGAAAACAAGCTTCTTCTGGGAAAAAGGCATCCAAATTAAATATTAAATTAATTCTGTTTTAGCCAGAAATATTGTATTCGACATTCTCCATGGAGCAAATTCTGTCTAAATGCTGCAAATCCATTGTGTATTTCTTCAATGATTTTGGCTCAGCTGCAATTTTTTTATTTGAAAATTTCCAAACTTAGAATTTATTGTACTCTATCTCTCTGACCATACTAATACAAATACATTAGAATGACAGTGTAATGTCCCTTCTTCATGTTGGCCTGGTTTGCGCTAGGAAACAGGTTACTTCCGCGATTGTATCATTCTTCTGTATGGATAATGCTTTCCTCATCTGAATGTACCAATTTCGCAAAGCTTTAAGAAGACAGAACTTTGGGGTTGGCATTGTTTTGTTTTTAAATGATAAACTATTCTCTTGAAATTGTTGATTTTTACTTTTTATGCTCCTCTATTTCCACTCTGACAGCTTTAAGCTTATGCTAAGAAAACACAACTAAGGAAACTTTCCAAGGCTGAAATAGTCTCTTTCATGGCTGACCTCTTTGGCTTGCAAAGCGCACTCTACAGTAGAGTTTTAACAGTAAACACATCAAGTGATGAGGCTGAAGGGCAGAAATATCATTTAGTAGAAGCCTGTAACACTTTCTAAGGTGAAACCAATGTTTGCTATTCTTTTTTTAATTTGAAACATATCATGCTTAATGAACATTCAGTGACTTAGCTAGGAAACCTGCTGAAGCTGCAGAAAGGCTTTCTTTACTTGCCTGAGTCTGGTCAGTGTCGGATGAGGGAGAGGCTGATGTTCTGAAAATTATGTTTCCCTGGTTGAATTAAGAGCAGTGCTGGACCTGGGAATCTTCCAGTTTAATGGTTTTGTTCTGATTGAGATTAAAAGTAATTTTAAAAATAACCTAATAATGAAGTTTTCAGACCACTAGGAATTTTAATTTGATTTCAGAATAATATTGAAATCTGTTAGTTCAAGGGAAGCCATATATGCTTCAGATTCACTGTATGCCCCCTGCTGTTATTTTTAAAATAGGGATGTAATTTTCTACTTCAAAAAGAGACATTAATAAAATTCAGCAATACTGAGTCCTCTTTTTTTTATAGCCATAGAATGTATCTAAAATTCCATAATTCCACAATTTCAAAAAGATGCAATGATTTTTTTTCTGTTTAAACACACTTAGCTGTAGTGATCTGCAATTTTTTGCTCAGTTGTGATTCTATACACAAGACAGATGATTATACAAATGCATCTCTCAGGAGACCTGATCAGGACCTAGTGAAGCCAAAGAACAGTAATTTACTACTTTCAAAAGACTTTGATTACAGACTTTGTTTATGTTTAAAGCTTGAGTGCTCCCAATACTAGAAAAGCAAACCACACTACTATCCATGCAAGGGGACTACAAAACTAATGAATTAACTTAAAGTAATACATATATATATATATGCACATACACACACACGCACACACACACATATATATATATATATATATATATATACACACACACATGTATATTTTCAGTAAATTCAACCAATATTTAATCAATGCATATTTCATCAAAATATATTGGATTCTTGGTGCGCATGCAGCAGCTTCCACCTGAAGTTTTTATAATATTTTACATGCATTAACAAATTCATACTCAGACTTCTGAGAAATAAAGGTACAGGAGTAAAGTTGCACTCACTGCATACAGGACTGGTGAAAGGAGAGGACAATGAGAAATTTATATAATAGGGCAATATTACTTAATAATGAGACTCTGCATTTTTAGCTAATAATCCCCTACCACAACTGCTTGAATACCTCTGATATTTGCAATAGCTCTTCCTCCAGAGAAACTTATTAAACTAATAAGAGAGAATTAAAGGCTGACTTCCACTTAACCTTGGGCAAGTACTGTGCACCACTGCCAGTGAAGCTCTGATAACACATTTACACTCCCTCATCTTTACATAACTCCTCCTTTCTGAGCAACCAGATCTAGAGGGTGGCATTCCCACCCATAGCAGGGGGTTAGAACTAGATGATCTTTAAGGTCCCTTCCAACCGAAGACATTCTATGATTCTATGCATCTTGACCCCCTTTACTTGTTGAAAAACCAGGGGAGTGACCCTGTCCAGATAGCTACCAGACAGGAAAAAGTGCTAATGAAGAGTCAGGGCTCACAAATGTTTTCATATGGTAAGAGTTGATTCTGTATTTGCTTGCTGATCAAAGGAGATATATTTCACATCATCAAGTTTGCTTCTCCATCAATACATATCACAGCACAAGTCATATAGCTTCCTCCACTTTATCCCGTAATTTCAAACTGTTAGACCACTGTCTCTCAGAATTAGGCAACAGTTTGTGTAGGTATTGTAAGTGATTTGTTTCTGTTCCACATTACCAATCCTTAAAACAACTGCTAAGTGCAACATACTGATTATTTAAGTGTCAGCAAATTTCTCTAGTGGATCACTGTAAAATACGCATTCACATTCTCAAATTAGAAATGACCACCTTAAAGGGATGGGAAAAAAAAGTTTGAAAGAGACAGATCTAAAAATACTTCAGCTGCAAAATAATCTTGGATCTCATGTTGGAACACTTGCATTAATTAAGAATTTTGTAGTGACAGTAATTTTAAGAGTGCCGTTTAGAAACATGACATTTAGGATGACTCCATACTAAAAATTTAGAGGCTTAAATTGGAAGAAGCCTTCTGTAACTCTTCTCAACAAAGAATCTTCTGAAAAGCAATGTAACTTATCCCACACTCCCTCCCAAAAATTAGAAAGCCAGGCAGGATCACCTAATATTCTCCTTTAAAAGATTATTTGACCAATTCAATCTCTCAGTTACAGGTATAATCCTTAAAGTTTCTGCTGATGGGGAAAATTCTATTTTCTCTACTAATCTTCAGACGAGATGATGAGAAAGACATAGTTATTGATAGATTTCACATATAGAATTTGGTCAGGAGACTGGCTGTGACCATCAAAGGAGCTTGGGCAGTTAGGTTTTTTGAGATTAATACCTCTACCAAAACCAAAACAAAATGAAACAAAACAAGGCTAGGAACATCAACTTGGATTTGACATATATACTGCTACCAAATATTTTGTTCTGCTAATCAGAGGTAAAATTCATTTTATGTGTGTAACTGTACAAAGATCCAGGATGCAGCTTCAAACTAGAACTTGGGGCACCATTTCTTGAAAAAATGCATTGAAGGCAAGAATGAGCACTATGTTTAACCAGGGAGGAGGAGGGAAGGTAGTCTTCAAATTTATGAAAGAAAAAAGTAGAGATGTGAAAAAGTGTAAAAAACTACAGATAAATTTGAAACAAGTTGATGTACTCCATCATAAGTGAAAACATGACTGAATATTTACACTTATCCTATGTAACTACAGAGATGTAAAAGTTTCTAACACAAGATCAAGTAATTGAGTTGGCATAAATATATCAAGTTTAATTATTATTCCATTTTACAGATATTTGTGGCCTCTAAAGCCTATGTTTTCTTGAATATAAAAATATTGAGATTCCAAACCATTAAAATCAGTTAAAGTACCATTTTAAGAATTATTAAGTTGCTTATTAAAATCCATGAATAACATGTTGCAGTAAAGAACTTATTTCAAATGGTAGTAATTTACCTGTTCAAAAAACATTAATAACTTGTTTATTCTGAAAATAGCATCAGAAATGAATCAGTGTTATGTTAAATCAAAATTATAAATTTATTAATTTTTAATTAGGTGAAAAAGGATTCAAATACATTTCAGACACTTTCAGAAAAGTAAAGAATGAAAGATCAAGTTCAAGGAAGGTATGCTGCTGACATGTTCTCTTTCCCTAAACAAATATAAACTACAGCAGGAACCAAAACCTTCCTTCCAGGAAAGGCAACCAGTAAACTGGAGAGGTGTTCTCAGTTCTTTGCTCCATCAAGGCAGAACAACTCTGAGAGGTGACACTGGTATTATAAGTGCCTACACCAGAAGTGCTATTCAATGTAAATGTACAGGTTCCAATTCTCTCCAGCACAAGACAAAATTGCTGTGCAATTTTAACATCCATGCTGAACAGTTTTAATTCCTGAGCAGATAGATGGAGGAAACATTCAGTTATACTCTCAAAAACACAGACTAAAAATTGTATTAGTATGACTACAGAGTTGTTATTTATTTTATTAATGCAATTAATCATATAAAGTTATCTAAAACATTAAATGATTGGAAACACAATATGCATAATACATAAGAAATTAAAGAAGTTATCTTTGACAAGCTTGCTTATACCTTTCCCCATATGCATTTATTATGAACACCTTTTAGGGGGGGATGCATCCTAATTTTTCTAATTCCTCAGCTTGTGTTCATATCTCTCTGCTAGCCATTTGCCTTCCACAGTATTTAAACAGATGCAATGTTAATTTTAACGTTTCTTTATACCTTCCCAATTTGCATACTGCACATTCCAGTGTTACCATCCTTTTGACGGCATAGCGCTCTGCCTGCACTGCCAAAACAAATCAGCTAATTATGCAGCTAGACAGGCGAGTGATCAGATAGACCTGAAATTCACTTGTTTGAAACAAAAAGGGAAACCCAGAAAAGCAAGCAATGTAAACAAGGAAGAGTATACATTATGTTCAGAGATGTTCTCGTTACTGGCCTAAGTAACTTGGTAGCTCTACCTCTGCTCTTCCTGTCATCTTTTCATGCTGTTTACCCACTAATGCTCCAGCAAGCTCCACACAAGATGGCCTGAGCAAAGCCTCCTGTTCTGCTGCTGCGAGCAGCTCAGCAAAGGGTGGAGGATTGTAATACAAACCAAGTTTCTGGAGATGCAAAAATTCATCTCTGACATTTATGACCATTGGTCAGCGTAATGGAATGCAACTGCTGAATGGCCTTATTGCAATTTTATTCAGAATAAGGAAATATAAAGAGTTAGGGGTTTGGGGTTATTTTTCAATGTAAGGGCTTTAGTTATCCTTAAATAAAAGCAAACAAACAAATTTCTTAAAAAACCCAAACAAACCAAACCAAACAAGCGAAGCCAAGCCAAAACAAAACAGCCTGCAAAATCAAGCACTCCAGTAGATTGCCTTTATATGCAATTATGCCTTTTCTCCTTCACATACACTTTTGCCAGCAGTACAGTTTTGTTGCAATTAAAAAAAAAATGAAAGTTTATTACATTTTGTCATGCAATAATGAAATAGATGGTCAAGATCCACTTCTAAAAACAGTATGTATTAAATTTACAAACCATGTGTAGAAAGTATTTATTGAATTACAGCAGATCATTTGCCTGAAATATATTTGTTAATATTTTGTTTTAATTTAGTCATATGAAATGGTTATTGAGTCAATGGAAGATATTTGTAATCAAGACCTAGATTAATTTAAAATTCTATTCCATCTTCATTGAGACAGAATCATCTAAAGTAGAGCTGTTATACAAAATACATATACAAAAGTTTTTTCCTCCACAGTGTCTTTACTCATATTTGTAAGAAAGAAAGTCACTTAGGCTCCAGAATAACATGTCAGTTTTCAACCTGAAAAATAAAAGACTGATAAAGCTATTAAGATCTGAAAATTTATTCAAACTTAACCACAGGCTTTGTTATACACTTCACCTATAAATATTTATCAGGAAAAAATATAAAAGGGAATTATTTAATAATCTGCTTCTTCACTTTATATTTTGGTAGAGGGTTTTGTTTTTCACAGATGACTTTGAAGTCTCTTCATACAAAACTTCTTTCTCCAGTCTTTGGATGTTCAAACAAAGAAGTTCCATATTCCTTAACAATGGGCTGGTCTTGACATCAGCCACCCACCACAGGTTAAGGGTTACAGGGGAAAGTGTCTGAGTGTAAGTAAAGTTGCCAGTAATTGCAGTCACTGATAAGAAGCTCTAAAATAAGCGCTCAAAGAAATGTTAGTCAGGGACCCATGACCTGAACTATAAACAACTGCAAAAATACCAAGGAAGCTCTTTACTCCCATACTGATAGATCACTGTTGTTTTGATACAGCAAAACAAAAAGAGCTGCACTTTCTGTGGTGAGTAAAACACCAGATGTCCATCTTTATCTTCCATCCATATTCACTCAAAATGCAGTTGTCTAAATATAATAAATAGGTTTCTGGCTTTCAGCAAATGAAAACATTTTCCTTTGGAGATCTCATAAGAGGTTTTAGCCACAAGCCAATATTCCTCAGAAAGACAAAATCTAATTTAGCCAAATATTTATGTTTCATTTTTTTTGATGACAGTGAGTTATGAACTAACAAACGTGTTTAAACTAAAGATGTGTAATAATTAGAACTGCCAAATAAACGTTAATATTTCATTGGTGTAGAACAGCAAGAAATTAAGAATGAAAAATTATTAATAGAACTTTTCCTCATAATCTTAGAAAATATATTGATCTGCAAACTGCAAATCAAAATATGTCATACAACAAAAACAGAAGCTGAATCATATTTAAATTATTCTGACATATTAGTTCTGCAAATGCATAGCGCCCATGGGTGACATTTTTTAAAAATTAGTTTTACCATTTTAGGGCTCCTTGAGGCTTGAATTCTGAAAGATTTTCAGGCATGGAGTCCAGATGCTTACAAGTATCTAGGTCCTGAAATCCAAAGATAGATGGGCTCCTGACTTCCATCTCGGATCTGCATCTAACATCCCAAAGATTTGCACACTCTGTACAGAGCACTGGGTAAAACTGATTTTCAAAGCTGTTCCAGAAATGGAAAAGTTTGTACTGGAAACATGAAACCAAGTTAAATATCATATTCCATTTGCTCATTTTGCCAGCAGCATAAAATCAGTGTGCACATTCAATGTTAAGATCATCTGGTACTCACTAACATTTTGTGGAATTACGAGTCAGTAGCCTCAGCAGGAACATCTGCCACCATTTTAGACAGATTCGTGGTACCTGCACTCCTAGGATATAAAGCTAGCTCTCCTTCCCTGGAGCAAGTATAAACTCTGTCGTGACGTGAGGAGCGAGTGTGGGAGTGGAAGTTCACTGCAGCTCTCCCATCCCTTCCACAGAAAGATAAATTTGGTCTAGCCTGTGGAGAATGTAAAAGTTGGCTGCAGCTTAGAAATGACAGAAACAACCACAGTCACATCAAGCAATGCTCATACAGTCCTGGGGAACAAGGGGGATGGTGGTGGAAAATGCTGAGTAACACTGACAGGTTGTATAATACTGAAGGAGTATTCCTCAGACCTGTCTTAATGGGAATCATCTTTTTACAAAAGCAAATTAGCATGCATGTGAACAACAGAGCACAGCATACAGGTAGACTACAGAAAAATCTCACTTTAGGAAATAAAATTAGAGAACAGTTTAAAGTGAGGCAAGTAATTTAAAACTCATAGTTAATGCCCTTGAACAGCAATGTAAACCCAAAGATTTAATTTGATTCAGTCATAATTTGTCATACTTAATTCATATCTAGCTAAGTAATACACATACGAAATAATAAAGTTATTACATCTTAGCTTTAATTATTTTCTACACCAAAAAGCCTTGAAATTGTTTTTAGACTTCTGCCATTTCAGAGATAGAGCCATCATAGTAAATTCACTACTTCAATAAATAAACAATAAGAACATGTACAAGTCCTACTCAACTTTTCAACACCCAGCAGTATATCACTGGATTTAATATTTTGTTCCAAATTTCCAAAACACATTTAAATTAGCAAAACCCAGTATTTCAGATATTTACTGACAGAATGCATGCAATTAATAGTCTGTTTTGGTCATGTGGGCACCTCATGGTTAGGTTACTCATCTCTCACTTTTCCCACACAAGCAATGTTTATGTTTAATAAGCCATCGGATTTCAGACATTTTCAATTTTGACCCTTTTTCAATGCTCTGATTGCCTACCATCTGGCAGTGCTTACTCTTTCTACCACACTCCCTTTGCATTACAGAAGTGTTCTCCTTATAATTATATCTTTAATTGGACAGATATATGCAACACTAGAATTCCCATGCTGCCAATATTCAGGGCGAGGGGACAGTTTCGGCAAAGCACCTTGTTACTAGGTATATGGTAACAGTATGTTCAATTGCATTATGTTGCAATTTTCAACACAAAGCCACTAACCTGCTCAAGTCAAGGGACATAGACAATAAACATGCACTTTTTTTTTTTTTTTAATTATTACAAGGCATTTATTTACAAACTCCAAGACACTATGAAGAATACCTAAGACCAACTACCCCTTCTGGTTTGAACAAACAGCTTAGTATCTCCCAGCTAACAGACTGTGTGAGAATGGAAAACTACATAGCAGAACAAACAAATTTAAAGGAAAAAAATCAATATATCATTTCCCTTTATTATTGGGAGGAAGAAGGAAAAACAGAATGAGGGAAAAGAGAAATTGTTTTGAAGAAAATACTCTCTCTCGGAAACTGTAACGCCCAGCTCCCACTAACCTTCGAATGCAAGATGACTATTCCAGGATTTCACTATCTGAAAATTATACCATAAGAAATTCTATAAACAAAAGACAGAAAAAGTAAGATTCAATACTTAGCCATCTAGATAACAGTTTCCATGAACACTGGACACAGAGCTCTGAAAAACAGCTCTTTAGAATGCTTGGTAAACTGGGTATATAAGAAAGGTACCCAGATACCAACTGATGAAGCTTGAGGTATATGGTTGATTTATTTTACTACTTATACTTTGTTTCCAAGTTTGTGTCTAACAGACTAATCCCTAGCTGGAAAAGGAAATCTTTGTGTTACTACTGGGCTTGTCTGGCACTAAAGACAAGGTGAACCAGAGTGACAGACAAGCTTGCCTGTTATCTTCACTGAAAAATCAAGTGCAAACAAGCCCATATGCCATCCCAAGGAACCTGTAGCCCAGGATGTGTTTGGGGAACACAGAAGCTTGCAAATGTCTACTGCTAGCAAGTAATAAGATGTTTTAGGAGGTAGTAGTACTTACTACTGGTGCCATAGTAATTTCTCTACCAAACAGAAATGACAAGTCCTCCTGGAATAAACAGCTAGACAGAAGTGATTCAAGAGCCTGACAGAAAACCTTTCACTAACCATGTGAAAGTTTGATTGCATCCCCATGGTTTTGCAGTAATACTTTTATTCCATCTCCTGGGCAGAGTCGGATAGACATTTATGTATTTTATAAAAGTTCTGTATATTTTCCATAAATTTTACCTAAAAAAAAAGATAAAATAATCATTTATTATTAGAATGTCATCATATATTACCCTAAATCCACATACTTGCATCCTATCAAATAATTTCTGAACGACACAGCTTTTTGCTGCAGGCATATTTTAAGGAGAGATGCTTCTTAGAGGATTTGGTAAATTACAGTAAGATACAATGGAATCAGCTAATGAAACATCAATATTTCCACACTTTAGACTAACATGAGAGGAAAAAAACCTCAGTCAACCTGAGTATGATACATATAGAATTGGAATATGTGTTATTGTGAGAGTACATTTTATTTCTGTGGGGCTCTATATACTGGAGCATTAGTGCAAATGTAAGATTCAGTGACTTTCAGACTGAGAATTAGATTAAAAAGAGTTATATTACCTAAACAAACTCCTACAGTCATAGCAATTTTTAGGTATATTGGCTATTTTAAAATACATAATTTTAAAAAACAACCAATCAACAACAAAAAAAAACCCCAAACTAGCTTTGGCCATGAGCATAAAGCAACCTGTGCTTTTTCAGATGAAAACAAAATATCTTAGTAAGAATTTTCAATAAATATGACATTTTTTAAAGACAGAAACTTAAAGTCCAATGCTGTATAAAATTATTTATTAAATAGCACACCTTATTAGATAATATATACACATAAGCAACATAGAAGTTAATAAAATAAGATTGAAATCCTATTCTTCGCTTCAGTTGTAGGAACTTCACCGGCAAAAATAAGAACAGTTTTGAGGTTTGTTTAGCATTTTTTAAAAAATATGTAATGGAAACAGAATGCAGTTCTTTCGCAATTAAATGAACATTTACTGAACACAAGTTTACTCTAGACTTATTCCAATTGCCCTATACTACAAGGCAATAAGATTATTGAAAAATTCCATGCAGCTTGCCTGAATCTGACTATCATCACATTAAAAGATATTAGCAGAGATTTTGTAAAAGCTAAATGAGAGTGTCCTTGAGGTAGTACTGACATTGACTCCAGTTGATACAGTTTTTGGTCATTAACATACCTTACTATGTGTCTAGAACGAGCTCTCCAATAATTAGAGCTGAATACACTATGATTTTTAAAATTAAATCATGCCTCTGGGAAAGAATCAGGGAATAGACAGCTAAAGGACTTTCAAGCAATTAACAAGAACTGTACTGTCAAGTTAAAAATTAAACATTGCAAAGTAGGTTAAAAGTTTCCTCTCTCAAAAAAAATGTATATTGACATAGAAAACAGTTCTCAGGCATGGTGTTGAGTGACAACAGAGGTGGGAATGGATGCCTCTCTTATTTACAATCAAATGAAGTAAATTTCTCTACAAATTTTCATACTCTATACTCCTCTATAAAACATTATTTAGCTGTCTTATGCCGTCAAATTGAACCTCTCAAAAGAAGCTGACAAATTTTAATTAAATATTATGAAGTCACTGATTTTAGATGGGTAGGCAAAAATCTAGAGCTAAAGACTCATATGTTTTAAGTGGCCTCTGAATTCATACGTCTCTATTTCTGCTACTCCAGGATGAACAACCAGAAACAGCCACTCAAATTTTAACCTGACTATATAACCACAGGAAAAACAACAACAACAACAACAACAAAAAAGGACCTTAATGAACTTACAGACATTATGCATCTTTCATTTACATTTAGCAGTATAGTCACCATAGTCACCAAAACCCCCAACCAAATCCTGAACCCAAACCTTCATTTACTGTTCCTTGCTTTTTCACACCATTTGATGAGGTAATAAACAAAGTCCCAGAACACATTTAAAAATGTGTAGCCATGCTAAAATAATCAATTGGAACAAAAGAATCAGAACTTTTTTCCTACAGGCCCAAGCATGATCATGATCTTATGAGATCTGATTTTTGATAAGTATATATATATATACATATACTGATCACACTTTTTTTTCTCTCTGCAGTCAAACAAAAAAAATCAGAAAGCAAGAGGAAATCTCATGAGATTGACAGTCCCAAGTTAAAGTTTGACTCCTATGTAACTTCCTCAAAACATCATTTTTTAGGAATTCTGTAACATTTTGGGTTTATATTATTTTGTTGTGGTTTCTTTTTAAACATCTTAAAATCATGATGAACATATTTTCATTTAGATTGTGAAGAATTTATACCTATTCATAGGCGCTTGCCAGTGATCTTCAATCTTCAATCTTCAAAATGTCCCAAGTTAAATTAAAACTCATGAGTATGTAACTACCAGCAACATCATGTACCACTACAACTCAGAGAACTGAGTAACTAAGTTACACTCGTTCACCTCTCCACTCTAAAGGTTATTCAATGTTCAAATATGTAACATGATAAAAGTGTGAAAGAAAATGTATTAAACAGACAGTTATTCACAGACAAGAATGCACATAATGAAAATTGTCAAATGTTTAACACAAAAACGAGCTCAAACTACGTATTGGTATGTCACATTATCTAGAGACAGCTTATCAATAAAATTAATCACTTTCCTTGAACAGACATAATCCTTCCCACATGCCCTAGAGGTCTGGAAGGTCAGTGGCTGCTGCAACAACCTCAGGTGGACTCTATTGGCTTGCTTTTGTGGACTCTTGAAGTAAATCTCAAAGGGTACAAGAATACTTGGCCCTCATGAGTCCATAAGCACAAAATACATCTAAGCATACCCATTTTCTTTCACATATCCTTACAACTGTTGCAAAAAGACATGCCAGTAGCTAGCTTTAGTCAACTAGATTTCATAACAAATGAATTGGTGATTATCAAAGACGAGGAATTATTCAATACGAAAAATAATAGGAACTGGAGATGAAAAACAACCTAATGCATTTCTGGCCTATATTCTACATCAAAGCATTTCCAATAGAATACTTCATTGCTTATTTTTGGTCCTGCTTTTAAAACATCTAACTTCAATATTTGTTGCTTCAGTTTCACTCCATTACTTGTATGTAATTTCCTTCCTGTTTCTAACATCCATTTATGCATTTGAGGACCATTACTGTATTTCTCTTGGGCCTGCCTTTATGGGAGTTGCATTTTACCTGGGGAACTATTATGAAGCTTAATATATAACTTAATGTCAGAGAATTTTCAGGCATTATAAATGCATTATTTAGATTAATGTTACAATTTTTTCATATTATGTTTTGGGGCATTTATGTAAGTAAAATGTAAAAATTGTTGGAGAGTGCAGCAAATAAAAATCCAAACACTATTAATAATCCTTTTAATACTAAACAGTGCTCCATGTTTAGTCATATGCAATGAGTGAACATTCAAATAATAGGAACAGTTGAAGTGTACAGTTTTTCTTTACTAAAGCTAAAAGTCTTAGTCATCACAATAGTATTTGAAAACAGTACAAGAAAGCCCTACCTAAAGTGTGCTTCAGTCATAAAAAATACATATTTTTCATTGTTTGTACAATGAATGTACAGCATACAGTTTAATTACAAATCCATGACTATCAGTTTATTAGCAAATAATTAAAAAGTCTCAGTACTGCAACAGAATCTCACGACAAATCCTGAACAACAAGAATGAAATTACTACGTTTAGAATGCAAAACTACAGACATTTCATACTCCCGCACTCCCAGTGACATAATGCATCCATTAAAACCCACACTAATTTGTATCTGATCTATTTAATATAAACCACCACGATTTATATACATCTTTTTACATACATATATCTCTATCAATTACATTTAAGTATGATATAATACATTGTCTTCAACGCATATAGTATTACCTTTCAACTCTACTGCTCTGTATAAACCTAAGTATGTAACAGCTCACAGAAGATAAATCTCATTAGCTTCAAAAGAGACATTAGAGACGTGACAAAAGAGAAGGACAAAGTGCTTACCCTAAGCTCCTTAAAATGCAAATGCTAGGTGTAACATATTGAGGGAAGACTGGTCCCAAAGGCGAACAGATTTTAAACCAATGCATGCACAGGTTTTAGAAATATGATTGTAAGCTGCACATTAGACATGCACAGTCTACCAAGCTAGGGTGACTACTGGTGATCAAAGACTGGCCCAAATGTTAGGGGAAAAGTAAAAAGAAAATTGATTCATAAAGCAAATGTAAGTTCAAATGATAGCAAAAACCAAAAGAATAATTTAAAGAAAAAAAAAATAGTGAGGTACATTAATACATGGCAATTGTGACACAGTTTGACATGCACTTGAAAATTTAAGCTGCCCATGAGCATGAAAACATGAATGGGTTGTACAAAACAGCACAATATAACAGAATGGGTTTTAGTAGCAACAGATGGCAAAATAGTCTTCAGCACTCCAAAAATTTACATGATCCCTTGAATCTGTATACAAAAAGGTTTTGAAACTGGAATGGTACACAAGCTAAAAAAAAATCTGGCATACCTTTACTATTCACTCTGCTCTGAAATTTTCTGTCCAAGTTTTGGAATTAATTCCACTTTTACTTTATTACTATCAATAAAATATGGCTTTGAATTTCTTGGGCACATGTGAAGTTACCCAGAGAGATAAAATGACAATGTTTTTTCTTACTGTTGCAAATTAGTTCATACTTTGTGTTCATCTACACCAGAACACCTTCAGCACTGACTTCACTACTACTCTGACACACAGCACATCACAGTCTTGCTTCACTGCATCTTGAAGACAATTATAATTTTTGTCCCCAATTCCAGACAAAGGCTGTTCCCAAACATCAAGCTGACTACTGTAACCATTCAAGTGCAAAGGCTACATTTATACATACACGTATTATTTCTATACCCTGTCTGTCTTGTACATTGCTATTTCTGATCAAAAGATGCCACTCTGGTAGTAACTCTGTTTTCTTTGTAGGTTGCTGGCTATGGATGCCATAGCTAACAAACTCAGTATTTCCATGACAATACAAGTTTCTCTGTGTACACATGGACAGGGAGGGCGGGAGACACTATAGGGCTGAACAAACAGCCCAGGCACATGAAAGCAAGCATTATAGAATCTCCTGGTGTGGTGGAGGACACTGGGTAATTAAACTGAAAAGTCAGCCACATACATTTCCATTAACACCAGACAGCCTTAACACTTAAAAATCACCCAAAGCCCATATCCACCACTACTCTGCTATGAAATTAAGTCAAACCTGTGTGGCAGCAGCAAAACCACGTACAGGTGTTCCCATCTCCTGCTGGCTTAGTGCTGCTTTTATCTGTTGGTTGCAAGGCCACAGGGCTGGACCAGTGGTCTCTCCTGCAGGCTCATTCTTCCACACCCGAGAATGGATGGATGGATGGATGGAGGCACTTGGTATCTTACAGAATGCATACAGAACTTCAATAAACTCTGACTGATAAATTCACTTTTGTGAGTCATGCAATTACACGGAATTGTTGTCCAAGTTCAGAGACACAGTCATCACAGCTGCAAACAGATAAACTGAGGCCTTGTGCTGGGTTTGATGTGCATTAGGTGCTCAGTTTACATAACAGCTTCCAAACTACACATTAACCTCAGAAGCCTGGGAAAAGACAACCAGGATCAAAATGGTTCCCTTGTGGAAAAATTATGTAATACTTATTGAATTTAATCCTCCAAGGGTGTATATGCCTGATGAAGAGACAATTCTTCCTTGAAACACAGGCAGGAGGGAGAGCTGTAAAACTAAAGAATAAGTCCCACAAAGACTCAGGCAACCAATTCACAGAGCACGGAATTTAGAGACACAGCTTCTACACTCTGTTCATATCAAAAAAAGGGAGAATATAGGGATGCTGCCCACTCCTCCAAATGTCACAATAAAATACGTCTTAGTGTAGATAAATATACTAATTATTACAAAAAAACCACGTGAGAATGAGGTCAAGAAATAAAGCCAAATGCTTCAAACTCTCCCAGGAAATGCATACAAGCATCCAGAACTAGGAAAAAGGGGGGGGGGGGGGGAAGAGTCTGCAGGAGCCTGTACCAGAATTTTCTCACATTTTGCATGGTTAACCCAATATTCTCCTAAGTGTGCCTATATTTAAAGTTTACTGGGATGCCTGTTCTCATATGTGCCACAAACACCCTAATAATAGCTGCATTTACAAATGCACTCTACATCTTCTCACTTGGATACCACAAAAAATTCAACTTTTTACCTTGTTCATTTAGTAGAAATTTTCCCTGACATATCACCATCACTACAGTGACACTGGAATACCTCTGTCTCTGGAAATTTGAAAGTGTCTCTAGAAACAAGCATTACATTGTTACAAAGTAACATGCAAAAATAAATACAACTTCATCCTCACATACACATTTATTCTGGCACTGAGATATTTCTAGGAAACACTTGCTAGCATTGTTGTAATTCCCAAATAAGAAGGTGAATATACTATGTGGTACAACTTCTTCACACATTCCACACTGCCACCTGAAAAGAGTTATAGCATTATACAGTGGCAATTATTTCAGGAGAAAAAAAAAACAAAAACCTCTCGTATTTCTGTGACTGTCGTACTAGCTAAACAATTGGGTCTGGAGCAGGCCACACCATCCAAATATGAACAAAAGACAATGAACTTTATTTAAATGCCTAACAGTTTCATTCTAAAAAATAAAAACATAATAAAATCCCCAGAAAATACAGTTAATTTATGAATATTCATACAACAAGCCTGAAAAGTATGCAGTCTTGTTTATTCCTATTGGAAAAAAATAAGGAAACATATTCTACAATCTCTAAATCTTCCAACTGGAAGAATTAGGACAGAATTAGAAGATATTTCTGTAACAAAACTGAATGAACATTCCTACTGCATATTTCACACAACAGCCTAAAAAGTTACATGCTGCAAATTATGATGAATAAGCTCCTATTGCCCAAAACATTGTTTGAGTGTGCAACTGGCTCAGAAACAAAGCTTCCAACAAAAGAAGGTAAATTGCTCACAAGAATAATCTCATTCATTTTAATGGAATCCTCATGCGAATAAAGTTACTCATGCACACACACGGGTAAGTAAGAGGCTATCAGACCCTCCTAATCTCCTATGCATGCTACCACAGCAGCAGATGTGACCTGCTGCATCCCTCTCTGTCTGATAGAAAGGGAGTGGGTGGGTAGTTGGCTCTCTACCCTCGTAATGCACCTGCTAATGCAGCTGAGCTGGCATGCAAGAGGGTAAAAGGTTTTCCAGGTAATGAATAAGTGCAACTTACTGCCTTCTGGGAACCAGGAGAACAAGCCAGGATTTGAAGCATCATTTCAAGCCATAACTGAGTACTGCCATGCTCCTCCACTGCTGTAGTTGTACTGCTCTCGGGCTCGACTGCAAGGTGCTAGCACTGCTTGCTGCGTAACACCTCACTTCAAATAGTCCCGCATAAACTTAGACTTTGAAACTATTGCCTTCTGTTCCAACAGGAAGAATGTTCTATTCAATCTAGTTTTTCTTGGAAGATCCCTGTAACCATTGAACATTCTGGATTTTCCTTTATTAAAAATGGTCTCCAGTGCAATTCACTTATCCTATAGACACAGGTTGTTCAACTCAAGCTGTTGATTAAAGACACTTAACAACACTGATAGTTCCTCAGCAAATATTGTAGAGAGTGTTACATTTACAACGGCTTAGAGCCAGCTGACATGAAGGCAGAGAAACAATCCTACACTTAAAATGTAATTCTAAAGGGAATATAACTTTTTTTAATTTATTTGTGCTTCTTTCTGTATGAATATTACCATCCTGCATCCATGCAGTTTCCCGTGAAAGCAATGCTAATTTGGCATCACATTTACCTGAGTTCCTATTAAAACATAGTTTCCCACATATCACCTGGATAAACTTATTTTACTGTAACTCTGATCAAGATGCGCTTCCTTAATGCAACCCCTGGAACAAGTGTATACGCCGGGTGCTCAAGGAAGGGCAGGCGTGTGCAGACACCCAGACATTTTATTGATGCTGAGGCAGCTGTGTCACTCCCCGGCGAGATCTCACCTCCTGGGGCAGAG
>JAWWEV010000095.1:56861059-56883713 GCA_035583235.1 Hafferia zeledoni | reverse complement strand
GGAAGGTATTTCTTGTTATACATAACGTGTGTAAGTGCGTGTTATATTTTAGTTTTAATTTTTTCTTTTCTGTATAAATACATACAGTTAGTTTTAAGCATAAACCTGAGTTTTAGAGGTTTTTTTTTTCCTCTCCCTCTTCTTTCTCCTTTAGCTGGTTGGGGGGGGAAAGAACCCTTTTCACTCTGTCTCAGACAGTTGGCTTTTTGCCAGCTCAACCCAAGACAGTATGTTATGCATTTTGAGATGTGTTTAGTGTAGATATGAGTTTATTCATATGTATATATTTCAAAAATTGCCTATGTTCAAAATACACACAAATATTTAAACTATAGATATTTACTCCTAAGAATTTGTCAGTGAGCATCTGTTTGGGAATGATGGACTTAGGTCCTCTGTAGCCCTTTGCACTTTGACAACTATGGCACACGACCCATTAAAAAAAATAAAATGTAGAGGGATGGGAGACATTATGCATTCTCTAGTTTTAAAATACATGATTGACAAAGACAGTTGTTTTGGAGTACTCAATATTCTTTACTATTATTTCCAGTCAAACACTTTTCCTTGCCTTGCCTCAGAGTTACATTCATCTGTAACTCTGAAAGGGTTTGTCCATCACCAAACCTCTGCAGCTAAGGAAGGTGAGGGAACTCCTACATAGATTTAGAATTATAGAATCATTTATGTTGGAAAAGGCCTTTAAGCTAATTGAGTCTAACTGTTAACCTTACATTGCCAAGTCTCACTAGACAATGTCCCTAGACCATGTCCTGCCATATTTGCACTCTTTTAAATACCTCCAGGAGCAGTGACTCTGCCACTTCCCTGAGCATCCTGTTCCAGTGCATGATAACACTTGTCATGAAGAAGTGTTTCCTAATGTCCAATCCAAGCCTCTCCTATGACAACTTGACCTTATATCGTCTCATCCTGTTGCTAGTTGCCTGGGAGAAGAGACTGACCCCAATCTGTCTCCAACCTTCTTCCAGGTAGCTGTAGAGCAACGTGGTCTCCCCTCAGCGTCCTTTTCTCCAGCTCCCTCTGATGCTCCTCATCAGACAAGTGCTCCAGACCCTTCACCAGCTTCATTGCACTTCACTCACAAGGTCCAGCACGTCAATACCTTTCTTGGAGTGAGAGGCCCAGAACTGGATGCATCACTCAAGATCTGGTCTCATCAGTGCCAGTACAGAGGGACAGTCACTGCCTTGGTCCTGCTGGCCACACTATTGCTGATACAGGCCAGGGTGCCATTGGCCTTCTTGGCCACCCAGGCATATGCTGGTTCATGTGCAGGCCCTGTCGATCAGCACTCCCTAACTCCTTTCCTCCAGACATCTCGCCAGCCACTTCTCCCCACAGCCTGTAGCACTCCCTGGGGTTGTTGTGACCCATGATCAGGACCTGGCACTTAGTTTTGTTGAATCTTGTATCATGGTCTCAGCCAGTTCATCCAGATTCCTCTGCAGAGCCTCCCTATCCTCCAGCAGATTGTCACTCTCGCCCAGCTTGTTGTGATCTAAAGAACTGGTGCTAGACAGAGAGGAGAGACATTTTGCTAATGGATTTAATAAATATTTCCTGGCAACAGGAGAACAGTGTATTCCGTTCCCGACTCTGGACTCTGACTGAAAGAATCTGAATGTGTATTTGGATGACAGACTAGGGCTCCTTTCCTGCCAAAGAACACTTCAGCAGATGTGATTTTTTTCCCTTAAATTCATGGTTCTTCTGGAAATTAGCAAAAAAAAAAAAAATACCACAACTGGATATATAAGAAATATATTTTGTTTTGTCTAACCTTTTTTTTTTTAATATCTGTGCTGTTTTGTCCATCTGTTAAAATTCAGCCTAAGGCAGATTCCTGGCACAGAAGAAATATAGAATTTAAAATCTGTGGGTTTGTGCAGCTGGTAAAATTTCTTCCCCCTTTTTTAAGCAGTTCAAATGGATTTCACTGTTAGACAAGCTTATTAAAAGAAAGAGGTGTTAGTCCTCTTTACAGCATGATTATGTTGTCGCTATTATATGATAAAATGCCAGCATCAGGTTCTCTGGTGAGAGAAAAAGTAAGAAAGAACATGATAACAGTGCTGAGTTGGACCTTCACTTTTATTTGCTCAGCCACCTGCCGCTTCAGATCTATATAAGGAATATGCCTGCCCTGCAGCCAACAGAGACATACAGAGATAATCAAGCTATCCACACAGTTGAGCTTGTTTATATGAAGCAATCTGGTAGCAGCAGCATGGAGCCCTATCTGAGTCAAGGTATTCAGGTGAGAAATGAAAGCTAATTAGCTCATGCACTAATGCTTCTAGACCCATTCCATTGCTTCTGCTATCTATTTTAAAGGTGGTTTGTGCATTCCTGAACTGAACTACAGTCATGCTTTAAAAGGAGATGCTATTATACCTGAGAATAAATTAAATTTACAATTTAGTAAATTTTCCAGATGTGTCTAGTTAAAATATTTTACATTTCTTGCTTTCTGGATGCAAGTATTCAAGTACCACAAGCTGTACAGTATTTGTGTATCATATGCCGTAAATATCTGAGCTGCTCAAGTAGAAAAAGTAATATTTATTTACAGTGATCATGCTTTTTTTTTTCGTGTTTCTCAGTTTCTAAGTCCCTGAACAGTTTGCCATTATACTAATCAACTCTTCTTTGTAGAGTTACTTTTTCATTAACAGAGAGACAGATTGTCTTTTCCTCAGCACTGCTGCCCACTCCAAGCAGATGACTAAAGAACCATGGAGAGCATATGCTCAGCTATGACAGTGAATGCTACACAAGCATTTTTTCTGCTGTTGTGAAATGTGGCTGTTAACATCTCTCTATTTTTCTCAGTACACTCAAAGACTTATTCAGTTGCTAATGCTGTTTGAGTCATGGAATATCTCTGCCTACCACATGGAAACTGGAGGAAAAACATGAAACATATGCTTTTATAAGGACACAGTAAAAGAATATACAAATACCAATGGTGGAATTCTAGCAATACCCACAGGACTTTGGAAAAATTTTTTCACAGGGGAAAAAAAAAATCCATTAATTTTCTTCTGACTTTTAGGTCCAAATGATAAAGAGCTTGAATTTTATTTTAGGGAAACCGTCTAGCAGAGTATAAATTCTACTGTTAATTACTAAAGTATTTTATATAATTCTGTCTTTTAAACAGTGAGTCTTTTAAAATGTAGGTCTGTTTGTGTTGCATAGAGACTTGATTACTTGTACTTACAGGGAGTCATGTATGCTGCTTTGACTTTGAAATATGATGCTGGTTTGGGATAGAAATGACAAGTCAACAGCTAGTATCTCAGAAAACAGTTGAAATTCATTATTTAAGTTGTGAATATGTGTCAATGGACAACTAATAATCCTTAAGGATGAATGTTATTAATATAGGAGTCATTCAGGCTATGTAGTGTAAGCACTGAGTGTTGACATTGCACACCATAACCCACAGGTTGCAGTAATCACTCCTAACAAGACAAAGACTTTGGTTAACACTATAAGTTATAGCAGGTCTGGCTGTCGTCTAAGGAAGTGATAAGCAAGCAACATTTTTAACCATCTTTAAGAATACTGTTTTGATAGAAATTCATTTATTTCTGGTGTTTAAGTGAGATCCTGCTAGTTTCACTCCTAAAGGATAAACCAGATCTAAAACCTACATTTGTCTCATAATCTTTCCTAAGCAAATCTGTGTGCTTCCCTGACCTCGAGTGTCCAACAGGACAAAGACATCAGAAGTAAATCACCTTTGTGGTGTGTGATGGACATCAAGACAACTGACTGCTGACCTGTTTGGTAGTGCTTTTTGTACTGTGAATGTTCTTCAGCTTTTATCACACGATGCCTTGATCCATGGTCATAGAGATAAAAGACTTTTTTTTTTTTTTTTTTTGTGTGTCACTCTGAAAGAGAATGCAGTCATGCAGGTCACCTCACTTTCAGTCATAAATCAAACAAAGCATTCTGTGACAAAAATAAAAAATCTCATACTGCTCAAGATTATTTATCTTGCTTATAAAAGATAATCAATTCAAACCTCAGAGGGAGGTCACGGCCTGTGGTCATACTTTTAAAGATGTTATACTGGCGTCTAGCAGAAACATATAACACTGCAGAGCTTGCAGGATTATTTCTGTAATACTTGGAATAAGCAATACAGCCCATTTAACCATGTTATTTTAAAACAAAATTTTACAACCTAATAAATGATTAAAGCTTAATCTATCTGCAATAGTAAGCAGTTTGTTGAAACTTTTAGGTGACTATCACATACTTAATTTTGCTTACCTATTATAATTTACTCTGTGATTCAACAAAATAATTGAGATTATGTAATCTTGATTTCTTGGTGATCCTGTACAATCTCAGGTTTTGATATACGCCTCATTAACTTGGGGAACTGAGATTCAAATATTAATTTTACAGGGTTGCATCCATCCAGATATATCTTGGGTTTGAGTTAGTCTTCTGAGTACAGACACTATGGCATGGTTTTCCCCACAGAATTAATCTTAGCAATATGGTATGAAAAGGTTGGAAATAAAAATTTCTGTTCAAAGAAAGAAAGAAAATAAATCCAAGGCATTTTTCAGGAATTGTTTTTTAATAAATTACAAATGCATCAGGATATGATGAAATCTAAGCAAAATATTCAATACTAGAGACTTTTTTCATTGGTCAGAAGACTCATCCAGTCATTTCTCTTCCTCAAATTCTTTTTTTTTTGATAAAGCCTCAGAGGTGTGGTGATGGGCAGAAATATATTCCACTTTCCATGGAATTACTTTCCAGTACAAAAGAGCTACAGTTTTCTGAGTTTAGTGTGATTGTTGTTCCAGATCAATATACAGTGCTTTGCCTGTTCATTATAGTAACCCATCTTTATATACTGCTGTACCTATTCTATGGACATCTCTCCAGTCTTTCATATTCCTTCCAAACTTTCATTCAAAGTGTGCTAAATTGTAGTTCCATATAAATTAAAATTTCAGCCACTTTTGAGAGCTTTAATAGAAATATTTGAAAACAAAGATTGCACATTCCCTTTGCTGAACTGGGTTATTGATATAGCTTACATATCCTGTCTCATGTAACCTTATTCAAGGCAGCTAATAATCTGTCGAAGCTGTTGATAGCTATCATTTCATGAATACAGTGCTAAGATTTTAAATTTTCACTTTCCCAACTAACTTGGCCTGACTGGCTAATCTGAAAGTTACATATGATTATGTAATGTAAAGTACCATTTTAGGATTGTGCTAAATATATCAACCACAAATGCAGAGGTTTCTCCTTCACCACCTGTAATATTAAACATGCAATATTTTTTCTGAAATATCAATATATATTAAAAATTACTGTACTGAAATCAGTGGAATTAATGGTCTCATTTTGATACAAGTGGCAGTGGAATCTAATTCTGACATATATTTTCATTTTTTCTCTGAGACCTGTGTCTTACTGAAATTTTAAAAAGTAGGGTCAAATTCAAATGGCTAGTGAATTCTCTGAGCTGAATTCTATAAATAAACTATGAGGATGAAAATCTTTGAGCTAATACTCTTCCATGCAGATTGAATTCAATATAGGCAGAATAACACCGCCAAAATATCCCTAGAGAAATACTGAAGCCCTTACGTTTCAGTCTTTACTAATACGATTAAAAGATTTTGTTTGTTTGTTTGTTTCTGTGTTTTACAGGAAATAATTTAAGTGCCACTGATTTTTTTGTGTTATGGATAATAATACATGAATGATTCATTTGCAGAAGCATTCACGGATCTTTCTTTTAAGGTTGCCACATAGAAGTTTCCTGTTAAAACAAAAGAAGACTACAACTTTCACTCCTAATTGAGTAAAACTCTGCCAAAACATGAAATTCCCCTAAAATCTTACTTCTGTCTTAACTGTTAAATCTGAAATCACAGGTCAGTTGGTGCCTTGTCCTTATATCAGTGATAGCAGAATATATGTGATTATTATAGGAACATTAAAGGGCTCGTGGTACAGAGTTCATGGACTTATTTATCACAGCTTTTTACTCCACAAATTTTCTCTTCAATATATCAAAACTGTGCGTAGCTGAGGGTATGGGCTTGAGAATGAACTCTGAAAGGGACTGACTAGGGCTGTGTAGCTGAGGACTCTCACAGCCTGAGTAAATCATTTAGCTTTTCCTGGGCCTCTCTTGCAAAGTATTTCCTTGAGCATGAGTGGAGGCTGATGTGCCAGTTGGCATTGAGTTTCTGAAATGAATAAAACACTACCTGGTATTCTTTAACAACTTCTAGTCTGTTTTATCAACTGCCAGCAAACGTTTCAAATTATCATGTCACATTCTATAGACAGCCAAGAGACAAATTCTCTCAAATACAGTGTATTAGGCAAATAGTGTAACATATTATTTGAAAAATCAATAGATCAAAGTAAGTGGGTTTGGTTTCTCAGAGATCCAAATGAAAAATATATTATAAATCAAATTAAGCACTAGAACTCTGTGAGAAAAGTCCACCACATAACAGTAATTATTCATTTACTTGCTTTGTTCCCCTTTGCCAGCATTTTCTATTTGAAAAGTTTACCAACAAGAGATAATGCTGATAGTTGTTTTCAAAGGCTTTTTGTCATAACTGCTTTCTAAATCTTAAGCAAATCATAAAATTCACACCAAATGAATATCAGCACCTTTCTGAAATCTAAGTATTAAAAAAAAGATGATTTATAGACATATTTTTCAATAAAATGTGCACTTTTCTTATGGCAAGAGGTTTTAAAGATTGATTGCATAATTATCAAAAATATTTTTGAAACATAAGAGAATTGCAGTGTTATCTGCATTCCACCAGAAATGCCTGTTCAAAAGGGCTTGAATTCATCATTACAGATGTTCACCAAGTAAGACTTACTTTTTCCCAAATTAAATAGCCTCTTCCTTTGTCATTTCTTTAATTTAGTTTTTTTCCACAGAACTACCTCACTGAAGGTGACTCCACCCTGTGATGAGATCTGTGATGAAGTGATTTCTGTGCAGATCTTGAACTGCTGTCAATAAAGCTTTTTGGATTTTCTAGCTATGAAATTAATTGAGTTGTGAAAATCCACAGGCAAACTAGTAATAAAACATTTGAGGAAATGGAGGTTAAATGAAGTAAAAGAAGGCCTCAAGCTTCCACTTCAATGAAAAATTAGCCAGGTCTTCTTGAAAGTATGACACTAGAAGGTCAGTGGATGAAATAAGAGCCTAATTCTGTGAATAACAATGGGACACAGATATCTTTTTCTCCCTCAGGAATGATGGCTTTAATCATGGACTTCCAGCTTCCTTCTTTCTGGCTTAATAAATGTTAAAATTTCTTTTTTGGAAAATAGGAGTTGCTATCCTACTTTCCAGGCAGGTAGCAGATCTTACAGGGTTAAACACCTCATCAGACTGAGAAAGTAACTCAACTCAGATCTCATTTTATTTAAAAAGTGGACATCACCACATATGCTGACCAGTTCTCAGAAACAAAACTGGCTAATGAAAACTGATTGCTTTTCAACAATGAATACACTCTGCTGACACTCTTGATTTGAGAACTCAAGAGGATCTTTTAAAATCTGTTTTACATTAACAGATTTTTAAAATCTGGTAGCTCTTGGCAGCCAGTCAGGCAAGGAAAGGGGCATAGCCAGAAGCAGTGCAGGAGGTTTAAAGGGCTCCAGGGAGCACAGAGGACAGGAGCAAGTGAACAGGAAGATGGTGTGTCAGAAGGACATGGTAGTTCATACAGGCAGGGTGAGCAGGAAGGGTACAGCCATCCTCCCGGCCCCTGAGATGAGCTCACTTGTTGGAGTGTCTTTCTCTTTTTTTTTTCTCACTTGCCCAACTTGACTAGACACATCAATGTTTTACACATGGTTGAAAGCCATTGCTATGAGGAGCGCAGTGTCCCAGACAAAGCTCCCTAAAAAGCATGCAGCTGTCTGAGCCTGGCATTGGTACCAGAGGACAGTGGAAAAGACACCTGTGTGTGGTGTGATTTGCTCTGTCTGGTGGCAGAGCTTAAAGAGGAGGTGGAGAAGGTGAGAAGTATCAAGGAGTGCAAAAGAGAAATAGACTGGTGGAGTTGCACACTTCCACTCTGAGAGAAGCTCAGCAGATGGAATCTCAGCAAGAGTTGGAAAAGCCCCACTGCTCTTGTTGTCAGGCAGAAGGAAAATACCTAAAAGATGGAGGGAATGGAACAGGTCCCTGCTTGGGGAGGTAAAAGAATCCCCTCCCCTAATCCCTTGCCTTCCAAGGTGCCCTTATAGAACAGGTTTGAGGCCCTGGATCTCAAGGGTCAGGTGACTGTGGAGAAGATGGTCTATCTGGAGGGTCTCTCAGATCAGCACAGTTAAACAGATGGAACACTACTTCATATATTTAGTAAAAAAGGAAGGGTAGCTGTAGTTGGTGACTTGCTTCTGAGGGGAACAAAGGACCCTGTATGCTGCCCAGATCCATCCCACAGGGAAGTCTGCTACTCCCCTGAAGCTCAGGTAGGGGATATTACCAGGAGACTCCCTGGACTAATTCAGTCCACTGATTATTACCCACTGCTGGTTGTCCAGGTCGGCAGCAAAAAGGTTGATAAGAGTAGTACCAGGGTAATGAAAAAGGACTTCAAGGCACTGGGTCACCTGGTTGACAGCACAGAAGCACAGGTGGTGTTGTCCTCAATCACTTCCGTACAAGGGATGAGTTCCAATAGGAACAGGAAAACCCTTACGAACAGTAAGTGGCTTAATGATTGGTGCCATTCGTGGAATTTTGGTTTTTTTTTATTATGGAGCAGTTTATGCAGCACCAGGCCTGCTGGAGATAGGGTTCACATATCTAGGAAGGACAAAAGAATTCTATCCTGTGAGTTGGTAGGGCTGATTGATAGGGCTTTAAACTAGGTTTGAAGAGGCAGGCTTGCTAGACATGAGCTTATGGGTGGTTGTGGCAGGAAAGCCCCACCCTGATAAGATCTAAAATCCAATCAGAGAATGCATGCTAAGCACACCATCGTGCAAGCTGTCATGCAAGTTCAACTGCTGGCATCATGGTGCTGTCTTGGTGTTAAATTATGCTAAAACCAGGCTGGTTCACCAGACTTTGAATATACATCCTTCTTATTGAAGCAGGATTTGGCACATAAGCTATTCTGCAGACTTGTAAATCTGTGACTACCAGTCCATCACTTTATGGCTATAGAAGCCCAGTTCAAATTCCATACAGCAGACTCTTCCAAATACTTCCTTGAAGTGTGGAGCTTCTCATGGATACTCCCCAGAGTTTAAGAGAAAGAGAGAGATCTTACCACTATCTCATATGGTGAGTTATAGCAATCTCTACTTAATGATTGTTTCTTTTGCTAGTTTTGATATAATTGCCTTCATATAATTGCTTTGTTACAGTGCACTGCATTACTCTGTTATATAATATCCTACCAGTAGATTTTTAGCTTTTACACTGTGTAGTAAATAATTCTGATTAAAATCTTTTGTCTGTTCACCTGTTTGTTAATTTGTCATAATAAATAATTAATTTTGTATAAATATATCCCTTTTGCCATCATTAAACCTGTGGGACAAAGTGATTTAATCACATAATTCCTTAAATTTAAACTGTTGACACAGTCTGAGGCTAAGATAGGATTCAGCTGCACCTAAACCCCTCTCTGAGAAGGAGTTTAGAAAGCAGGGGAGTTCTTTCCACACCTTGTAAAACCACAGCAAGGGTTTTTAATAACTCTGTCTAAGCCTTCCAGTCCCCTGTGACGGTGGCATACCAGAGTCAGGGGCAAAATCAGCAGCCCAGCTGAAGCACATCTACACCAATGCATGCAGTATGGATAACTAACAAGAGGAACTGGAATCCATCGTGCAGCAGGAAAATCATGGCGTAGTCACCATCATAGAAGCATAGTGGGATGACTCATATGACTGGAGTGCTGCAGTGGATAGCTCCAAGCTCTTCAGAAGGGACTTGCAAAGAAGGAGAGGTGGTAGCGTAGCTCTGTATATTAGGGAGTCTTCTGACTATATAGAGCTTGAGGATAGGGATGATATGGTTGAGTGCCTATGCATGAGAATCAGGGGGAAGGCTAGTAAGCCAAATATCCTGGTGGGAATCAGTTATGGACCACCCAACCAGGATGAAGACGCGAATGAATTATTCTATAAGCAGCTGGCTGATGTTTCACAGTCTCCAGCCCATGGTCCTGTGGGAAATTTTAACCTGTGAGCTGTCTGCTGGAAACTCAACAGAGTGTAGAGGGGGCAGTCTAGGAAGTTCCTGTAGTATGTAGAAGTTAACTTTCTTTCACAGCTGATGAGCAAGCCTATCAGAGGTGGGGCTCTGATAGACCTGCTGTTTACAAACAGAAAAGGCCTGGTGGGAGATGCAGTGCTTGGAGGCCATCTGGGCTACACTAACCATGAAATTATAGAGTTTTCAATACTTAGTGAAGCAGGGAGGGGCATCAACAAAACCTCTATCCTGTACTTCCAGAGGGCAAACTTTGACCTATTCAGGAAACTGATTCAGAAAGTCGCTTGAAAAGCAACCTTGAAAAAGAAAAGGGCCAAGAAGTCTGGACATAATTTAGGAAAGTAATCTTGAAGGGACAGGAGCAGGCCATTCCTATGTGTCAAAGGATGAACTGGCAGGGAAGAACAACATAGCTTAACAGTGAGCTTTTGCAGGAGCTCACAGGGAAAAAAGAAAGTGTTCCACCTTTGGAAGAAGGGGCAGGCAACTCAGGAAGTGTTTGAGGATGTGGTTAGATCATGCTGAAAGAAAATTAGAAGTGAAAGCTCAATTAGAACTTAATCTGGCAGCTCCTGTAAAAGCTAATAAAAAGTATTTTTATAAATGCTTTAATAACAAAAGCAAGGGCAAGGAAAACCTCCATTCTTTATTGCATGTGGCAGAGAACGTAGGCACCAAAGACAAGGAAAAGGCTGAGGGGCTTAACACCTTCTTTATCTCAGTCTTCAACAGTAAGACTGGTGATCCTCAGGATGGCTAGACTCTTGAGTTGGCAGACAGGGACAGGGAGCAGAATGGACACCCTGAAATCTAGGAAGAAGTAGATAGTGACTTGCTTTGCAACTTAGGCACTCATAAGTCTATGGAACTGGATGGCATTTATGCTAGGGTGATGAGGGAGCTGCTGGAAGAGCTCACCAATCCACTCTCCATCAATTATCACCAGTCCTGGCTAACCAGGGAGATCCCAGATGGCTGGAGGTTGGCCAACATGATGTCCATCCACAAGAAGGGCCAGAAGAAGGATCTGGGGAACTACAGGCCTGTCAGTTTGACCTCAGTGAGGGCAAGGGTTGTGGAACAAATCATTTTAAGTGTGATCACACAGCACATATAGGACAACTGATCAGGCCCAGACAGCACAGGTGTAGGAAGAGCAAGTCCTGTCTGACCAACCTGATGTCCTTTTATAACCAGGTGACCCACCTAGGGGATGAGAGGAAGGCTGTGGATATTATCTACCTGGACTTCTGCGAAGCATTTGACACCATCTCCCACACCATACTCCTGGAAAAGCTAGCAGTCCATGGCTTGGACAGGTGGTTAAGAACTGGCTGGGTGACTGGGCCAAGAGAGTGGTGGTGAATTGTGCCACATCCAGTTGGTGTCTGGTCACCGGTGGTGTCCCCCAGGGACCAATGTTGGGGCCAGTCCTGTTTAATAACTTTACTGATGATCTAGATGAGGGAATTGACTGTACCCTTTGTGAATTCATAGATTCAAGCTGGGCAAAAGTGTCAGTCTGCTGGAGGGCAGAAAGGCTCTGCAGAGGGATCTGATCAGGCTGGAGTGATGGGCCGAGACCAGTGGCATGACGTTCAATTAGACCAAATGCTGCGCCATGCACTTTGACCAAGGTAGAGCTACAGGCTGAGGGAAGAGTAACTGAAAAGTGTCTCCGTGGAAAAGGATCTCAGAGTGCTGGTCAACAGCAGCTGAACATGAGCCAGCAGTGTGCCCAGGTGGCCAAGAAGGCCAATGGCATCCTGGCCTTTATCAGACATAGTGTGGCCAGCAGGACCAGGGCAGTGACTGTCCCCCTGTACTGGCACTAGTGAGGGCACATGTCAAGTGCTGTGTCCCATTCTGGGCTCCTCAGTTGAGGAAGGACCTTTGGTGCTAGAGCAGGTCCAGAGAAGGGACATGGAGCTTGTCAAGGGTTTGGAGCACAAGTCCTGTGAGGAGCAGCTGAGGGAGCTGGGGGTGTTTAGCCTGAGGAAGAGGAGGCTGAAAAGAGGGTATTGCCAGGTGGGGGGAGCAATCTTGTTTCCCATGCAATCAGTGACAGGACAAGAGGACATAGTCACAAGCTGTACCAGGGGAGCATTAGGCTGGACATTAGGAAGATTTTATTCACAGAGATGGTGATTAGGTATTGGAATGGGCTGCCCAGTAAGGTGGTGGACTTCCTGGAGTTGTTTAGGTAAAGACTAGATGTGGCACTTAGTGCCATGGTCTAGTCTACATGGTGCTGTTCAGTCAATGGTTGGACTCAGTGATCCCAAGGGTCTTTTCCATTCTGATTGATTTTGTGATTCTGTGATTGTTAAGCATTATTTTTATAAACATTTCTACATTCCCAAATAAAGATATTTGTAAAACATTTATGAAACATGTTTCTTGTAATTTGCTTCCCAGATTTGCCTAGACTTGAAAATAGAAATTATGAAATTAAATTCATAATCTACTTTCAAAATATCTTCTGGGTTTTTTTCTTCATGAACTCATGAAGCTCTGAAACTATTCTGTATTCCTAGTCCTAGCTTATCACCAAAACATTTTAGATGTATTTAAATAATTTCTGCATAAGCATCTAACTAAGCACAGTAATACTGTTCTAAAAACTTTTGGTTTGAACTATAACTTTTCTCCTATTCGAGCAATAATAAAGTATGAGATTTGTAAGTAGTAGGGTCTGAAATCAAATTGAACTAGTCTGATTAAAATCTGAAGTAGGTATTTGGCTTTTGTTGTGGTCTTTATTACTGAATGTCAACACAAACAAAGGTAGATTTTAACTCAAAATCATTATTTGTTGGTAGGCAAAATTGCATATAGTAACAATACAGTTTCATCATAATGATATTATTAAATTATTGACAGTGTATGTGGTAGTTCAAGGTGCAATGTGAAGCACACCAAAGTCTTAGTAGACGAGGACAAGAGAGCTTCAATGTATTTTTTTGAGTAAAATGCACTTTGGTTTAAGCTCAGTTTGAAATTGTAGAATATACATAAAAAATGAGCAGGAAGAAATGTCCTTCTAAAATTTTGCTATGAACTTTTGCTTTACTCCAGCCTTGTTTTGTTTAGAAAGCAATATATACTGTGGTCAAGTTAGGTATAGTAACACATACAATGAAATTAACTTACTATTTATATAGTTAATACATTAAATATGAAAAATAATTACAGGTTTTCTTAGGGGAAAGGAGAATTTACAAAGACAGCCTATGTTGCTTTTTTGGGTTGATCAAAATTGGCATTTTGAAGGAGAATGGCACAGAGTAAATTAAGTCAGTGGAGCTGCTCACAGGATTTTATTCAAGGATAATAAAATCCAACTAGACTTTTAGTGTGACACATTTTTTCCATTCTTATCCATAATTCATTTGTGCAAGTGGGCTTTTTTATATTTTAATAAACAACATGAAAGAAAGAGCTATTCTCATGACATTTGCCGAACAACAAAGAAGCGTTGAAATGTTTACAGTAGCCCTTTCTTGTGATATGTTTAGGCTGATTTCTCTGATTAAGGTGTTTAGTCACCCAGTAAACACCAATTATTTCATGTTACAGCAGTCTTGATTTTTTTATTCCCTAGAAAAGCAAAATACAAATAAAAATATTTTATCAGGATAGCGTTTGAATTGGTGATTATTTTTTAATTGTTTGTCCACTTTTCACTAAGTAAAATGGCAAGGTTTGCATTGCTCAGAAATTCTGTCTCATGAAAAGGGATGTTCATGCAAAACAAGGGCAAGATAAGAGAACAGCAACGATATTGTAGAAATAGCCCTATGTGGAATCCAAACCATTCAACTATTTTTCAAAAAAAAAGTGGTAAATAAATTTCAAAAGTAACTGTTCACTAACATTTTTAGTAGTAAGTGTTCAAAACTTTCTTGTAGGAATGTTAACCACCACATCTAAGATTTTTTATACATATTTGAGGGTCTTTTATTAATTGTGCTGCATCTGATGTACCATTTGCAGCAAAATTAAGTAAATCTAAACAGAACAGAAACATCCTTAAGCAGAATGGATCAAAAGGGATATATTAATATATTGGGTGGTGTGCCAAGCACTGTCCTAGAGACCACTAAATAATGAATATATAGTACATCTGCTACCTCCCAATCGTAGGGAATGGTGTCACTTATGAGCATTAACATGAAGGTATTCTTCAAAATCAAGATCTATCCAATGATTTGAACATGATAATGTTTATTAAACCACTACTTTTATGTTTACAGTAATTAATTTGACATGAGGATATGGGTGTAGGAATTCTTTATGCCAAGACATAATACTACAAATTTAGTATTTCTGTCTATTAAAAAGACCAGAAATACAAATAACTAAAGGCAATCTGTCTATTGCTACTTGAAAATTGCCTGCAAAGTCAACACTGATACTTTGTTCTCTTACTCTGGCCCTCACTTGCACTTCCAACCTCTACAAAAAACTGAGAGTTCAAGGCCTGATTGAGTTTGTGATCTGTTGAAACCACGGGCTCTTTTAATTGCTGGAAGCTACTTTAACAGACACTTCTCTTTTGTGTTTCTCATAAATTATCGAGAGGTATTCAGAACCGTGAGTAGGACCAGGATGTTTATCAAGGTGGGCCTGCCATTTACATTGTAACAGTGGGAACTGAGTATCCAGATATCAAAGGAAAAAGTTGCAGTGATTTATAAGTAAACAGAAATGTCCATGTCCAATGAAAACTTATTTTAGACCATAAAGACACAAAAGTGGCCCTAATAATGTTCTTGTTATGCTGTTGAAATTTGTATATTCAGTAATCTTGAAAGGCAATTGTTAGATGCTCAAAAAGATTTCCTAGCATTGAGTAAATTCACAGTTACAACATATAGTGTTGCATAAGTCTGTCTCACATAGTGGATTGTTTTAGCAGAGAAGTAATGCATCAATTGTTACTGTGGATAAACAAAATTCCACTTTGCTTTTGTTGTCAACTTTATGAATGCTAAATATATGGGATTTAGCTTAGTTGAAATTACTCTTTCAGATCCAGTGAAAAATTATTCTTTTGTGGACTATGTCCAACACTATGCTTCCTTCTCAATATTCTGTGAATTTCCACCTTTGGCATGAGAAAGTTGTTGCCTGAGAACTTTCAGTGTGGCTTTGAGTTAAGATGTGAGGCTATTCAGCTATGGTTAGCTAAGTTCTGTTTAGGCCCACCTTGGGGTTGTTTGTTTTTTTCTAGCCCTCCCTCAGTTGTCCAGAATATAATTGAGTCAAGAAAATGCTTTTAGTGAAATAATGCACAAAAAACTAAATTAACTTATGGAAAAATAAACCAACATGCAGACTTTTTTTTACTACATGAACACAGAATGTCAATTTCACAGAAATTAATATTCTTTATGAGAGGGTGTTAGTGGGACAGTAACATCTCTACCAGTTTTTTGCTCTAATTATCTGCTAATACCGACTTCATGCACTCTTGCTATTCTTATCATTTAAGCTTGAGTGCCTTCAAGTAGTGCATTAAACAAATTGATTACCATCTCTTACATACTTATTCTTTCATTTTTTTCCCTTGAGAGGGAAGCACAAGAAGTTGGAAAGTGTCTTCTATATTTTTATGTACTATTGATGTGCATAAATAGAGATATCAATCAGAATGATCTATATGTCAGTCCATCTGATATGAAGCCAGATTGTGGGAGCACATTTTGCAGTTGGAACAGGAAATTGTGAGGTTTGACAGTCAATAGTTCCCATGCTTGTCAAATTTGTAGTCATGGGCCAGTCTGTGGGCGTACATTATCCTCTGTATGAACTCCATCTATTTCAAGCACTTCACTGTGCTTGCAGAGTGAAGTTGTTCAGCATGGTCATTATGAGGATCCAAAGATAAATGTAAATCAGTGAAATACCCCAAAATTCAAAGTTACAAATATGACTTAGAGGGTAGTTTCCAAATGAGGATATTTAATGAAACTTAAGACATACTTTTCTATTCTAGGTTCTGGGAGCTTTACTTAAATGTCTTTTTGCTGATTTTTAAATTTGTCGTTCTAAATCAGAGTACAGGCATGAAGCATTCACACATTTAAATACATGATAAACTCATTTACTCTTAGTACTATATTTTTTCACTTAATTGTATTGTTAATCATGTAAAATTACTGTAAGGTTTAAGTTCCTGTAATTTGTGAAAGTAGACCAACGTGTTTGTATCTGTAGTACTTCTATAACTTTCAAGCCATTTCTATTTCCCCAAGTACATCTCTCATTTCTATTCTGCCTTGAAACATAAGGCTAGAAGTTCCTCTCCGGTGTAATTGTCCCAACCATTCTTACTTAATGACACTAGCTAAAATAAGTGCAAATGATTGTTTGTTATAATACTGATTGTGTACTGGCAATGATATACAAATATTTATCTTATTAGATCCTCATCTCTTTTAGTTTGGCTACAGAGCTGACTGTCACACTTTAAATGAAACAATGTGAAAACATGAGTCATGAAACTGGCAAAAGCATGTGAATTACATGAAGTAATTTGTTGTATTTTTTAAGTTTTAAATCAATGTCTTCCCATCACATTTATTACAATAATTTTAAAGAATTATAAAATTATTGTTTGAAACTGGTGTATATTGAAATGCCAAAAAGTGGAAGTGAATAGTGTTAAATAGCAGACACTTATTAAGAAACACATTAAGTCATAGTTGGAAATAACCTTTCACTGAAATACATCATAACAATAAAAATGAAAGGTGTTATACTTGATGGGATTATTTCTTGGCAGAAGGGGTCAATCATTTATACCATGCCTAGAGATACAGCCTGCAGTCAGAAAATGCCCCCAGTACTGTGTTTGTGTTGCATTGTGTTTTCTTTTCCAGTGTGTTGGATTTCTGCATTTATTTGACCATTCTCTGTGGTTGTTGTTCAGACTCTCCAGTCAAGCACTGCAATGGTGATGGCCAGAAGAGCTGACTGTCCATGTAGTGCCCTCACTGTGTGAAGTTGAATTTCCAAAATCACAGAATTGATCAGGGTGGAAAGGAGGTGATCCGGTCCAACATCCCTGCTCAAGCAGGGCCATCCCAGAGTACATAGCACAGGACTGCATCCAGATGGTGCTTAAATATCTCTGGTGAGGGAGATTCCACACCCACTCTGGACAACCTGTTCAGTGTGTGGTCACTTGCCCAGCAAAGAAATTGTTTCTCCTGTTCAGATGGAACTTCCCATGCATTACTTTCTCCCTGTTGCCTCTTGTCCCAGTGCTCAGCACCACCAAGAAGAACCTGATCCATTCTCTTGACATCCTCCCTTTAGATACCTACAGTCTTTGTTGAGGTCCCCTCTCAGTCAGCTCTTCTTGAGGCTGAACAGCTCCCTCAGCCTTTTCTTGTGAGAGAGATACTCCAGGTCCCTAATCATCTTTGTTGCCCTCTTCTTTTGCCAGTCATGATATTATGGAACCCTCATGTCATCTTTCCTTGCTCTTGCCAGTCTGGGCCATGGAGACCTATTTAGTTTCATCCTTTTATGGAGGATTTTTCTTTTCTTTGATGATCCTTTTTGCCTCTATGTCTTTTTTCTGTTTTACTGTAATATACTTTAAAAAGAAGAACTAAACCACAGGCACTGTTTGCAAATGCTATACAGATATATATCTTCCCATAATGACGGTCTCTGTTCTATTTTCTATTCCTTCCTTGTTTATCCTAATATTTTGTTTGCTTTTTCACTTCTGCTTCACATTGAGCTTACATATTTATGAATATTTTCATAAAATTACTTTCTTTTGTAAGCCTTTTATTATTCTAAAATTTATTTTCTCTTAGTGTGTCATACCCTATCTTCCCAATCACTGCCATGGCTCACATTACTTTTTAGAAGCTTTCGATGACAGTGATATGCTTATTTACTACATTGACCATCTAAACATGCCACTAACAAGGAGGCTCTTACAACTCCGTCCCTTAAAAGAACAATGGCAAGGAAAATTACAGAACCACTGTAAATTGGGTATTGATGGGGTAATGAAGCTCAGGGCCCTTTCCTAAATTGGCACTGCCCTCTGATGATACCTTTGCAAGTAACTGCTAGTCATTCATGATTAGAGACAGATGATTTCCTCACACCCCAGCCAAAATCCCCATCTTGTATGTAATGCTTGGCCTCAACAATCTGCAACTGCAAATTGCAGTGGAGAATAGGTCATACCAATTGTGAACACAAAACACAGCCAGTGTAGGAAAGAAATTTACAAATGAGCCAGAAATAATGAATCCTTTTTTACAGAGAAGAGGCTTCATGAATCCTCTCCTATTGACTGCCGCATGTCCTGTTTTTGAGACCAAACTGTTCCTTGTTTATGATGAAATGAAATCATTTGATAGACAGATGACAGGCATACTGTGTGCTAGAAGAGCAGCTGTTTGCAATAACACAAAAAATCCTGGCAAAACCAAGGATATTGAAATCAGCTGCTAGACACTTTCCAAAGTAATGTCATTATGTTTCTATACTAATTCTTGAGAGCACAATTTGATTTTTAATAGGAAATCTTTGCATTATATTCTATAGTAGCTGAATTAGGCTCTTACTTCTTAACTGCCTTGTAAGAAAATCTTCATTTTTCTGTGAACTTAGAAAATTATACCAAATACCAAGATTAATGTCTCCATTATAATATCCCAATGCTTAAAAAACAAACAGACACAAAAAAAAACACACTATGAACTTTTGAGTTAATTTAGTATGTTTTGTTTGCTTGCTTGTTGCATATGTTTCTCATTAATGACTAAATGGACCAGATTATTTTATGTACTTAGCTCCTTGAGACTCTTGTGTAATTGGTAGCAAAATACCTTTTCTGCTTTGTTAGAAAAGTAATTGCATACTCAAAACCTCAGTTTAAAAGATTTGAAACAAAATTTAATGAACCAAGTGTAAAGACTCAAAATGGAAAGTCCTTTAAATGTTGCAGGTTGCGTGGTAACTATCTATATCTCTAAAAGGATAACTACAAATGGGAACGTATTCACAGATCTAGAATTCTCTTGGTATCTTTCTAGAGAAGTAAAAGCAGATGCTGAAATACTCCTTATAGATTCCTCACATTCAAGATGTCTTGAACCAACCCTTCTCTGGTCAGGGTTTTTTTCACACGTTTGGTTGAGATTTTTTGTTCCTCCAGAGCTTCATGCTTTGCTATAGTTGGGATGTAGGTCAGCAAGGCTGTGAGTCAAACACCCTTAGTTCAACTTCTCCTTGGCTCATTTACCTTCTAACTTATGCCTTCTCCCAAGTTATTTTCTCTAATGTGGCATCACATTAACTGCTGCTCCCTGACTGGCTTGAGGGTGGTTCATTTCTGCTTAGAGCAGATTGCACAAGGCTGTCTTGAAAGGATTGACCTGGAAAAACTTATTCTCTCCGTGGATCTCATGTTGTACTCACAAATGACTGTATTGATGATTATTCATGGAGTTATACTTGCCAGGTGTCTGTAAAGTTTAACAAATCAATATGCCTGTGAAATCTCTGCTACAGCTCACTTTCTCAAGAGAGCACCTGCAAAGTAGAACCTTGATCTTTAGCATCATCTCAAATCCTCCTCATTTTCTTCTCATTACATGGAATTTTTCTTCACTTCTCTTTATCCTTGAAGTGGATCTCTGGTTTGTCAAGGTTCTCTTAGTGATCTGTTATGGTTCACATTCCAAAGCAGATAGAATTGCTCTCTGGAGTTACCTTTCCCCTGCACTGTAGAGTTGGGGAGTCTAAGCAGATTACACTATATCCCTGCTGTGTAGATAAAGGTAACAAAACTATAGCTAGAAGTTCTTTCCAATATGTAAATACTTTGTTTTGGAACATGGAGATAAACATTCAGAGTTAGATGAAACTGGTATGGTTGGAGCAGTACTTTTGTTGTTGTTGTTGTTTTTGTGTTGTTGGTTTTTGTTGTTTGGGGTTTTTTTTCCCATAAGGGATTGCTAACTTTAAACCTTCAGACCTTTGACACTCAGGTAAACTGACATTCATGTGATTTCCCAGCATAGTGAGAAAAAAAGGTAGAATTTGCATCTCTCTCTGCTTGTTCATAATGTTAGCTTTTTGGATTTTTATATCAAGGTGGTAATGAGTGACAGTCTGTTTTCCATGGTGGTTACTCAGAATCCACATGAAAGCTTCCCTCTGAATCCGGTTATTTCTGAAGACATTTTTAAACGTATCTATAGACCTTGTTACAATGTTGAGTGAGGTAAGTGACCCAGTTGGAAGTACCCCAGTACAGTTTAACAGCTATTGCTCTACTGTGAAACTGTAATAGTATATCTCTACTAAGATGATAAATTATAGTATAAACCTGTTACCGTGTGAATAAAAAGCACTTAAGATAAAATTGTGATAACTAGTTATCATATAATCCTATGCTTAGTTCATACAATCTACAGAATGAACTGTGGTGGAGTCCCACAGCTTCCATGGAACAGATAGCACAGCCTCTGTTGGTTTTCCTTTTTCCTTTTGCTGGAGTGCTTCAGAGTTGTGTTTAAGACTACATCAAGCTGCTGACCAGTTTAAAGTACAAACTCTCTCTAAACTGTTAACTCAAAAATCCATGAAAAGCAGAATTAAAATTCTTATTAGAGTTTAATGTTCCCATCATAATTTTTTAACAGAAAATGGTTTTACAGAGATGAACAGTAGGTAAGGAACAATAAGTTCTTTAAATCAGCTACTATGGAAATACTGTATAAATAAAATCAACCTATTGGATTCCTGTAATAGATAACTTCTAAGCAGCACATAAAAACGGAGAGAGAGGATGTTTTATTCATGTGATGTATGGAGTAAAAGGCTTTGAAAACAGTCGGGGGAAAAAAAGAGGTAGAACATTCTTTTGTCTGAAGTGAACATGTGGATGCAGACAATTCTTACTGTAATGCAGGAGTTTAGAAGCTCTTCAGATTACTTAAATGTCATCAAAAAAAACATAAGAAAAATCTCCTTTTCACTTTTTTAGCATATGAGCTGTGTTTGAAGGATACTCCTGGATGAGGATCACCAAGGGTGTTGCTAAACGAGCCTCAAGAACACTACAGGCAAGAGAAGGAATTAATAATTGTGCTAAATTTGTTTCTGGATTCAGTGGTTTAAAGTAACTGACTGTTCCATGGCTTCTGGCAAAACACATTTTTTACTGCAACTTCTTTTTGATGATGTTTTGAAATGAGCAACAGCATCAAACTGAGCACCGAAAGTTGGCAGAGATTTTGCATATCTCTCCCTCTCACACTATGACAAGAGGTTTTTTAAAGTAGTTTCAGGGAAGTCCATTCATATCTCATGAAAAGCAAGAGAAATTTTTCTTTTGCTACTGTGTGGATAAATGGTTCTCATGGTCCAATGTTTAATCTGCAGGGCATTTCTCCTTTTCCCAGCTTCTCCACTCAGTGCAACCTGTGGTGACTTGGATTTCAGGAAGAAGAAAAGTCAGATACTGTCTATGAAAAACAGCTCTGACATAGCTGTAAATAACTTTAAAATAGTTTCAGGGACCTATATGACTTACAATAAGCTAGAGTCTTGAAGAATAATATATAGTTTTACACATGCCTACAGAAAATAGTAGAAAGACAAAAGAGGAATGATAAGTGGGGAATGGTGCACAATTACTTTTGAAGTGAACTAATTTGATGAAATTTTTGTTGGAAGGGATATCTGTATCACCATATAGAGATTCCTTTGTCTCATGGAGTTAAAACTAATGAGAGTTATATAACCACAGCTAAAAATAGAGAAATATTATTTCTTAAATTTTGGCTTTCATTACAGGTTGCTATTTATTTATTTTATTCCTAGCAATAATGTGTTTGGTAAGTTAACTTATGATAAGGAACATCCTCCCAGTGTATTGTAGGACGATGGCATGTTCCTGGACAAAGGGGATTTAGGTGTGAAATTGAGGCCCAAGTTGAAAAGACTGACTGTTCTGAATGCTATATAAAGGAATTTACAGAAATGAAGGCAACTCAACATTTCAGATTGCTGGGTGCTGAGGATGTTATTTTTAGTGTGTTCTGGTAAATTGGTGTGAAACTCATGGCAGCTCATACCAGTTGTAATGAAAAGATATTAATAATATAAAGTTGTGTGGGGTACAGCTGTGTATGCAATTCCCCATCTGAATGTATGGAAAAGAGTCACCTCAGGGAAAGTAGGAAATAAATGCTGTTCAGGAAGAATAAAAACATTCAACACTTAGAAGGCAGATGAATGACCTCAGGGAGTTAAATATGTATCTTAAAAAAAAAAAAAAAAAAAAAAAAAAAAAACACA
>JAWWEV010000095.1:56849278-56861013 GCA_035583235.1 Hafferia zeledoni | reverse complement strand
AGAACCTAATCACTTTTTAATCACATTTTGGGTTGGAGATTTTTGGGTTGGAGTTTGGGGGGTTTTTTGGTTTTGTTTTTTTGTTTTGTTTTGTTTTGTTTTTTTTAACAAAGATTTCAACAAAGTGCTAGTTAGTCAAAAATTTCTAGTAACAACATAGATCTGAACTTTCTTGTGTTTGAAGCTCCCCAGTGGAATTACTTAGATTTAAATTAGGATTTAAATTTGTACTCTGCTGCAAATCTTAAAAGTGAAATATAAGATGCCATGTCTTTCTAAAAGCCCTATGGTCCTTTAACTTCTACAGCTACAATAATGAAAGTAATGATCAGCTATGATTACAGCTTCATTTCATGGCATAGACTTGTCTTAAAATAAGAACATGAAACGTGTGCTTAGCCTCCAAAACTGGGTCTCATAAGATCCAAGAACTCTGTCATTCAGGCAAACAGAACTTAAACAAGAGAAAACTTGAAAGGGATGTACCAGTTGCCTAGAGCTTACATTTCCAGATACAAGAATGCACAGATGAAAATCAAAGCAAAATTGCATACTGAATTTTTTTATATTTCATCCTTTTTGTGCTGACAGTTTCTCAAGAGCCAAGTATTTTGAAGAAATAAATGCAATAGTGTGATGTGGGATGAATAAATTAACTCAAAGTTAGTTGGCTACACATGAAACTACATCTTTAAGATCTGCCCAAATATGTGAAAACTACAATAAAGGCAACACTGCTAGCTTGTTGCTAGAATTTAAGTTCAAAACCTTGTCATCTGCATACTCACAGAGGACCCTTGTAGTGTGCACTTAGAGTAAATCAGATGCTTCTGGAAGGAACTGACACTCTTACTGCCTATACTACACATTGTACAAACACAGATGGGGAAAACCCAGCAGAGAAATGCAGTGAATTATCTTCTGCAGTTGTTTATCCTTGCACTCAGAATGAATAAATGCTTGTGAGAGGATCAATTGTATCTTGGGACTGGAGAATAGCTTAGGGGGAGTGGGACCTGCCTGAGTCGATTTGAGACAGATATAAGGTGGGATTGTTTTTAAGGAGGTAAAGACCTTGTTTGGTGAGTTACAACAAGCATTGTTAAATGAGAGATTTGGGGCAGTATGGGGAAAATCAAGTTAGTTCTAACTGGTTCAGTTAATGTAATGAGATCTTTGGGGTTCTCTCTGAGAAAACACTGTTCTTTTTTTCTGTAACATGTAACCCTGAAAAGTCTCCTGCCCATGGTAGTATAGATACTGATAAAATAAAGCTGAAATACTTCTGCTTTTAGCAGCACTGACTGAAGCAGCATCTTGTTCCCTAAGAACCCAGTTGCTCTTTTAGTGTGTCACCTGCATAGTTTCCAATTACTCTAGCAGATTTTGTGTGTTAGGAAAATTTACTTTGATGCAGAAAGGTCCAAGAGCTTTGAATCATAGTTATTGCTCATAAGCAAATTAATTTCTCTAGGTAGCAAGTCTGACATAACACAAAGGCACACATGTTCTTCCATGTTTTTTAGTTTAATAATTTAATCTCTTAAATCATCCAGGAGGCAATTTTCTAATGTAAATTAGTGATTAATACCACATTTGCCAGCCAAAATAAGGTGTATTCTACAATTGTTAGGGAAGTTGTTTTCCTGATGAAGTTTTAACAAGAGAGAAATTTTTAAATTAAACCCAGAAATACACTTCATGATTTAGCTGAGAAGAATAGAACAGGTTGATTCTTCTGCAAATCCCAGCATGGAATGTATGGGGAAACATAGACAAGTATCTTAGTCTGTGAGAAAGAACAATGAATTGCAAAAGAGGAATCAAAGCATGAGTTTAAGAGCATGACTGCTGTAGCAAAATAAGCTTAGTTTTATTTGATAGATATTGCTTGGGGAGTTATTTTAATAAACATGAGCAGATGTCATTATAACATTGTTATAACAATATTCCATTTTTGATTGAACAGAAATGCTTTACACATTTTCGACTTGTGTCCTAAAGGGACTGGGAGTTCTGAATCACAGTGAGACCCTCTTCTGATAATGCTGACTCTCTGCTAGTGAGAGTCCTGTGCTGTAAATGTGGCAAAGATGAAGCAGCAATCAACAATTAGGCTTAAGGTGAGAATGGACAGCCAAGTTGGGCAAGACTATCTTGCAAATTCTCTCTTCAAAAGCAATGAATTGCAGACTTGTAAACTATTGGTATAGATTATGTAGATTAGTAACCTACTTTATATGGCTTTTAAAAAGTTGAGAAATGCTATTGGAAAATGCAATGCTTCAAGATCTGTGTTCTGTAAAACAAGATGGGTTTTATTACTTGTTGTGTCTGATATAGAACACAAAAATAAGAAGGAAAGAGTAAAAGCTGTGTTTCCCTCAGCAGCAATGGCTGCCAGCTATAACTCCTTTTCTATGAAGTGCTGGATATTCTCTGTCTGACAACATCTCAAACTTGCTGATGGGGTATGAGCTTTTGACACTTGCTGCCTCTGTAGGCAGCAGGTCCATCTGGGCTGTGACCCTAAAAACATGGGGCATGAGTCATGCTGGATGTGATCAGAATGCAAAATGTGACTGAAATGCAAAGGACGGGTTTGGTAGAGCTGATACTGAAACCATCGGTGAGTGTGCTTTGAAAGGTGGCAGTTACAGACAGAAGCAATTGCCTAAGCTTTGAAGATCCAGGTCAGTCTGGCTGTATTCACTGAAGTTGACAGATGTCACCATGGTATGCGGGTTTTGTTAGTTTGCTTTCAAAATTACAGAATGATCTTAAAGATGCTATACTGCTACAGTGCAGGTTGGTGACTCTAGAGCAAGACCCTAGAATGCATAATCTTTACCCACTCAAGTTTTATTAATAATTCTTATTAATAATAATAAGGGTTTGGGGTTTTTTTTTCAGTTGAGAATTCAGTACAGCGTATTTCTGGATGAGTATATTCTCAGTCAACTGACTATGTGTCTCTGATCACCTATAGACTGGAAATGGTCAGCAGACTGTAATTTATGTTAATTTCAGGCAGAAAGATACTCAAAAGGAAATTAAATGCTAGTTTCCATGGAGCTGTGGTCAAGAAGTCCCCTGATTCTTGGAGGTATTTGTTCATTCAAGTGCAGCCTTTCTGCCACGCCATCTGCAAGGAAACACGTTGTGAGTTGAGGGAACCTTTCTTTTTTTCCATAAAAGGGCAAGTCCATTTCCATGTGATAGGATTCTCAGAAGTTAAAGCAGTTGGATCAGCTTTAAAGACTCAGCCTGAGCCCAGATGAATACTTGCCCAACAGGACAGAAAAAAATATGGGAAGTCAATTTAATTTAACACCTGTGAAATTTTGTTCACCAGTCCTGAACACAATAGTTTAAAATAAACCCTCCAAATATGCAGAATGAAGTGTTTAATTTTCATTCTGAGATTAAATACTTTAAAAAGGAATAATTTATAATTATGGCTGTCAGCAATTTAAAGGACAAAAACATACTCGATTGTTGTTTGAGATCCTTCATGTCCTACACACCAGAGAGACTTCCTTTGTCATGATAAGGAACATTCATGCTTCCAGTTAAACCAAACTTTCTCCAAAAATTTCATTAAGTAGGTGGTGTATGAAATGGGAACTTATTCACTAAAGCTATATAAATGAAATTATGTAGCATAAGTAGCATGATTATCAAACTTACAGATCCATAGTGGATCAATGTTAGCTTATAGAGTAAAATCAGGTTTTACTTCAAAATGTTTTCCAAAGGTAAATTGTCTACAGTACTTGAGTACTAATGATTTTCAATGTGTCTTGGTTCCTAATTTCATGTTATGTATCATAGCTCTGTAAGTGCAACACATCATAAGACACTTGGGGCTTTGAAGTAGCTCTACAGTTAATCAAATCTAGTCCAGAATTAATCAACCTCTGGTGCTTTGGAGAATCTTGTTTATGACATAGTCTCTAGTCAGTGGTTCAATACAGCGAAATGATAAAAGCTAGATTACAAGAAAAGATAAATGATATAGCATTGCTGTAAAAATAATAGGCTCAGATTCTCCCTAACCTGAGACTTTACATGGAATGGTTGACTAATCAATAATATTGTGACTCTCAAGGTCATAACAATGCACTACTCATACTCAATTCTTGACTAGAAATATTGACCTCTGTTTTCTAGAGACTTGCTAACCATAACTCTTGTAACCTAAGTTAGGAGTTTGAATTTTTAAATTCTTCTAGTCTTCAAATCAATGTTCACCTTGACGTTTTTTATCATTCTGACATTCGCTGCTTCATACACTTTGAAAAATGTTAGGTAATGTTTCAGTCTAGCAAACTTTAAATCCCTGATTCAAAACACACTTTCTAGCAGGTTGTCAGTGAATTTATTTTAATTCAGTAAAAGCAACTGGTTTGTTTTGTTGGGTTTTTTTTTCCAAAACACCTTGCACATTGTTTTTCTACACATTGTTGTGTGTATTGTTTAATCTCAATACACATAACCTTGGGGAAAGAAATTTATCTGTTGAAATTGGGGTTCTTTAATATAAATATCATTTGCAACTGGAAATTGCACCAAAAACGAGGACTAAACTTCACACTTGTCAGTATAGAAACATTAACCTATGTGTTTTGATATATATGATACTGGCTTGTAACATTGTACCTCACTGCACAGTCAATCTAAATAGTATCTTAAATTTAGAAAACTCAGGTCTAGTTTAAAGCCATTTTTTCCACCCAACAGACTGTCCTCAGGTTCACCTTGTTGGTCTTTCTCATTCTTGTATTGATCACTATAGTAGCAGCAAGCATTTGTAACAACAAAAACAGCAGAACTATCTGAATTGAACTTTTCCCCATTTTACACAGTCAAATCAGATCATGTAATGGCTTTCTTAAGCTCCCTTCTCAGTTGTTTTCTGTCTCACTTGGTTTTGCAGGGGATTCATAGAAGACCACTGCAGTTTACTGGAGTTGTCCTACAAAGTTGCTTTGAGGCCATATTCTATCACTTGTCAGAGTAAATCTCAGTAATGCTTGCTTCACGTTTGCATATGCTGAATGCTGTGAAATTCCACTGAAGCTTTTTTGCCTTTATGAATAGATGTTTGCAAATATAGTCTTGGGTTTAAGACCTCTGAAAGTCAGGTTTTATCTCTTAATTCCCTAAACAGTGTGCTCAGTCCTCCTTCGGCCTGCAAGAGGCCAGAGATAAGAGCTGAGAACAATACTTGGTGAAAACATCTTTTCCTCACACTGCCACCAGCATTTAATGTTTCTTAATACTGTCTGCTTCTTATATACTTCATATGCTTTATGATAATACTCATCATAAGAACTAATACCACTGGAAGGGTTTTACATATATATAGAAAACAGTACCTAGCTGAGAAGTAGTTGACTTTACTGTACTTTTGACAAAAACAAGTGATAACCAAGACATCAAGAAAAAAGTTAATTACATCCATGATACTTCTGGTTACTCATGTATTATGCTTTGAGGCTGTTGAAAAGAAATATTCTGATCCCAGGGAAATACATGAAATTAATAATAGAAATACTAAGGTAGCCTCCTCTGAGTCTATGAACATTAAATGTCATTTCTTGCTATACTTTTGTAATATTCAGGCTGCAAATATTATACTCTTGACATGCAATCCATAATCAATTCAGACTAGTTCTCTACATAGTGCTCCAGTTATGAGACTCTTTACATGGTTAGAAGAATATCCACAATAGGATGGGTGGCAGACTTGCAGGCCATCTGATCAGCTTTGAAGTTCCTGTTTCAAAATGGAAGTTGCTCTTTGTGAGTATAGAAGCATTATCCTCACCTTTTAACTGACGTGGGAAAAAATGTAGTATTTTTTTGTTCTGAATTCTGGTAAGCTAAGCCTTTAGCTTGTTCTAAATAATTCTTTCTTCTAATACTTGTCAATGAAAACACTTCATTCACACTACCTCACATAAAGAGGCTTTATATTGATCTAAAGATCACCTTTCATTTGTCACCTAGGATCAAAACAAATTATTCCTAGGAGTTATGTGGCTTGAGAAATTATTTGGTTTGGTCTATTGCCTATAATATTGATTCTATTTGAGTCATGTTTAGCTTGATAAAATGGATTTAGTGTTTTCCAGATGTATTTATATATGGAGTTATACATTTTAATAGGCTACTCAAATAGAAGGAGATATTTTCATCTTATTAGTCCATAAATCTAGCACTTCCCAATGTCAAATAGTTGTCTTAAAGCAGTTGCAAACCCTTTCTTTCAATTTAACAATTTGACAGAGAAAGCTAATTACAAGAATTTCCCATGAGCCCCTATTAATAATGCCATGGAGGTATTGCATGAATATTACACCTCTAATTTGTATTAGGATGCATTTATGCCTTACTTTGTTTCTAGAGTTGTATTTGTTTGCTATGCCTTTAAATATTGTTTTACTTTTATTTAAAAATTATATGCCTTTCTTTTATTTGATTTAGCATTTGTACATGTATTTTCCTGTTATCTCTTTAGCTGTTTCATAACAGTGTATTTAATCACTTTTTAAGATAAAAGAGTATAAATTTTAAAATCTCTAGATTCATAGATTTTTTTTTTCTTATGCTGGCAAAAATTCTATTAAAAAAATACTTTCACAAACTATTTATTTGTATATCTGACTTCTAAGTAACAAATTCCAAAGGATGAATCAAGGGGTTTTTGACATAGTTCCATTAGATTCTTTGTATTACAATCCAGTTTTGCAAAAAGATGAGCTGTTCTCTTCAGTGAAATTATAATAGCTATGTAGACTATACAAACACAAATGTGAACATTTTGAAGCAAGTATGATGACCTAGGACTCAGTCTGTTGTACTAACAATGATGTTTAACTGATTTCATGACAAAAAATATGTATGAAATGGAATCTTTCACAGTGTTTGTATTTCCTGACTAATCAGTTTGATGCCTTCTAGTTCTTCATGATAATATGGGGGTTTATCATTCTCCTTCTAGGTATCTTGCAAAATTAAGAGCCCTGATCTTTCTTGATATAGAAAGCATTCTTTATTCTTGAGGTCATTCTCTAAAGATTTCCACTTATACTTCCTGTTTTATTTGATGAGAGGGAGAGATGGAAGGATTACACTGCAAAGCTCTGAAAATATATTTATTATTATTAAAGTGTTTTTGTATTTAGTGAGAATGTTCCTTTTGTGGATTTGCTGTTGTGGGGGGGTTTATTTGTTTTATGTGACTGAGCATCAAGGTAGTATCTGCATGGCAATCCCAGAAATTTTCTTTGAGTGGCAGATAGAAGTTCATAAACTATGCCATGTTCAAACTTCATATATGCATTCTGGTAGAGAAATGTTTTCAATGGAAGTAATTTGGTCCTGGAAAGGCTGTTTTAATATACACAATTTGAAGGATGGGCATAATGCTATGACTTTACTCACAAACTTCAAATATAAACCATACACATAGGCATAATTAGGACACCTAACTCCAAGTGACAATTTACAGTGCCATCTGGTTTTTCTTATGCATATCATGTACCTGGAGACATTATTTTCTACTGAGGAAAGTCTTATTCTCTTATTTTGCTAACCCTGGTCTTTACAGAATATGCATGTACAAAACAAGCAAATAAATGTTTCTGTCTTGTTTCTTTCTTGTATAATTATTTTCCTTGCTGATTGTATCTGTAATAAAATATGATGCTCCATTTTATTATCTGGAGCTTTTTATTATGAAGCTAGAGATCTTTGTTTTCCAAAGTAGTTTTGTTCTGGGTTTCTTTTGTTTTCTGTGCCCTTTTTAATTTTGTTCTGATTATGGATGGTAGCCATTCAGTTCTTTTATCATACAGAAGAGGTAATTTAACTGTGATACATCAGAGAAACTCAATATATTAAATACAGAACAAGTCTTGTAATGTCCAGGTCAAATTATGTCTCTTTCAGAGGAGTAACATGAAATACTTTGTATTTTTAGTTATGTATTCACCAATTTCTATAGAACACTCATCATGACAATGTCAAATTCCTAGAGCAGGATTACTGAATACATTAAAGTAAGTCTTAAATCTCTCCAAACTTTAGCTGCTGAAGATGACAGCACAGCCTCTGGGAGAATGGGAATTGATCCAGGGTGCTTATATATCATCACGGCTGCACTTCACAAACAAAGATTTGGGAAGGGCTCTCCCCACATGGGTGTGTCCTTCGAGCCTGCACAGTGGATTTTTTAGGTGTGGCACAGCATGCGCCAAACTGGCCTCATGCTTAGATATAAATACAACTTAAATTGCAGATTTCTTTTGACAAAGCATGTTCTATTTATGCTCAGGCTAAGGTTCTAGCCCACAGTAAGGGTCTTGCATGGACCGGGGCTGCCTCTAAAAGTATTATGTAAGTATTCCTCTGCTTATAAAAATCTCAGCCTCCTGTGGTTCTAAGGCTTTTGGTATTCCACTTGTTTGTGATGTCAACAGGATTTGCCTTTTCTTTTGCATTGATAGGATTTTGTTTTTAAGTGTTATATTGAAATGAGCAAGTAATATTTGCAGAGCATCTCTGACAGGATATCAGCTTGTAGATGGTGAGTAAGATGTAGTGAGGTGCTACCTTATGTCTGTGACTGCCTTGATTGCAATCACCATTTCAGAAAGTCTTCAAGTCTTGAAAGACTCAAGAAGTTGGTAATTTGACTGTATTTGGCTTAAGAGAAAGCTACATAGAAATTTAGGTTTTGATAAAAGAATTACATGTTTGCCCAACAGCTCTGTCCTCTGCCCACTCACTGCTTGTACTTGTCTTCATGGCTAATATATGCAGAGTCAGGCAGTTAATGTTGTAAAGCCTCCTTTGGTGTTTTTTTTTTTCCTCTTTCTGTTATTCAAGAGGAATAGTACTTTATTTTTATTTTTCAGGTGAGGTTTATTGATGTTGAGTCATAAAGTAAATTCAAGTCTTCCCAAAAGAAATGTACCAAAGAGTGGCTGTTCCTCTCTGGTGAGCAGCAGAGCTTGCTAAGGGAGCTTAGCACATATTTGTGGGAGACTGCAGGGAGTAAACAGCCAGGCTTCAGAGGCGATGGAGTGGAGGGATCCTCCAGAACAGAAAACAACAGAGAAGAATTTCTTACTATTTGTGTACTGAAAGTGAAGCTCTGCCCACTTCAGCACAACAGGTCGCAAACTTACTTGACATCCTGCAAACCTCAGATTTTAGTGCTGTGCAGGCAGGATACTCCCTGTAATTCAAGCCTCTGGTCCTTGCAGGCTACTTTCTTCTGTGTGGTGACAGCCACTTTCCCTAGCATGTTGTTTCGTCATCCTGGTTGCTGGAGCCTTGTCAACCCTTTGACGTCCCAAAGCCATGTGGTGGGTTTTGAGCTCAGTAAATGCAACTGGAAACAGAGAATGATACTTCCTGTAAAACAGATTCTTGTTCTTCCTTGTGGAAAGCTACCTGGATTCATGAACAGTGGGTGTTTAGGCAGCCTCCCTGAAGTTCTCTTGCTGTTGCTTTTACTTTTTTTTTTTTTTTTTTTTTTTTTTTTTAAGAGCTATTTCCTGCTGCAACTCATGAACTTTATCAGTAGGTAACTCATATTATAGTGGCCTACTAACTTTTAACATTTTCAACTAGTGAGGGTCGAAGTTGAGGAAAATAACTAGAAAATTATGTGTATATATACATGTATCTTTTTTATTATTATATATATATAAATCTGCTTTTACATGGAGGGATGTGCAGTACACATGGAACCGACTGCCCTGGGGTGGAAACACAGTCCTACTGTTTGCCATGAACTAATTCAGGCTACACTAGATAAGGGTGTATCTTCAGAACACCTAAAATATATTGTTGACATCATTTGTGTGGGGGGACACAGTGGAGGAAGTTTTGGGAAAAGGAAGGAAAATTATCCAGATTCTCCTCAAAGCCAGTTTTGCCATTGAAAAGAGTAAGGTCAAGGGACTTGCCTAAGAAAACCAGTTCCTGGGGGTGAAGTGGCAAGATGGGCATCATCAGATCCCAACAGAAGTCATCAACAAGATCATAGTAATGGCTCCATCAACCAGTAAGGAAACAAAAGCTTTCTTGGGTGCCATAGGTTTCTGGAGAATGTATATTCCAGAATACAGCCAAATTGTGAGGCCATTCTACTTAGTAACTTGTAAGAAGAATGATTTCCACTGGGGCCCTGAACAACAACAAGCTTTTAAACAGATCAAGCAAGATATTACATATGCTGTGGCCCTTGAACCAGTCAGGACAGGACCAGATGTGAGAAATGTACTTCATTCTGCAGCAGCAGATAATGGTCCCTTCTGGAGCCTCTGGCAAAAGATGCCTGACAAGGCCCAAGGCCGACCACTTGGACTCTGGAGCCGAAGTTACAGAAGATCTGAAGCCAACTACAGCCCCACAGAGAAAGAGGTCTTAGCAGCTTATGAAGAGTTACAAGCAGCCTGAGAGGTGAGTGGCATAGAAGCACAGCTTTTCCTGGCATGCTGACTACCATTGTTGAACTGGATGTTTAAGGGAAAGGTGCCCTCCACACATCATGCCACTGACACTACATGGAGTAAGTGGATTGCTCCAATTACACAGCGTGCTCCACTTGGAAAACCAAGTGTGCTGGTTTAAAGGTAAACTGGTAGGAGAAATTAACCCAACATGAAAGAGATTATAAATCAGAGTTAGAATTTAATAAAAGTATTACAATAAATGCAATGACACAAAGAGAAATTGGTTTTAACCCACAAAACCCAGAAGTATAACCTAGCACCCTGGGGAATAAGCACAATGGGGTTTGTTAGTCCCTGTGCTGAGACCCACGTGGTTCCCCCTGAGTCCAAAGCAAAAGGAAGTGAAAAGCCTGTTGGTGCAGATGATGGTTGCAGTCTAGTGAAGAGTGGTGGTCACAGTCCTGTGGAGGTTCTGGTTCTTCACTAGATCCAGTGAGTGATTCCAGAGGTCTTCAAGGCCCAAGATAATATACCCTCAGGTCCAGTTGGGAATGCCCAGTACCTCCCCCAGGGTGGGGAGCTCCACAGTGGGTGATCTGACTCTGTGAGACATGGGATATTTTTGAAATCGTTGATGGCCCATTAGCAGACATGACCCCTCAGGCTGGGTGTGAAGGTGCTAACTAGTTCTTGGAGGGGAGCTATCATAGCCCTTATCTCACAGGTGTCTTTCACACTCAGCTCACAGCCTGAGGGGTTGGGTGTGCCCTGGGCATCTGCTGCAAATGGCCCATTGTTAACAGTTCTTGGGAAATGAATAGAGGATGTAGAACACATAGCTTTGAACATGCGCGCAGTGATAAACTGGTCCCACCTGCTGAACTAGGACACCAAGACATCTTGTGATCCTTGAGATCATAACAAATTGGGCTGAAGGGGAAAACTTCAGTCTGGCAGATGAAAGGCAAGGAAAACCTCCATTCTTTGCTAGACTTGAGGGGGAACATAGTTAATCTGGACAAGGAGAAGCCTGAGGTTCTTAACACCTACTTTGCCTCAGTTTTCACCAACAAGACAGGTGAAATCAATAACCCCCCTAAATTCCAGGAGGATACAATTAGTGACTTACTGAAACACTTGGATCGTCAGAAGTCAATGGGACCAGAGGGATCCACCCCCGGGTGATGAGGGAGCTGGTGGAAGAGCTTGCTGAGCCACTCTCAGTAATCTACCAATAGTCTTGGCTCTCTGGGGAGGGCA
>JAWWEV010000095.1:56822308-56835259 GCA_035583235.1 Hafferia zeledoni | reverse complement strand
ATAACATTTATTAATACAAGTATGTGACAGTTATTGTGGGGTTTGCATTGCTGGTGATAACGTTTAGCTGCAAGATTGTATTTAATTGATGACAAAAGACCCCAAAAGAAAACAGCCAAAAACACATTCTACAGTGACAAGCATAATAAGTTGCAATGCAGCAGTATATCCCACTCCAAAGACAGACAGAAACTAGCAACAGAAAACTACTAACCAGAAACACAAAAACCAAAACCACAAATCTAGACCCCCTCCTGGGTAACACAGAGCAACAAAATGACTTGCACACCACCTTCTCTGTAACACAAAGTAAAAGGAATGAATAGTGCTGTTTCCCATTAACACACGTGTTGAAAAGGAACTACACGCTGTAAAGGAACATAACAACTCATATAAAGTAAGGTATATACTTAGAAAGTAGCAAAATGTAAGGCAAGTTACTGTTATCAGTATTAAAGTAGCAAAACACGGTTAGTAAATAAGGTTCTTATAGAGTAAGGATCAAAGTAGCTGTAAAGTAGGAGTAGAAGCATAAGATATAAGACAGAATGTGTAAAGTAATAAGCTTTTTAAGAGAGTAAAGTGTAAGATATAAAATATAAAGTATAGAGAGCACATGGTTTCTCACCCCTACATTGTCTGAAGAGGTGGGAGGAGACAAGGCAGCTGCTCTCAGCTGCCCTGCAGAGACAATGACATTATGACCTTTCTCCCCAGTTTTTGCTCATGCCCTATCTCTTTTTATACCTTTTTGTTTTTTTGTTGTTTTTTTTTTTGTAGTTTGGGTGGCTCTAGTCAATAATTGGTCTTGGGGTGATAGACAGCATAGGCTTGAAGGGCTCCCTGTGTATTTGTAGAAGATACTGCAAAGGAGGGCCATGTCATCTCCACAACACTCCATCCTTTGTTAATCTTATCAGTCTGTCTTTAGCATTTTTGGAAAGCCACTGGGATCTCTTTGTCCTCTGACAATGGTTCTGGGAGCATCACTCCGGGGTGGGGGAGGGGCTGAAGTATTTCCCTCGACTCATCAAGACCTTATCAGGGCTATCACCCCACACATCTAGAAAATTGTGTCCAGCTTTGGACCCCTCCAGCTAAATAGGCACACTGAACAACTGGAGAGGGTCTAGTGAAGTGCCACTGAATTTCTACCTCAATTGTAATTTTCCAGTACCTACAAAGTAGTGATAGAGGTACTCTCTTCACAAGCATATATAATGACAGGACAGGAGGCAACAGGGAAATTGTGTCTGGACATAAGACTTTTTTTTTTCCTTTGAAAACAATTAAACACTAAAGTAGACAACACAAAGAAGTGGTTAAATCTGGAAGAGTTGAGACCTGGCTTAACAGAGCCCTCAAAAAATCTAACATAAAACTCTGCCTTCAGCAGAAGTTTGAACCAGATGACCTCCAGATGTGCCTTCAAGTCTAGACTTTTGTGATTATGAAAAGGCTGTTTCTGACGATCTTTTTTATCTTATTGGTACTTTGTAACTGTCCTAGTTACAGTGGCCAGGACCAGTTTATCACTATGTGGATGTAGCCAAAACTGTGTATTCTGCACCCTCTATCTCTTTTCTGATGAGCTGTTAATAATGGACCATTTGCAGCAGCTCCCCAGGGCACATCTGACACCTCAGACTACAAGCTGAGTGTTAAAGAAGCCTGTGAGGCACAGAATGTTTCTGCCTTCACACCAGTGACTCAGCTGTGATAACTCCCTTCTGGGGAGGCATTGGCACCTTCACACCCAGCCTGAAAAGTCATGCCTGGTAATGGGCCATTAGAGACTGGCATAATAGGCAGTTGCAAACGACCTAGACCATCAAAGATTCCAGAAATATCCCACAGCTTACAGAGTTAAATCACCCATTGTGAAACTCCAGGCCAGGGGGAGGTACTGGGCATTCCCACCTGAAACTGAGCATGTATAATCTTCGGGGTTTGGGACTTCTGGTACCACTTGTCAGATTCAGAGGAGGACTGGAACCTCAACAGCACTGTGAGTGGTGCTCTGGACCAGACTGCAACCATCATCCTCACCAACAGATTTCCTTTTACTTTGTACTTAGCGGGACCACGTGGTGCTCAGCATGGGGCCTGATGAACACCATTTAGCTTCTGCCCCAGGTTCTGGGTTATACATCTGTTCTTTTGTGGGTTAAAACCAATTGTTCTCTGTATCATTGTATTTATTGTGATCTTTTTATTAAATTGTAACCCGGACTCATAATCTTTCTTGAGCTGGGTTCATTTTCCCCAGTGGTTTACCTTTAAACCAGCATAGTAGCACAGCTCCTAAATCGAAGAAATCAGTGTGCAAATTTTGAACTGTAATACTGTATATGGTCTTTTCTCATCATTGTGAAAATCATTTGAGAAAAATTTAATACTGAGTTGAAGCAATAGAGAATCAGAATATGTCATTAGCTGAGCCCCAGTGTTTTAAACAGACTTCACATTATTACTGGTATTACACAGCACTATCCAAATCATGTCTTTACAAAGAAATTTTGTAGTTGTGTTTTGTATTTTAAAGTACATTACTTTTACTTCATCCAAAACAAAAATGCAGAACATTAGTCTGACTGAACATGACTCGTTCTTGGATACTCTCCTTTAGTTCATTCTTCACATACATCCTCTTCACCATCTTTTTGTTATCTTTGATCATTTACTATCTTTATTTACTATCTATCTTTATTATAGAGCTCCAAGAAGCCATAAATTATGTGGAAAAGACCAAGGATAAACATGGTGATTTTGCACAACACAGGGTAAGGAAAAACAACTGAACAACAGACTTAAACTAAATTATCAATGAAGGGAGGAATTATTTACATTGGGGTTTTAAAATGGGGCGCTCCTGGACTCAGGTTTGTGGAGATCAAAAATGGAAATACTCTTCCATGAAAATGTACAACCCTCTTTTTTTTTGCATGCATGACTGTTAAACAACTAGTACATATTTATAAAAAGTGAAAAGGTTTCTTACACTAGTCAATTTAATTCATTCAAAATAAAAATACCATGTGGCTAAGGTGATCTGCTAACTGTCTCAAATAATCAATGACTGAACAACAAATGTTAAATTTTCAGCTGGCCTACAATCCATGGCTTAAAATACTTGCCCAAAGATTTTGCTGTGGAATGAGAATAACAAAATTTGGTGGGGGAAGGCAGCAAAGCAAAATGCACTTTCGCAAAAGTCTCTAATCTCTGCAATTTGCTTCCTTGTGTGTGCCAGTGAGTCCTGCATGGCTCTGAAGGATTATTTCAGTAACTGCAATCTTTCTTTCCTTGTGAATCTAACCTGTTTTCTTTATCTCACTGTGCAGATTTTGCATAGAGAGGACACACGGAAAAATGTGGAGGTACTATCAGGGATTGTTTGGGTGGGTTCAGGAAATATGCGAAGTAACCATGCAATAAAAATTTTAGGTTTTATTTCTGGTTTTGTTGCAAGCAAAGGGAGAAACAGAGAGGAGGGATGAAACTGGAAATACAGTCCAGGAGTTGCTTGAGTAAACTTGTGCTCTGTTCTTTAAAGTGGTCTCATGAGATTTTTTTGGTGGAGGAAAGCAGTCAAACTTACGGCTTCTTACACCAGTTTATATCAAGTGACAGTACAAATAGGTATGTGCTGTGTAAAGCATTCACTAGTACAGCTTTACTTTATGTTTCTGGCTAAGTTACTTAATGTACTATTTAAAACCCAGGGTGGTTTTTCGGGTTTGTTTTCATTTGTTTTATTTGGTTTTGTTCCTGTCTTTTAATACTCCAGTTTTTGTGGCTTCTGTTCCTTGAATTCTCTTTATCATCAAGTCCTTTGTTTTATTTTAGTGCATTTATGTACTAAATAGCTAGGGACAAGTTCAGATTTGTATACAGCAGTCCAGTTAAAAAATAAGGTGACATATATCCCCTTCCCTGTGTGTCCTTGATCGAAATTCCATTCACATGGATAATATTAAATTGCCATCTGTGAAATAAGCAGATACCTTCAATCAGAACAGGTTTAATGTAAAATTTAGCACCAGTAGTTGACTCAGCAGACTGAGGCTTGAATTTAAGTTACAGTGAATTTACAGTTCCATCAGTGAGTTTGTCCCCTGGTACCAAGGTTGCATTACTATTTTATAGCAACACAATTTCAGACTCTTGGGTATTAATAACACAGGAGTTCACTTTAATGTGAGTATTTTCAGATAAAAATTCATTGCTAAAATGTCTCATGCCTTTGGACCTGTCACCTGCAAAATGTTTGCTGGATTACTGCTGTGGTACAGTGAACTGTTACAGATGAACTGGTAAAAAAAGTCATAAGCAAGAAACCACACAGTTTTAAGAGGGCTTCTTAGCACTGCAGATTACTTGCAGAGCCTTCTAGATACATGACATTAAAAAATGCTAAAAATGGTCTGGCTAGCAAGAGATACCTTAATTGTGAAGTGCTGTACTCATATGTCACCTGTGTACTGCTCAGTTTAATAAATTCATCACCTAATTTGATGTTTCCAAACTTATTCTCTGTTCACTGTTGTTATCCTAACCATTCTAACAGCTGCTGAGGAATTTAGCCTGCTGATTTTTATTTGTCCTTTTTCCATGCAAACAGATATTAGTATGATGTTTGGGGAAGGGTGCACATCTAACCATTAGAAGAAACACACCTACTACATTCTGATATCTATGGAGTAGGAATTGAGTCTAAATTTGTGTTCTCTGAAAGGTATATGATTTTTGTACCTGAAAACATGAGTCAACAGGGTGGATACAACCTGTTCCAACCATGTGAAAACTGAGCACTACTAACAAAATCAACCAAGTGTAGCCAATATCATGGCAGGGTATGTTAATCTATCCTTGAAGTTTCTCTAGGTGCAATTTCAGACATGCAGAAATAATTCCATTTGATCAAGGTGAATGACAAATCTTTTCATCCCAGGTAGACCTCTCCCTGTGTTTCTGAGATATTAGATTGAATTCTCCATGTATCCCACCTTGACAGTATTTGCTCTCTATTTTTGGTTAAGCATTCCTTCCAACATCTGTGCCTCTCTAGGAAAATCCTATTTCTCCCCAGGCTGTCTCCACCACTTACATTTAACCTGCTCTGACATACAGACTTGTCAAGTAGCCAGAGTGCTGTCTTCAAGAGTGTTCTATGTATTTAATGTTTTCTGAAGACTTTCTTGAGCTGCTGTATTTCTGGGCGTAATGACATTTAAAGCTGCATATGTTTTCACCAATTTCTCTTGCCTCGTCTGCTCTGAGGAACTGATCCTTCTGCTTCAGTTTCTTGATAATTGTAAAAATTCATTCCATGGGGTCCTGATTACAATTTTTTTCTCCTAAAGCCCAGTTTACTTCTCTTGTTCTTTTCTGAATTATCTTAAGGCTTTTAAATACCTGCCATGGCTGTGAATATTAATTTACCTTCACTACACTGTGTTAACACCATTATTAGGTAGAGTGCAGGAATTCCTGCACTGTTTCATTCCATTAGTTGTATCTGGGGCAAGACCATAAAGCTGAGGGTTGCAAGTTCTCTAAGAAATGCAAACTCTTGTTGGAGTGGCACACTTTAGAAAATGCTGTGATGTATTACAGTTTGCTAGCCTTTTATAAGGCTGATTTACCTAAATACCCAACTGCAAGTGTCACACTACTTTGTGGAAAAATTCAGGGATTCAGACTGAATGTTTCACTTTCTCAGTTCTTTGGGTTTCATGAAATGAAAAGTGAAAATACAAAATATGGATCAAATATTTGCATATTAATTGAAAGCTCAAGTTCTTTTTTTTTTTTTTTTTTAATTTCTCCTCCCTCTCTATTATACTTATAGGGTTTTACAAAACAGATGGGTGTATCTTCAGAGAAGAAATATAAAAGAGATCAACTTCATTCTGAATCAAGTTGTTGCAACCAGCAGAATTTGCTAGATTTCCTGCTGTGTTAAAATGTGTTAAATTCCAAATGCTATCTCAACAGACTGGACTGCAACAAACTAAAACTGTCTATGGCTTTCCTAAAAGAAAAGCCCAGATTCTACTGCTGGAAATCTTGGAAGCAAACACCTATGGGGGTTGTTTCAGGAAGGAGTGACCTTCAGGGGTCTCTCTTTATTGATGCTGCTTGCTCTTTGTGTAAAACCTCTTGGATAACCTCTGCAACTCTCTGACAAACTGGTCCTAACTCTTTCATGTTAACTACTAACTGGAGCAAGTCAGGAATCATTCTGCCCCCAGCTCTCTTATGTAAACACTAAACTCTCTATGCACCTTTTTCCCAGGCTTCTTAGCAGCAGAGATAAGAACAAACCCTCTTCCCTGCTATTTGTCCCTAAGAAACTGGGGTGGAATGTGGAAGGGAGGAGGGGATGGGGATATTTGGCTTGCAGGGTTGTTTTCCTGGGAGTAGTGACTGTCAAGAGGACAAGGTACTTGCCTCCTTAGTACAGCAGGAGCAGTTGCAGCAAGTCTGTTTGCCAGTCCTCTCACATAGTCACTGGAGCTGTTTCCATTTTGCTGCCCGTTGCAATACAGACAGGAACCTTGCTCAGGCTACAGGCATGTGCTGTCTTCAGAGGGAAGTAGACATATGATTCTTTATAATCACTTTGTAAGGACAGCCCACAAGTTGTTAGTGTCAGCAGCAGCCAAATCAATCATGTTTTCTACGGCAGCTGCCCTGAAGACCAGAGCAGTAGGTGACTTCCCCGCCAGCCCCAGGCTAAGCTAATAGCTGTGGTACAGCTGCAACCCTGGACTATCCTCGGCTTTCTTCCACAGAACTAAATTTATCCCCATATGGTTTTGTTTTTCAGTTTTTAAAATATTAATGTGTATATGAGCCTAATAAAACTGGCCTTTTATATCTAAATAAGACCTGACCTTCTTTCATGAAGGCAGTCTACAACTAAAAAATTGAATCTCACATAGAACAAGTTTGGGGAAATATCACTGTGTGCTTGTCCTCCTTATTTTTTAATAAATGTTTCCTGCTGTCAGACATGAAATATTGAGCTAGATGGACCTTTGGTATGACCTTGCATTGCTTTACAAAATGTTAGTGAACGGAAAAATTGAGGTTTGATAATCGGCCATAAAACACTGAAGTTATTCGAAAATGGATGGAATATAGTCGATATTCTAAAAAAAATTGATGGGTATGCAGTCACATTGAATATTCTAGTTAAATCTCAGTTTCGACACACAGAAAATTATGGTAGAAAGTAGTAGTTATGGAAGCAGTACTTTATTAAACTGAATGAAAAGACAACTGCAATGGTGAGCCTGATTTGAACGTCCTGTTGAGGGGATCATCTAAATTATAGTCCAATACAAAAAACTGATTCCTCAGGAAGAATATAAATCTTTAAACAGATTATGAAACTGGATTCTTAAGCTCTCATATCTTGTTCTGTAATTTGTCATTAAATACTCACATGTCACATGAAAACAAAACACAAGGCAAACTGATTTGTAAAGTATTTAATTCCTATCAATATAGATTAATTTCCTGATTCAATTCCAAAGGTTGCACATATAGCTGACATTTACAGTTGGATCTATATTAGACAATATAAATTATATGATCTGGTGAACTGCAGGCATTCTAAGAAAAAATAAAAACTTTCAAAGTAAATTATCCTCTAACTAAGATTCATAAGGGGTATAGTTCATATTATAGCTAATAAATGCTAATTTTAACTAATCAGTACTGACTAGTGTATATTTTAAACTGCTCATAAATGCAATGTTGGCTGTGGCAGATAGGGTTTAAATTATTGACCCTAGACAGGCAGGTTCAAGCTGTATCTTTCAAACTTTTGACTTCTAACAAGAAGTGTCATCTTTTAAATAATATCATTTTTCTGATACTTATTTGGAGTTTCAAATTAAATGACAGAAATATCAAAAAATCTTTAATTCCACTGTGAAGTACTATTGTCTGGACTTCTCTGATTTCTCACAGTGCCACAATGGCAGGACACATGGGCACCACAATGTTAGGAAACATATAAAATGTTAATAGCTGTAGGTAGAGCTGGCTGGTTTCCTACCAGCTCACTAAGGATGGAACTAGTTGAAAACTACACTTAACCACGTAGCCTTCCTGCTTTAGTAAGCAATGTTTGTAAATCATCTTTATGGATTCTAGTATTAAGGCAACCATAGCCACTGTTTACACAGTAGAACTAAAGGTTTTTGAGCACAGGCCTACAAATCACATCTTTCCCTCTCTCTTTTTCCATGTAACTTAGCAAGGTTTTTTTGAAGTTTTTTCCACACTTTTGCTTAACTGGTATAAATAGTTTTAATATCCTCATGGAAAGAAGGATGTGAAATTCTATGAAACTGACAAAAACACTATCTCTCTTTTAAAGTTCACAGCTAAGCATCCTGTTATCTATTGCCATCCTCTACTTAAGACCTTTTTGCTACATATGTCCAAAAGGAATTATATGTAGGAGTACAGTCTCATTTTAACATGTTGAAAGGACCTCTAAGGAAAGGGTGGTAGCCACTGAAACAGCAACACCATTTGTTGTAGCTAAGTATTGCTCCTATTTTATTTTACTGCATGAAAATAAACAGGATTTCAACAAAAAGGTATAGAAAGTCTACACAAGTGGAAAAGACTTGGTCATGTAGCCCAGGATGCTGCTCCCTGCAATGAAGGGGGATTTCATGCCAAAAAGAAAAAGAAAAGAAAAGAAAAGAAAACAAAACAAAACAAAACAAACAAACAACAACACCAAAAAAAAACCCCAAACACGTAACTTTGTCTTCCAATTCTTCTACATACCAATGTCTCATTCCCCTGTTTCTGGTGAATGTCTGCTTGCCATTGAAGAGGTATTGCACATTCTTTTGTGAAAAGCAGCCATACCTCTTCCTTTAGCATTCACAACATTCACTTTTGTCCCTTAATTTGGTGTTCATGCACTTGCTTGAGCTTTGTAGCTGTGAACAAAGTACTTGCCAATGACAGATGGTGGTGAATGGAAATACAGAATGTATTTCACTGAATCATTTGTTCATTAGTTACAGTTTGGATACAATTATTTTTGTCTCAGGCATATCTCTAGGGAATCTAGTTTTTCATTTACATATTTTTCACTAAATTCTCCTGGGTCCCTGTTGAAAACAAGGCAATGTACTCTGTAACAGACAACTGCATTCAAGATTATGTCACAAGTTTTTTAGATTGTTCATGGGAATGGTTACCTTATGTTTCTCCACAGCATACACACACTGAATAATTTTCCTGTATCAAAAGAAAGACAGGAGACATTGATCATGGTTGATGATGTTAGTGAAATCCCCAGGAGATAAATTGCTTCATAGTCAAAATACAAGACTGTTATACAGTCATTTTGCACAAACAGTGAGTATTTCAATCTCTGAAGTTAAGCTTTATTCACATCTTCAGTGTATCATGAATAAAACATGCATTCTGTATCACTGCTTTGTAACTAAAAAAAAAAAAAAAAACCAAAAAAACAACCAAACAAAAAAAAAAAAAAAACCAACAACCAGAAAAGAAGAAAACATCAATACTGTATGATTGCCCAAAAATAGCTGATTCCTCCATCTGCTGCAGATAGGTTGGAGTAGAGATGTGTGAATCCTGCCAGCTCAGTTTTGATTTGAACTGCAGCTCCTGTAGTAACTGAGTAACCCAAATTAGCACACCAGTAAGCGCATAGAAAAATATAATGGCAAGGTAGTAATTCCATGACATACAGCCAAATGCTACCAATACCTTGGTTTTCCCTTCCTATTTTAGCTGAATCAAAAGATTTTGAGGACTGCCAGTTTCACCTACTTCCTTTACATTCCCACCCCCACCCCCATCCCCCCATTTTGTCCATCTGTTCTGCATTCCACTGTTGTAAAATAGCAAAGACATAAAAAGAAGAGTCATCTTGCACATAGGCTGTGAGATTAGTGGGGTTATTTTCAATTCTTCCAATTATATGTTACAATGCTTTGGGGTTTTTTGTTGGGTTTTTTTTGTTTGTTTTTTTTTTGTTTGTTTTTTTTGTTTTGTTTTTTTTTTGTATAAAGAGTCTTGCTACATCACAGTTCTTTAGGCTGAAAAAGTTCTGGAGCAAATAATGTTGCTAAAGGATGTCATCATCATGGCTATGGTTATTTTGGTAACAGACCATCTCCATGAAGAATGTTGAAAATTTGAAAGGAACTTCTAAAGGGTCATTTTGTGTCTTATATGAGGAAAGAGGATTGTGAGTCACTGAAATGCTATCATAACTGATGAGACATTACTATGTTTGGTAGTATGTGTTGGTGCACAAAACAAACACAGTGATGGAGACAATCATCATTCTTGTGGTTCCATGAGGATTCTGTGGGATGTGCACAGGTGGCAACCACTGGGAGTGTTCAGATCCATATTTTGGCTAATGTTTGCCCTCCTGTTGCATGAATTTCTGTACTCTTGCATGGTGCATGATAAATCAGGCTTCTGGGATGAAGGTGTGCAAATTGCAAATTGCGCATAAAGGAATAAATTGCAGTGGAGAGCAAGCTTTGATCCTGCCAAATCTTAGGACTTTCTGTCATGTATCAAAACAGCCAACTCTTCCTTCAGGTAGTTTATCATAGAATCACAGAATCATTTATGTTGGAAAAGACCAACCCTTAACCTAAGAACACCCAGTCCACCACTAAACCATGCCCCTAATGACAAGTATTTAAACACTACCAGGAGTGGTGACTCAATCACTTCCCTACAAAATTGCAGAGTATGCAGTTCAGCATAAAACAGCAAATGAAGATAAGTTTTTAAAGGGGATGTGTATGTTAATCTTTTTCAAAAAGGCTTCCAATCATCAACAATTTTACTTCATTATTTCCATGAGGTTCTCATTTCTTCTCCACATTAATGAAAAGAAAACTACATGGGTTTAGAAAATGACCCAATAAATTAAGAATACCTTGTAAAAATATATTTTATTAAGAAGCATTTTAAATTTAGAACAGTTGTTATGTGTATCTGGAAATAAAGTGGTTGCTAATAGACAACTACATATGTGGCATGTTTAGGTGCTTCCTTCTTAGTCTGTGACTTTAAACAGTACACACTTGTCAAAACTTCTTCAGGTTTTAGTGATTACTTCGGGAAAATTGCTAATAGATCACACACCATATATCTTTATATGTAATATATTATCCCTTTGCATTAGACTGCCTCAAAGGCTAAGCCATTTATTTGTATATCCATTCAATTACTATGAAAAAACTTTAGCTCAACAAAACATTGTAAAATCCTGGTAGGCTTACAGTTACAGCTCTGTAGGAGAAAAAAAAATACACATGTAAACTGCTTGAATCTTATTACCAGCAATTTCACATAGCACTAAGTCGCCACTGCCCAAAAATTTACAACTTATGGGGAAAAAAATTATATTCAGGTAGATAAATGCCATAGAAGTATTTTTCTATCATATTTTTGTCACTATTTTCATCATAATGAAGATGATATAAAATCTCTAGTTCTATTCAATACTGTCTCAATATTCACATCACTATTAGTGGAACTGCCCTGTTGCCAAGCCTTTCACCTGGATAGTGGTCCAGAACAATCTAGAGTGTATCCTGCACCCCACAGTGTCTGTTGCTTAGAACAAGTATATGATTAGTCATCTTGTCACCCGATGAAAACAGTCAGAGAGAACAGGGAAGTAATAGCCATAGTCTGGGCATCTCATTCAAATTGTCATATGAAGCCATATCTAAAAATAAAATCTTGTTTAAAATCATGTGGGAGACTCAATATTAATACTTGTAGGACTGCAGTAAGACTTTAAATTCCATCTTATCCCATGTAATCTGGCTTTTGGACAGTGATTAGGTTTGTTGTTGCTGTTGTTGTTGTTTGTTTGTTTTCTTGGAAGATAGTAATGCCTAAATGGGGCTTCTACTGAAGTTCAAGATAGACCATAACATCATAACTCCACATGAAGAATCACATTGCAACAAAGGGCAACCCTGTGGGACATTTTCTGAATGACAAACTCAATCTTATCACTCATGAATCGCAAAATTTCCCAGTTACAGTTACAACCAAATGTTAGTTTGACCCATTCACTGATGGCAGAATGACTGGTGCTGAACTGATAGTGGACATCTAACTGAAAGACTCAGAAGAGAGTTTACTTAAGGTTAACTTATCCTGTTCACTGGGACATCGTGCCTCATGTCTAAAGTAGTATTTAACCTCTTGGTTTCCACACTGGGCTTCAGGTGTGCTGATTTATCTTAATTACCTTGTGTCCTTTTCCAATGATATACTGAAGTGCTTAACAGGACACTGTTGAAACACACTACATGATCCAGCAACATGGAGTCATCTTAGCTGAAGAGTATCTTCCCTTATAAGTCTCCTGTTGTGACAAAGAGCTGCCTTTGTCTGACCAGTGATGCTCAGATTGCACAGGAAAAAGAACCTGGCTCATTAAAATATATTTTATCATTTGTATGTAAATGCTGTATTTCCAGGACCTGAAAATATATGAAATTATTCATAACTGTCCGTAGAGGAAATGACTGGATGATTTAATTGGTCCTTTCATGTCAAATTCTTAAGATTTCATGAATACATCTGAAAATATAAATTAAGAAGTAGGCAAACATGTACTGTTTACCCTTGTCTTTTATTAGTTGGATAATTTTTAGTTAAGGGCATAAAAAATTCATAATTATGGTAACTGAAGAACAAGTGTTTTAATCAAAAGTGAAGTTGAAAACAAGACTAAATTTGTCCTTTATTCTTTTGCCCCACCTCTGTTTTTCTCTTTTTCAGATCTTTATTCTATATTCACTCTAATTTACAGGCATCATTTTAAAGTACAGGAAAGCTTTTTCATATGAAAATTTGTGATTTTTTTTTTTTTTTTTTTCCAATTTTATA
>JAWWEV010000095.1:56804470-56820615 GCA_035583235.1 Hafferia zeledoni | reverse complement strand
AAGGATTTTACCAGCAATGGAGAGCAAAGTAATACCTCAGTAATTTGAGCAGTCTGATTTTTCTCCTTTCTTCTTGTACAGGGTGATGATGATTGCGTCTATATAAAAACATAACAAAAACTTAAAGCAGAATTCCTGGGAGTTACTTAATAATTCTTGCACCAGCTTCAAAGTTTTGAACTAGATGAGAGGTAACTTCAACTATTGAGCCTCACCACCTAGATTTTTGAGCAGTAATTATTATCATGATCTTTCTCTGCTGTCAAAAGAGGTGGAAAAAAAGAACAGAGGATCTGTCTCCCGTTTCACTAAAACAGAATTTGACAGGCTCAGAACTTCTGTCTGATTAGGATCTTTAATGTGCCACTACTTTCTGCGGCAAGAAGAGTTCTTTCTCATTTTTCTTTCTTTTAGCATGTCATCTGCATCTCAGAAAAGCTTTCTAGCACTTGTTGTCTACATTAATATTACATTTCATAGGTTTTTGCAGAACTGTGATTTAATATGCCATCAGCAGTTTTTTCCCCCATCATAAATGTATTTTTCCTTCTTCAATGCAAGAAACTATTCACTTACCATGAAAAACAGCAAAGAGTAACCAGTACACAGTGACAGTACTAATGGCCAGAAAGTTGGTGGATGTCCCATTCCTTGTAACATTTATGGTCAGGTTGGTCGAAGCTCTGTGCAACCTGGTTGGATTGAAGAGGTCTCTGCTTGTTGCAGGGGGCTTGGAGGGTTGGATTACATGGCCTTTACAGGTGCCTTCCAACAAAAACCATTCTGAGACTTCAGAGAATAGCAAGTTAGAGATGCAGTAGATACCTGGGATGTTACCTTGCAAAGTACTGACTTGTGATCTGCAGGTTGTTTGGCATCCCCATCTCCTGAGCAGTGTTCGTATCACATCAAAATGTGAAGACTCTTTAAAAGCATGAAGTTCTTTCTAGGAGTGAAACCCTACCAAGCTTGCCTAGAGCTTCCAGTTGCACCAGTTTCAGACTGGCTTAATATGTGAATCACATATTAATGTAATTATTTACAGCTTAATGTAATTAATTACAGCTTATTGCTGTAATTCACTTGAGCTAAATGGCTAATTTGCAAGGCTTAGAATGTGCCACAGCACTGTGATTATGAAGACTTAAGTTGTTTTTTCATGCAAAAAATGCAAGCAGGTACAAACAAATATTAAATATACTTTATCATTATGTTCTGTAAATACTTCTGAAAACAGTAATTCAAGAACTGTGCGAGCATGGGTAGGCTTCATATAACACTTGCAGACTGCCGAGTGATAACTGGTCTTTATATCACTAAAAAGCCTTGTCTTTTCAGGAGTCTGTAAATACTCTGCAGTGCATATGTACAGAACTGAAAAAAAATTATTTAATCAGCACCTCGTGGGATAACAGGTAATGAATTTTATATGCAGATTAAAGTGCAGCTTTAGAAATTATGACGTGTTCCTGAGGAACAGTGAAATTCTGAGAGAGCTTGTCAAACTTGCTTTCCTGTAGGTCTCATTGACTGAAGGAGTTTCAATTGCCACTCTTGCCGCAAAGCCCATGTGTCTAAGGTAAAGTGTACATGAAAGGTAAGCGCATTCCCTAGACTTTACCTAAGTGTACCCATTCACATCTGAAACATAATAGTCTTGCCTTGTCTAGGTTATTTTGGTATTTGCTGGTTTTGCACTACAGCAGTTGGTGCATCAGCTCTTCCAACCAACTCATTCCAAATAAATTCAAATGTTTGTTTTCTTCCTATATCACTTCTGTAGCCTGGGAGTGCAGCTCTGACAGTCTACTTGAAATCAGAGCATTGTTTCTTAAACCATAAGAACAAAGCTTTCAGAAAAGCAGATGCAAGACAGCCACGATAGGGATCCTCTGACTTGGAGCGTTGATAGCATTAACATACTTGAGCTGTTTCTGAAGTTCACATGTCACAGCAGAGATCTGGCAGCTGCAGTTGCTGTGGGAGTCTTGCAGAATTGCTGCTAAGGACTGATGTAATACTTTCTGATGTTGAATGAGCAAGTTTGGCATCATTTTCTCAGGTTCTTTCTGAAGTAAACCAGGCTAGTTCACCCCAAAAATCCTATACTATTTTCAGTATTTATGGATAATTAGCAAGACTGCACAATGATAGTTTTAATCTTATGTTCTGTCAAGTAGTCAAGAAAACTGAGTTTTTGGGGTTGTCTTGTGCCATTGCCAGGTATGTGCATCACAGCCAAAATGTCAATACTCCTTTGTGAAGAGTGTCTGAGGTGAGTTTAGGAAGAGAACCATGGAGAATCAGATACACCTGACAACCAGGAGCATAAATTTCTTTCATCAGCCTTTTGCACCTGCAAATTTGATGACCTGGAACATAACGTCAAAATATATTTGACAAAACCACATAAGCACACTGAAGTGGAATACTTGGAATATAAAGAAGCAACATTTGTTACACTTCATCACAATGCTTGGTTTTTTCCTCTCTAACAGTTCATAACAGGAAGAGACTTCAGATTGAGAGAAGTTAGGAAAAAATGCAAAGGTAATTTTGTGTCTAATTTCTTCACATAATACTGAAATTTTGCATTCATATCAGACAGTTGCACATAAAGTAACTTTATTGGCTACTTGTGTGTCCCATAAGCAGCTAGTCTCTATCTTCATGCAATCATAGTAAATCAATGCGGGGTTAACAGCAGGTCTGCAGACCCCCGATGGCTGAGGTAATGATGAAAAGATTGATATGGAGCAGTTCAGAGTGTATCCTTGGAGGAAAGCAGTTTGGAGTGCACCCTTAAGGAGGAGAGAGCCACCTGTAGAATTTTGGATACCTTGTTGCCAGTAGAATGTTTCCATGTATGCTTAGCTGGAGTGACTAGCCAATAGTGTGATGACATGTTAAATACAAGAGTAGATAAAAGTTGAAGCTGTAATTAAAAAGAAAGCCTTCTGTTCAAGCCTTCTGACGTTGCTATGCCTGTTCCTCTTCTGACCATCATTAACTCACCCCCATTACCCCTACAAATGGTGACCCCGACCGACCGACCAACTGACCATGATCTGCGTGATTTACGACAGAGATAAATTCCTAACAGGCCTGCTGTGAAAAAATGCAGGAAATGGCGGTGCCTCAGTGAAGCAGTGTTTCCACTGTGATATTATCACAGATAAGCCACCCGGGAAAAGCGGAAGTAATTAGCCCAGACAGAGGACACCTGTGTAACCCCAGGTGAGCCACTGAGGGACGTAATGAGAGGGTATCTCTCTAAAGAAGAGGTCTTAGTATTGATCTTCATGGTGTTGCCTGAAAAGTCTGAAAAAAACTTCAAGCCAATTTTGTAAGAGACTAGATAAGCAGGCAGTGACTTTAATGAGCTGTTTGCCCAGGAATACATTGACATGCACGTGTGCAAACTCTAATTTCCATGGCTTTTATAATATAATCTATCCAATCATTACTTTACACATCTTCAGTTCAACCTTCTCCCACCCCAGTCCCACCCCAGTTCCACCCCCTCAGGATTTGAGTCAGGGGTTGGTGGGACCTCCTCTTCATCAGTCTCCTCTTCCTTGTACTTCCGGAGTTCTTCCAATGTTCTGACTTCTGGGTCACTCTGCCCTGTTCTTATGTCTCCATTTGATATTCTTCAACCTTCTGCCTTGAAGAGAGACTAAACAGCTAAAGGAATTTGAGCTTATTGATATGGGACGGGGGTAACAATAGAAAGACATTGAACATAAACTATTAGAAATATTAACACACTAAATTTGCCTTTGCTACATCTACTGTATTCCTAAAATCTATAACATGTGAAAATTAAAAATCAAACCCCCTTCCTGCATCAATGGAAAAGAATGCTTAAAATGCACAAAAAAGTGCTTTTATATAAGCTGCTTTTAATTTAGAGACTTGAGAGTCCCTTGAAGCTATTAAGGGGTTAGAAAAAAAGCCACTGAATTGTTAATGATGAGAAGATTGCTAAGAAATCCTTTAAGGAATATGTCAGCACAGCAGAGTAAACAGAAGTTTATGATACAGAGTGATAGGCAAAGTAATGAGTCACAAATTAAAGAGCAAAGTAAATCAAAAGAAAAATGCTGATGCATGCTCAAGAGCATAATTCTGGGCCGCAAAATCAACTGCTACAGAATTTTCTCTGTCTAGCTAAGAAATATCAGCTTCATTTGTCTTTTCGTAATGTTTTTGATAGTGCAGAAGGAGTTAAGTTCAAAACAGCTCTCTGGGCAGCAAAAATAAATCAAGCAGCCCGTCAGTAGCTGGACTTGTAGTAATTAGCACTTAAAGCTCTAACAGTAAGCAAATACCACCTGGCTTAAGAAAACAAATTCCACCTTCAAGAGAGCAGAAGGAGAGAACAGCTTTTTATTGCCACTATAAAACAGATTTATTACATTCTAAACCTGTAAAAAGCTTTGAGTTACCACGGACTGCTGTTTTGGTTCTGTTTGGCTTCAATTTTTCTCTCTAAGAAGCTGTGGGAATTTATTTACAGCTTATTCATCAACCTTTGCCGATACAAGAAATATCTTGCTGTGTATTTCAAGATGGCGCTGACTCCCTATGAGAGAGGAGGGGCACCCTTATACCAACATCTCTGCACGTCATCTAACTTCCTGTCACATACTTCTGTTTTCACAAAGCATCTCTGGGAATTGTAGTCATAAACCTTGGACTAAGTCAAAGCTTAACTCTTACCAATGCAACCAACAGCTACACTAAATACAACACTGCAGCTGAGTCTTGTCTTTGGCACAGCAAAATGCAGCCACCTCAAGCCCTAAGACCGAAGCTCCAAAATCAATAATGAGAAGACAGCCTGCGGCCTCCCTCAGAGCAAGGCAAAAAACAACGAAGAAAGCCTGCAAGAAATGTCATTCTGAATCAATTCCTCTGTTAACTTGGCTCTTGTAAAAAAGATATATAGCGTTGTGAGCATTTAATAACTTCAAGAAAAGTTTCTGGCTTTTGTCTCCACAGGTTGAAGTCATCAAGGACCTGTTCTTTTGGATGCAGAATATTAATGCAACACAACCAGTTTATAGAAATAATACTGCTTGGTGTAATTATGCTTCTGTTAAGATTTCTAAGTCTTTTAATGCACCTGTGGCATTGCCTACAGGAATGTTCATAATTTGTTAAAAAATTAGGATGTTAGTTAAGTAGACAGAGTAATGTTAATTTGTTAGAAAATTAGAATTTTAGGTAAACAAGACAGAGTAGTGCTACATCTATAGCTTTGAGTGCACTGTTAACTGATACTGTTATTAGATAGTGTTAAGCATGATACATTACAAAATAGAGCAGCAATTAAGTTTCTGTTATTGGCTCAAGGCAATGAATGTGAGGATTTTAAAGGCATGTGTTGCATGAACTTATCTGACAAAAAAAAAATTTAAAAAAAGTGAAAGAATTGAGAGTGAAAGAGTGAATGATGGATGAAGGTAGCTAAACAAATTGCTTCAAAGATAGGGTATAAGTGGATGGTTTTCATCTCTGGTGAAGACTGGATTGCTGATTTTGGTGATTGTGATAGTTGTACTGCTGATAATACCATGCTCAGGTGTCCTTCTGCAAAGGGCCCTGCAGAAGGGCCCTGCAGACTGCTGCAGCCATTTTTGTGGCACAATTACACAGAGGGGGAATTGTGGAAGTTAACAGCGGGTCTGTGAACCCCCTAATGTCTGAGGTAATTGAAGAGATTGATATGGAGCAGTTCAGAGTGTATCCTTGGAGGAAAGCAGTTTGGAGTGCACCCTTAAGGAGGAGAGAGCCTCCTGTAGAATGTGGGATACTTTGTAGCCAGAAGTTTTCATGTATGCTTAGCTGAAGTGACTAGCCAATACCGCGATGACATGTTAAATACAAGAGTAGGTAAAAGGTGAAGCTGTAACTAAAAATAAAGTTCAAAGCTGTTTGTTCAAGCCTTCAGATGCTGCTGATCCTCTTCTGACCATCATTACCCCTATAAATCGAAATGCAAATTAATTCAGAGCTATAATCTGTTATTCCACTATGTGTGATTTGTTGATCTTGCATATCTTCTGAAGGCTGGTCTTGTCTGCTAAAGATAACCATCAGTTTTGACCAGGCAATGGAAGGACATCAGCCATGACCACTTCAGTTCTGATATTTGTTAGGATTGTGCTCATACTAATGAGTATCACATCAACCTTTTTGATCTCATTTTTAGCTTTATTCATTGACTAATATTTGCGTGTATCATCTGTATTCTTTGGAAGCTTTTGGGATACATAGGAAAAAGCCTAAGGCTGGATATGGCCCTTTCACATTCTGCCTTTCAAATAAATCCATCAGTAATTCACTGGTCTTTAAAATAAATAAATAAATAAAATCAAGGGGGAGTTTTTGGAGCCGAGATGAGTTTTCTACTACACAAATACACTGAGTTCAGGATAAATTGAGTTTGTAGGATCCTACTGAGCTTGTTGGATCAAGATGCATGTATATAACTTTCTTCAGAGCAGTCTTGGACATCACTAAGTCTCAGATCACAAAATGTCATTGATTTTTATTACAAAATGGATAAAGGAGAAGCTGCAATTTTCTATTCCTTCAAGACCACAAATTCTGTCTGAGTTAGAGAGTGCAGTTGGCAAAACTGTGTGGACTCTGAAGATTCTAAAGTTTTCCCAAGCATCTTCATATACTGTGGGAAAACCCCTACCTTTTGGTCCTGAAGCATTTAAGTATATGATGGGGATTTTACCCTTCTTGTAAAGAAATATGTGGCCAAGAAACAGCCCTCCTTCTTATCGCTGTGCAAGGTGCAAAAAGTATGAAATCAAACTTAAGCCCTTAAAGCTATAAGGCTTGATACTAATAGGAAAAATAAAATTGTCTAGTGATCTTTGTGAGATAGTAGCAAGTCCAAGAAAGGTCTCTTGGTCTGAAATTTTTAATTGTAACTACAGATGGAAAAGGAGTTTGAAACTTCTAAACTGTACTGTCTCTGAGTATCCCCTTTGCCTGACACAGCTGGAAGATTTCAACAGTTCAGCCATCTCCAAATGTTTATTATTTAACTAATATTCTTAAAGGTAGAAATTTAGGGGTTTTTTAACTGTAGTTATATATCTACAAATGTGTTTGTCTGCAATGGTGCCATGGGATCACAGAGTAACTGAGGATGGGAGACAGCTGAAGATCAGCAAGTCCAGCTCCCCGGCTCAGGGTAGTGTCTGCTAGAGCAGGTCACTGAAATTGCATCTCCAGCTGTTTTGTTCATTCTGATTAGATCTTCCTTAAGAAAAAATAAAAAATATTGGAGATTTTAAATACTTGTACTTCTAATGAAACCAGACCCTTGTAAATAGGATGTATGAGAATGAGACCCTTATTAATGAACTCTATATCCCTTGCATTTCATTATACTTGCTTATGTTCATTAGATTACTTTAGGTATCTTTATTTTGGAGTAACGCTATAATGATTAGTGTCAATTCTGTGCTGCCAGTGTGAATAACAGTATCAATATTTATTGTGGTAAAGAGTTTTAGCTCATAGCCTCTGCTTTGTAATTGCTGAACACGCAGCCCAGTACTTCAAGTGCCTGTATGAGGTTAACTTGAAACCAAGCTCAGGTTGTTAGGGCTCATATTCAAAGCAAACAAAAGTAAACCTGGATATCTGATATTACCTGTCATTTTCCTTGTTCCACCTGGCATAAAAAAGTGTACTTAGGCACATGATACCCTTTCTGTTCTCTGTACCTGAGGCTTCTTAGGTCACTGATACTGCTGTCAATAACAATGTGATGAAATATTGGTAGGATGAGGATTTTAAATGCCCTTTGTTGTAGTTGTCCCATCATAAATTGAAAACATCTTATGGATCAACGCCATCTCTTCTTTATGATTACATAGGTTGTCTTTGCTTGTACATGGTATTGCTGGGGGGACAAAAGAACCTAGCGACTGCAATATGAAAAAGCACTTGCTATATTTATATCTGCCTTAGTAGACCTTAGCAGTAAAAAAACAAACACAGTTTAATTATCCAGGTCTCTGGGTCTGCCATAACTCTTGTTAGATCTGAGACACTACTTTTAATATTTTCTTATGTAAGATTCTGAACTTTAGGCTTAAAGCATAAAACAGTATGAATTTTTAAATAGTTAATGAAGCTTTAAGTTTTTATTATTACTTGAAAGATGAACAGTATTTCAAACAATTAATAAAAGGTGTGAAGCACACTGCAAAGAAATATTGGCTTTTAAAGTAATTCAAATACAGTGAGACCATCCATAAGTTTATTTCCTCAACAGGTATTATGAAGGTGGAGTTTTGCTTCAGCACTTTATTTTCCCTTTCCTCGCTTTTCAATGCCTTAGTTTATCTGCTTAGTGGATTCAAAAACTAGTTTTTATTTACAGCTCTGGCTCCAACTTTCTCTCACTTCCAGGTTCTTCTTTTAAGGTCTATAGTTTGCTGCTCTCCAGATTTTTGGGCAATCTCTTAACATTTACTGTGTGCATGATCCATTGTAGTATTTCAGTATGGAGGTGTGTATGGATATATGAACAAGCCTTCCTCTGTGAAGGTACATTTGTAAGTAATATCTATCTATATATGGGTACTCCACCTGTGGTTCAGGAATATCAAAGAAGAAGGCATCATAAAATCTTGGAATAATTTAAGATCAACGCTAAACTCAGAACTACTAAATCCACCACTAAACCATGTCATTCAGTGCCACATCTACAATGTCTTTTTAAATATCTCCAGGGATGGTGACTCAACCACTTGCCTGGGCAGCCTGTTTCAGCACTTGACAACCCTTTAGGTGAAGAAATCTTTTCTAATAACCAATTGAAACCTCCTTTGGAGCCAACATGAGGCCATCTCTTCTTGACCTGTTGCTTGCTACCTGAGAGAAGAGGCCAACTCCCACCTGACTATAACCTCCTTACAGGTAGTTGTAGAGAGTGACAAGGTCTGCCCTGAGCCTCCTTTTCTCCAGGCTAAGCATCACCAGCTTCCTCAGGTGTTTCTCATAGGACTTGTTCTCCAGACCCTTCCACAGCCCCATTGCCCTTCTCTGGACATGCTCCAGCACCTCAACACCTGAGGGGACCAAAACTGGACACAGGATTCAAGATCTGGCCTCACTGGTGCCACTTTTCTGGTCCTTCTGGCCACACTATTGCTGGTACCAGCCAGGATGCCACTGGCCTTCTTGTCCACCTGGGCACATTGCTGGTCCATATTCAGCTGCCATTGACCAGCACCTCCAAGTACACTTTCTTCTTAGCAGCTGTCACAGTGCTGTGTTTTGGATGCAGTATGAGAATCATGCTGGTGACCGAGTGATGTTTTAGTTGTTGCTCATTAGTGCTCACCCAAAGTCAAGGACTTTTCGGTCTCCCATGCCCTGTCAGTGAGTAGGTGCACAAGAGGCTGAGGGGCAGAATAGCCAGGAGGGCTGACCTGAACCTGCCAAAGGGATATTCCATACACAGACCAACATACCCAGTACACAAACGGGGGTGATCTGGTTGGGAAGGGCTGATTGCTCCTGAGGGACAGGCTGGGCATCAGTCAGCAGGTGGTGAGTGACTGTATTGGGCATCACTTGTCTTTCTTGAGGTCTATTCCTGTTTCTCTTTTTTATTATCATTATGTATTTTATTATTATATTTTACCTATTTCAGTGACTAAACTGTCCTTGTCTCAACCCACGAGCTTTACCTTTTGCAGCATTTCCCCCACTCCCTCTCAACAAGAGGGATGGTGAGAAACCAGCTGCCTGGTGCACAGTTCAGGTTGAAGTCTGTAATGGCCACTCCTCCATTCCTTTTACAAGGGAAAGACAACACTTAAACAAGATTGGCTCTTCACGGAAGGCAGTCTGAAGTGACTGTCCTCATTAGTGAGAACTCTAGTTTCCATGTGAAGGTTATTCCTGTGTATTTCTTGGAGATACTTGCACAGTTCCCCCTTCTTTTAAAAGGTTTTCTTAGACTAACAAGACATTTTGAGCAAGAGCATCATTGTGAGTTTGCAGAATTTTATTTTTTAAAAATTGAGAGTTTAATATTGATATAGTTACTCTGTTATAAAATCATGGGGGAAAAAAAAAGAAAGGGATAAAAAGTGTTGGGAGTTAAGGGACAGGGAGAGGCTTGCAGCATTGAACTTGATGGTCTTTAAGGTCCCTTCCAACCCAAACTGTTCTATGATTCTACGCATTTGTGCTCCATGGAAGATTTGTTAGATAAAACCAATCTAGTTTTGAACTTCTACATTTTTTAAAGCTTACAGTGTACTGGTGCAGAGGAAAAACTATCCTCTCAGATAAAATGGGAAAATCCCCATGCTGGAGAGGAAGGATGATAGAAACTGCTTTTGAGTACTATGTAGTTTTAAATGTCTTGTTGATGGTAATCAGTAGTAGTGTGAAATCAGAGATTTCCTGAGAAAATCATAAAATATTAATGGCTTGTTAACTGAAGAACAAACCTTGTTCACAGTGTGATTCTGTTTTGCTAGATAGAATAGGCTTAAATGTTAATATTTGATATTTCAACTTTTTTGCCATTATAAGATGAATGAGGCAATCTAGGGGCAAAAAAGCCCCAAATCACTGTAAGATGGAGATATAATAAATCTTCCTAGGCTTAGTAAACATTGCAGATGGATGGATGTGCTGTACAACACTTCTGAGGGTTGTTTCTTACTTAACAACACAAAAATGCCTGATATTTGCGAAAAACCTCGCCCAGGGAAAACCATCTTGGGAAATCTTAAAAAGAAATTCCAGTCCATGAATGAAAACCCACTGAAAATAATGTTAAGCCTTTAAATTGAAGTCTCTAACACCTTGATTGATACAGTAAGGTGGGAATACTTTGGGTAAATCTATGTAAGGAAGTACACAACTGTGGTGTGCTTCAAGCAGGTGTCACTAATCTATTGTTCTTTTACTCTGTCTTCCAGAGCAGAAGAGAAATAAAATGGTGAACACTGCTCTCATGAAAGCCCTTTTCCTTATGGATTAAAGGGTAACAGGTTACAATGTGAGTTCTGAAAAAAAAGCTTTTTCTTCTGTCTAGGGACTAAGCTCTTCCTCCCATTTGGTATTTGATGAGCAACTAGTTGAACAGTTTTGCCTCTATGGGAGTACTGGAAGACAGTTTTTCATGGAATTTTTGTGAGTTCATTATCTTTTTCATCAGCTGTGGCTGAACTTGGCCAGAGTGATCAAAGGTTATTTAAGGATATTGGACACACATTTCCACAAAGTTGGTTTTCCTAGAAAACCAAATAAGTAACTTTATTGAGTAAATAAGCAACAAACTAGCTACAATACTCTTGTATGATGCAAACCACTGAAAAAAAAAAATTAAAAACAACCAAATGAAACCACACCAAAAGATCTATCTACATACCAGAATTATTCCAGATGAATTTACTTTGGTACTGATAGTAGTTTTCCTAAAACAGTTGCTGCATGCTTATTTGGATTGATAAACTGAAATAACAGTGTTGGTTACAGTAGATTGCAATTATAATTGACCAAGACTAAATCTACACAAAATTAAAATACTTTGTTAAAAGACAATCTGTTGCTTAAGTCACAGTCTAGACTGTATTTACAGTGTGTGATTTTTGACCAAGAATTTCTATTATGTTGGCCTTAAATTTTAATTCCTCATGTTCAAAATTTAAAAAAAAAAATCCAAAAATTAAATTCTTATTACATATAAAAATTTCCACAGAAAATTTTAATGTGAAGAGACTTTTATAGTTAGGTTAACAAAGAAAGTTCTCTGGATCTAAGCCTAACAGTGTTGAATGAAGTAACTGCAGATTTTTTAAAAAATTATATTTATCTTGTCTAGATTGTGATGTCAAAGGATGTATTTAAATAGTGCTTTGGGAGTTGTTTATGTGAAAATGAAAACAGAAGCCCTGAGAATTACACCAGCTATGAAGTGAGGTGTAAGAGGAGCCTGAATCCTGAGTGTCTGTACACACTGAGATGAAAGACTTCATATTAGCAAACCATGGCCATGTCTCTTTATGACAGCTTTTCCACAGTACAAGCATTAGAACCTTATCCTGCAGCCAGGGAGATGATAATTTAATACTTTATTTCTTGCTGGTAGTTTGGTGCTTTCCTTGTTCCTTTTAAAGAATCTCTCAGTTTGTTAAAGTAGGAAGTTATAAGTAAAGATCTTAAGTCTGGATTTTTTCCTGAGGAAATATGAATGTTTCTGAGTCTGCAAGTGTCGTGGAATGACAAAAAAGGCCAGGTTCATCACCTGCCAGACTCTGGCAGAGTCGAATTCTGAGTGTCCTCGTTCAACAAGAATTATGTGCTGCAAAGTGGCAAACCTAGAACTGACTCAACGGATGTAACTTGCCACAAGTCTCTCTGACAGTAGCTGGAATATAGCCTTTTTTTCTATAGCTTGGTAGTTACTGCTATGTCTGCCTATTTATTATTTTGCTATAAGGCCATGGAGCAAAGGAAGGCAAACTGCCCCTAGTCAGAAGAATCTGGCCACAAAAATATTTTAGTTATTCTTCCTTTAAATGGCTTACTGGTTATATGAAATAGTGTATGTGGATAATAAAGTTTTGGAGGACTGACACCAACCTTTTGTTGCCATCGGTTTTGATGTCTGTCACTTTTAAGGTGCTGGTCAAGGTACAATGACATTGAGAGCAATCAGTATATTGGAGCATTTCGGTCTCAATTGGTCATCTTGTTTTCTTCACCAGGCTGCTTCGATCACTGTGTCAAAGCCAGGTCTTGATGTTCTTGCTAGAATCATTTTGGTTTTGATCTCTTTCAGATTTTCTGGCATCTTGAAGCACATAATTTAATTTTGCAGTATAAAAACTGGATGTATTAAAAAACCCCAACACTAAATAGACTAACAAGAATACAGCAAAACAAATGTAATTCAACCAAACTTTATTTTCAGCCCACTAGAAAATGTTGCTAGTAGTAACCCTAAACTGGACATGTATTTGCAGTTGGCATGATGTAATGATGTAGCAGAATACTTCATTACAAGTGGTGTCCTTAATGAGTTTTGCTGCTTTCCTCATAATATTTTACTTTTTTCCTATTTTTAAGGGTAAATAGAATACTAATCTAAAAAATCATGACAAAATGCCTCCTCTTCAATCCATTCTCAGCCTTCAAGTTGTCAAGAACAGAAAAAAAAAAAAAAAAAAAAAAAAAAAAATTAAAAAAATTAAAGAGGCTTTAGGAGGTATTTATCTGAACATTTGCAGTATTTTTCTACAAACCTTTTTATATAACAGGTCCTTTCTGTCTTTTTCAAAACAAGTACCTTTGTGTTTCTTATGTTCAGGGACAGAATTAATTTTATAGAGAAGTTAGTGCTCTGGAAAGTGGGTCTGTGTAGATCAACTTCCAATTTCAAAGAAATTGAGACAGCATCTCATAGTACAATAGCATGTGCTTGGGCCATTACTAAGGCTTCCCTGTTAAAAGTACCATATGATTTTTCCCTAATGCGTGATGAGCTTATCCTAATTACTCAAAAACTACTCAAAAATTATTTAAAATATTGTGCTGAGCTTGGCTGTAGAAAATGCAGATGGGTCCTATACTCTGACACTGAATAAATAAAACTTTTGAAATTGTTGCATTAAGAGTATAGAAATTTAGCAGACAATTGACCCCCTTGTATTCCAGCTGACCCTCAGAGATCACAGTGTATAGGTGTGGTTGGGCTTATTTCTGATTATAGCCAATTCAGCAAGTCTGGTCCTGTTCAGTAAGAACTTGTGCAACCACTTGTTCATGAACAGTGCACTTTGTGGAACCAGCAGGTTACAGACTCTTGTTAGATTGGCAGTAACAAATGCACTGGGCCTGTGTAGCATAGGTGTACAGTGCAATGTGCAAGTGCTCTTGGGGATGCCTGATGCTCTTGGAGGCGCAAATCTTACCAAAGAGGCATCCCTGCCTTGGAGAGGAGAGAGGAACAAGGCTGTAGTCTTGTCTGCTGATGCCTGAGGGGTTTTTTGATTTTTTAATTTTTATAGATTTAGAAGTAATTTAGTGTGCTAATATTCCCAGTACCTTAAATTCAATGTTTATGCATACTAACCCCTATCCCATATCAAACCCTAAAAATTCCTTTAGCCATTTAGTCTTGTTTTCAAGGCAGAAGGCTGAGTAATATCTTAAGGCCTGCTCCACAAGACATAAACATGGGCACACTGACCTCAAAGCTCAGAACACTGAAAGGTCTTCAAGTATCCTTATGTGCTATAAGAAAGAGAAGAACAATGAAGAAGGGGTCCCACTATCCCCCAGGCTCAATTCCTGATGGGGTGTGCCAGGGGCGGGATTGGGCAGGACCGAGGGGATAGGTAAAAAGGGGATTGGATGGACATTATCATAAAAACCATGAAACCAGTGTTGGTAGATAGAGGCACGTCATAATGTACTAGGGCTGGACATTAAAGGAACCTTTTGATCTTATCCTACACTAAGTTGGCTGAAGTCCTGTTTTCTGCCGTCTCTCAAGGCATCACTGCAAAGTGAGGTCTGCCATGCAGTGCTTCAAATGCCAACTTAAACTTTTGGAAGAAGTGGAGGTGCTGCCGTAGTCAAACTATATCCTGTTATTGTCATCACAAACTGGGGTCAGCCAGCCACTTTACATGTAAATCAGAAAGTTTTCACAACAAAGGCTGTGGGCCTTTCATAAAGGCAGAACTGAACTATGACTTCTAGTGTTACTCCCTGTGGCACAGAAAGGGCCATCCAGCCTCAACCTGATATCCCATCAGCAGGATATCACAATAATCCCTCACCGCATATCTACCTCATGGCATACCTCATGTAAATCCCTTCACCAGATGCCTCCTGGCATATCTCATGAGTTTAGGCTTCATTCCTACAGAAATTTAGGTTGTATGACCTAATTTTGTTATATGGTATTTTTCTAGAGTTTCTCCTGCTATGAAATAACAACTGTTGCAAACAAAATAACTTATTCATTGCAAGGAGGTAATATGCCCAATGGAAAACTGAAGGATGAGAAAACCAAACATCTATTTGAGGAAACTGGTAGAAATAAAAGCCACTTCTAACTGAAAGAACCAAATGGTCAAATACTGGATTCTTTGTTGATAAAACATTATAATGGGGCTCCAATTTTATAGAAAATCTGTTATTTCTTAAAATGCCTCATAAAACAGAATTTTTAAAAAAATCACATTAAAACATCTGAGAAAGTTAAATGGAATATTTCACATGCTTACTTTTTGGTATTATATAGAAGAATCCATTTTTTTAAAGGATGCCTGAAATTCAAGAGGAGACAGGAATTTTAGTATTAAACAAAAAAATTCCAACTTTGTTGATTCGACCTTTTCTTACGTTACTATTTGTAAGCTTTGACGGAGACAGTAACGTTGTGTTTGCAAAACTAAGTATTTCAGCTAGGTAACTTTAATACAATCCCCCTCTGCAGTATTGTTTATATTTCCCCTTTTTACCTGCTCTTAATGATGTTTTGAGATTTAAATAACTTTTCACAGAAGCACTGGCTGATAGCTAGTTTTTTTGGTTCTCCCAATCATAATAAATGAATTTAGCAAGAACTCTGTGTTTCTTTGAAAAAAATTCAATTATATTTTGCCTTGCTGCTAATTGTACCTAATTGTATTGAAAAACAGAAGAGAAACACTTCTTTTTTAATTATCAGTTTTGTGTAATTACCCTCATTTGAAGCAAAGAAATGTAAATTAATTCATCTATATTTTGGTCTTCACAATCATGTGGGTATTCACAGACTACAGAGAGTAGTTATTACATGCTCTGTGCATGTATCTGTATGAGAAAAGTCCATAGGTGTGAGGAAAGACTACCTGTCCTTCCAGAAAGCTTTGTATCTGCTTGGGAATCTATCTGTGTGGTATTCAGCTTTGGCTTTTGGTGCCTTTATGGTTCAGATAATCAAGCAACAGCATGGATGGAACCTTTTGCATATATGCTTAAGAGCAATTTTTTTTCTTTTTTTTAAACATTGCTAAATGAAAAATTGTGGATTTTACCTATTGTTTAAGCATAATCAATCTAACTTTTTAGGAACAGAAGCC
>JAWWEV010000095.1:56762963-56787633 GCA_035583235.1 Hafferia zeledoni | reverse complement strand
CTGAGACCTGTCTGGCTTGGGAGACCCTACCGGCGGCACAAACCACCACCAGCATAGCTCTCAACCTCATGAGGGCATGCAAGCTTCTCCCCCACGACAAGGGGGTGTCCCCGGAGAAGGGGACCAGTCAATAGGCTGAATATATCTTCTTCCTCTATAGGGACGGCTATTGGGTAATAACCATACTTTATGTGCACTGAACATCACTACAGGATTAGAGCTTGTGCTTGCTTTATAGTGTACTAGATTCCTTTAAACACATTTTTGCAGTCAGAGACTATCACCAACAACCCCTCTAACCTCATTAACCTGTCACAATTTGCATCAATAAAGAGTGTTATTCCAAAACCTGCTAGTGTGAGCTCTTTATAGGTGTTAGCAGTTGCCCGTGGTGCATAACACATTGGGAAGGCCTGCTGAGGTGTCTCTATGCTGTTGGCTTAGCTACCCCTGAAAAGAGCTGTCGAACCAGCTTCTGATGCAGTGAATTTGTATGGTGAGGGGCCCCCTACAGGACGCTGAATCTGTTTGGTGAGGGGCCGCCTTAAATCCGGGCGGATTTAAGGGTCTCTGCTTCCCTGGGGTACTGACAGGCAAATAAATCACTAAGGGTTGAGAAAATCTCCCCTCAAGGGAGGGGAGATGTTCCCTCTGTGAGGGCTGGGTAAATCCCCCTCTTTCACGTGGCAATGTCTATCTTTAGTAAATATGATTTTGAGATAAAGATTAGTATAATCTAGAAAACATGTGAATCTGTGATCAAAGCTCTGTTATTATTTAACGTGTATATTTCAGAATACTCATGAGAATATATGGGGATTTCCTTTTTAAAAGGTCATACTTCCTTATTTCTCTTGAATATATCTAACCTGGATTATACAGAGTTGATCTTTGGCTTTTCTACAGCTTTATTGTCACCTGACCTGACATCTTTCCTCTTCTTTCTTGCATCACCGATTTTTTAGTCCCTATATGTTCACTTTCACACTTTGTATTATAACATTTACATTACTCCATTTCTAAAGGTCTAAAGTTCTTCTGTATTTCAGAAATATTTCTAGTTACGCTGTTTTCCAGAGAAAATCCTCAATCTTCACAGTCTATTTCAGAATTGTTGCTTTTAGCAGAAACTTCAGCCTGTTTTCATTTGAGCATTAATCCATCCAGTGTAAATCATGTTGTTTTTTTTTTTTTATTTTGAACTATTAATGCAATTAATTTCAAAGTAATTGTATCATGTCTCCTACCAGACAAATGCTTTCAATATAAACTGCATCACGTTATAATTTTTTTCTCTGAATAAATAAATAAAGGCAATGCTCACACCTAGATTAGTTACCTATTGCTTACTATTGAGAAACCATGTAAGGCCAATTCTTTATTTGTTATGAAACAACTTATTTGTCTGTCATTTAGCTAAACTTTCTTAACTGGCCATCTCATTGCCTGTATTTATGGTAAGATTCTAAGTGTCTTTGCAAGGACATTTAACTATTGGTAATTTTCCTTCAAGACTTCTTACCTCATCATCTTATACTTAAAATAGTATGTAATAGGAAAGTCCTGTCAAAATATCTAGTTCTGCAGAACTACCAGACATGTTCATAGTACACTCAATCTGCTTCTCAGAAAATAACACAGAGTATGACTCAGTTTCTATAACTCATCAGCTTTTAAATAGGTCTTTGATTTGAACTAGTTAGCTTCTGGTTTTGAGCTTGAGTCATACAGCAGTTCTAAAAGAGAAACAGAAAGAAAATAGAGAAAAACAATTTACTGTCCTAATTGCAGGGGTAAGGAGGGGTAAACTGAAGATTTGCCAGTCTGGGTTTTTTGTTGTTGTTGTTGTTTTTGCAAAGAGCATCAAAAGATTGTCTGCCCCATACAATGTATTTTTTAACCTTCATACTAAAATGAACTGAAATCAAATTTGAACAAAAAAAAGATGAAAAGGAGGACTAAAGTGTTATGTTTACAATCCTCATTATATATTTTCTCTACCAACTTTCAATCAGTCTAAGAAATATGTGGTCACCTAATGACCTAATGAAAAGGCATATATAAATAAAGACCTTTGACATCATCCCTTCAAGGGAGGTAAGATCCCCTTCTTGTTGAGATAAACTTGGTAAGAGACAATAAATACCATAGATAGAACACAGTCTTCAACTTATTTATTATTATTTCAACTTTATTTATGGTTTTGCCTACCATTCTCACAAATGAGCAAGAGAACTGTGATACATTAGGCCCAACCTTTATTGCTTATGATAAGGTTAATAGTACTGCATGCATGCTTTTTTTCCATATATTTTAGTTTAGGAAAGCAAGAGAAAAACAGTCAAAATTAATCACTATTTAGTAAACTCATATGAGTACTTCAAAATTATTTGAGGCCACAAAGAGCCCACAACCCTGTAATACAAATTATCAAAAGGTACTTCTTTCTTAAAAGTATCTGTTTGAGAGAACCAGACACACAAATAGCCAGAGAAGATACAAGTATAGCCTTTTGTCTGAGCATCTTCTTTTTCCTTTGACAAAGCAATAAATCCTTGAAAATACCAAGAAAAGCAAAGGAGAAAAAGAATGAAGACTAGATAGCAATTCCCTGGGGTATACTCCCAGTGTTCATAACTAGAGATCTGTCTGTTTCAGATGTAGTATCTTGGTGTGTTTTTCTTGGACAAATAATCATTCAGCTATTACAGATCCTGCATAAGCTTTTAACATCTGCAGTATCTTGGATCAAGAAGTTTGAAAGCTCAACTGCAATTGCCTACAGTGACCCTAATTTTGATACTGGAAGAGTCTATGAATAGTTGCTCCATATTTGCCTTCTTTGTGCCACTCATAATACAAATTTCACATACAGGTCTCCGGCAAATCCTACTACCAGTCACTTCTGGATCAAGGAACCATAGTGTAAATACTTTCTACTGTTAGAAATCCAGAATGGGTATACCACAAACAGCTAAGTAGCCTAGAACTTTACAGCCTATGGACAGCATATGGTTGGTTTGTGAATTTGTGAGAGAGAGTAAATTATATGAGCACATTTTATTTTCCAATATACATGCTAGAAAATTTTAAGCTATTAGAGAGCATCCAAAGGAGGGCAAAAAAGATGGTGAGGGGCCTTGAGCGGAAGGTGTATGAGGAGCAGTTGAGGGCACTTGGTACATTCAGCTTGAAGAGGAGATTGAGGAGAGACCTCATTGCAATTACAACTTCTTGTGAGGGGAAGAGGAGGGGCAGGCACTGATTTCCTCACTCTTGTGACAGGAGTCAAGAAGGAATTTGTATGAAGTGGAGTCAGAGGGGGTTTAGGTTGGATATTGGAAGGTTTTTTCACCCAGAGGGTGTTTGGGCACTCAACAGGCTCCCCAGAGAGGTGGTCACAGCACCAAGCCTGACAGAGTTCAAGAAGTGTTTGAACAATACTCTCAGGCACATGGTGTGACTCTTGGGGATGGTCCTGTGCAGGGACAAGAGCTGGACTCGATGATCCTTGTGGGTCCCTTCCAACTCAGCATATTCTGTGATTCTGTGATGCTGAAAAAAAACCCAAAAGAGGTAGTTTTCTGTTAAACTATGAGACTTCACCACCATGAGTTGCTATGGGCAGAGAAAGTTTGCTAGGATTCAAGACGTTTATGACCAAATCAATGGGAAGAAAATCCCCTGCAAGCTCTTAGTACATTGAATTGCACTCAGGCAGTAAGTCCTAGACCTGCATGTTTTTGAAGGTTACAAGAGCATTTGGAAAAACTCCTGTATGCTCATTCTGTTCTAATTTTCTTCCTCAGGTGCCCACTAAGCCAAGTATTAGAGCATGTATAATGGGTTACATTGACCCCCAATCTATGCAGCCCTTGGGATCAGCACTCCTCTGATTTTAGTTTGCCATTTTAGTTTCTCTGCCTTTACTTTCTGTAAGCTGTTATCAAAATGAAGAAAACTTAAAAACTGAGATTAGCATCATAGTCTTTTATCAGGGAAATCTTCGGTAATGACTGCCTTCTAAAGGTTGCATCTTTTTTTTTTTTTTTTTTTTTTTTTTTTTTGACTGTTGACCCATGAAGTGGGCATACAGCTGGTGCAGGAGCTGCCAGCACAACTAATTTGAGGTCTCTTAAGTGAAAATTCCCTTGAGCAACATGTGCTCGTTCCTCTGCCAGGTCGCTTGCTTGTGAAGCTTAGATGCTGACAGTAATGTCTTTGAAACAAAACTGCCCTTTGGAATTACCCCAGCAAACATTGCAATTTCTTATCATGAGAATCTTCCACACTAAAACATCTCATCTAGCCAGTACAGCTCAAATACAGCTTGCCATTAGAGATTATGTGTTCCAAGGTTTTGAAATTAATGGGATGCATTTTAATTTATCTGTAAGTCTAGCAAGAACTAGAATATGTACAAATCCAAATACAGATGCTGGTTTCACAATATACAGAATCCCTTTTCTTTCCATGCAACAATTCTATTATTTCTTCAGTTTTGCCACCTATTTCTGTAGATAAGGATCTTTTTTCAGCTTTATCCTTCTACAAAATTATATGTCTAATATTTTCAATTCCAGCCGTACTGTTCAGATAGAAAATTTCATTGGTAAAATGCTCTGAAGACATCAAGTAGACTTTTATGTTATTATGTCTTCTTAAAACTGCAATGTGTATGGTGATTCCTTCAGTCCAGATATTAAATATAACTCAGAAGGCTAACATTGGCAAGCATTGTTTCATTGTCCATTTTAAATTAGATACCTGATCCTGTAACTATAGTTGGCACTCTGATGTAGCAAATCTAGTCCAGAGAGAAGAGAATTATAATGTGCAAATAGGTACATATGATGCAGTGTCTGAAAGCTTGTAATGAAACAAACATCATTATTTTAGAAATAAAGTTGAATTTGAAAGCTTATTTACATAAATACTATCAAAATCTTTGACGTACCTGTTGTAGGTATTTAAAACAATTTAAAAGAGTGTTTTTCCAACATGCCTGTCAAGCTATTTTGCTCTTGCCCCTGAGAAGTCTGTAATTTCAAAATTCAAGGCCACATGTGTGACTTCTTTTTTCTTTTAATTCTGTTAACCTCACTAATGAGAAGAGGAAGTGGTGGGTGACTATCACAACTGAGGACTGATTTCACAATGCAGCTGAGCTGACCTCCTAGCCAGCTACTGTTAAGAGGGGTGCCAAACCCTCCACGTGGGCTGTACCCTCATTCTCCTGATTTTCATCTCTAATGCAGCAGTCTACATATTTTTTGATCACACACTTCATCATTAAGAAGGTTTTGAACACACCCCCCTATATATATATATTTATTTTATAATGAGTTACACACATTTACTGCTATAATATGATGTACACTATAAGGCATACATAAAACCAGAGATTAAAAAGGATAAGTTAGGATAAATTTTGAGAATAATTTTTTAAAATTTATTTTATTAACAGTACAAACCCTATTTTTCCTTACGAATCTGGAAATCAGGACTTTCCTGTACATGCACCCCACTTTGGAGACCAGTGCCCCTGTGAGTCAGTTCACAGACAGACACTTCAGAAAACTAACCCTGCAAAAGAAACTGATTATTTTTTTGCTGTATGACCTTTCTGAATAGGAATTATAAGAGCTCACAGAAGCCACAGTGGGTTAGGAAGTGGCACATCAGAAACATGGAGGTGTGACCATCCCATTTGCAGCAGCTAGGTCATCAGAGCCTGCGCTCTGCCTAACTGCAGGAACTATCTCAGCCCAGAGTCTAAGGCTCTCTTCTCTGTTTTTATCCCTTGCAAACTGGCTGAGTTAGTGCTCTCAGGACAAATTTACCTCCCCAGGTATGGCACCCCATGTTATGATATTGCAGCCTTAGTCCCTGAACCTTGTCAGAAGTCTGTACTGCAGATTTTCAGGCACTCCGAAAACTGAGAATAATACAATATATCTTTATGTTCTGTACTCCATAAGAAATAAAGATATGTATTACAGACAAGCTTTAAAAGCATAAAATTAACTTTTTCTATCAAGGTAAAGATTGAGAACATCATTACTCATTGTAGGACTAGAGTATATGCAAGCTCCTTTGACTTGTTTCTATCATCTTTATTTTTGTCTTCCTGCATGGAGAAGCAGACAGCTCTATATATCATCGTTCAAGCCAGAGCTCCTCTTTCCCTTCTCCCTATACATTTCCTTTTCCCCAGCCCCAGCCTCAGTGGTCCGGGGCAGTCATCACAAGCAAATGACCAGGACACGGCTTCTCCTCACAGCTGCACTTCTGTCATGTCTCAGCGTACCTTCACTGCACAACAGCACTTCCATGTGTCACTCAGACAGCCATGTAAACTAAGTTAATTTGCTTAATTTGGGCAGAAGCAAATTAAAGAAGGAAAAAAGAACCTCTGCCTTTGGGAACTGACACTATCCACAGTCTAATTCTGCTTCCTGACCTATAACAAGACATATCTGTTCTTACTGCCCTATTTACACTGAAATAATATAAGGTTTCCCATGGACACAAAATTCCGTTTTTCATAGACTGGAAAAGATAATGGTGAAATGGAAGCACAAACAGCTTAAACACACAAACAACTTTATCTGCATACTTAGAAATACACTATCCGAACCCTTTTTAATGAAATTAATCTGCCAACTGATCTTGCTCCTTCAATTCTGTAGTCAGAAAATAATGTCTTGTTCTGCTAGTGCAACTTCCTGTCACGGCTCATCCTTTTCAGATTCATTTGGATTGAGAAAGCTATCAATCCTGTGGCATAATCAATGTGCAATAATCCTTGCAGTTGTCAGTGCTACTTGAAGTGAGTCTCATGCATATTAATGTTGTAATTTTATTAAAGCTTTTGAACAGATAATATGATACCTGGTGTGACAGTAAGGAAGAGAATAAAAGACATCAGTACTTTATGAGTGAGAGAGGTGCAAATGACGGAGTGATGGTGAAAGTCTTTTAACCATTATTCAATTTCTGTTTCTTGAAGAAGAAACAACAATACAAAAAAAAAAAAAAAAAAACAAAACAAACCACAAAAAACTAATTAGCAAACAAACAAAAAACACCCTCAAGCCTGTAACTTCAGCTTCTCTTCAATAAATTATTACCAATTTGATATTTCCCTCTTTAATTGCTGATGCAACATATAAAATATTAATTACTGTTCCTGCATATTAGGCTGGACAGCTGGGACTCCCTTGCAAACATACTGTTGCAAGATTCAATACTACTGTAAGATTCAGGTCATTTTGGAAAGGAGACTCTGGGGATGTGTAGGAGTTTTTCTGAACTGCTGGTAAATTGGAGAAGACAGTAGAAATTAAAGTGATTTCACTGGTTAGGTCAGCAGAGAGAGGTGGCTTGCAGGCTGCACACTAATGTCTATGCTGCCTTCAGGTCTGTCAGCTAAAATTAATGACTCACTGCAAACTAGAAAAGACTGTTTTCTGTGAGCTGCTGGGGGATAAAACAGCTTTGCAAGGTCATAGTCTGTGCACACTGTGTTCCTCATTAACCTCCGCCTGGTCTAATCATCAGTGAAAAACAAAATCCCCATGTAGACATATGATAAAAGGCAGTAATATCTGATTATATTTGGGAGACCAACAGGAGGTAAGAGAGCTTACCCTATGAACAAGCTAGATAAGACTTGGCAGAGCAAACCTGGATTTTAGTGGAATTAATGGAAACAAAATAAGAATATTTAAGAATGAGTTATGGTCGTATAATATTCAATTTATAATATGAATTCCTTTTAAAAAAAATAAATATCTCATATGTATTTTAACTTGCTTTCTTAAGTTTCCACTTTTCATCAATATTAGCTACAAATACTGTTAGATTCTTTGCTGGAAGGGAGTATATTTTGACCTTTAGCCAGGATTCTGATCCCAATCCAAGTCAAAAGCTGTATTCAAAAATAAGCATTGCATTATATCTTCATTCTTTTAGAAATTAGACACTTGCTGTTAAAGTTCTTCAGATAGGAAGGGAACTATGTTTCAAGGAACTGAGAAGAAAACACCTAAAGCAAACTTTTAAAAAAAGCCATAAATATTTTAGAACTAGAAATACTGCATACTAAAGAAAAACTGAAATAAAGCTAAAATAGTCGAGATTTATTTGAAATAATAACACATGCTTAGTCAATGCAGTAGAAAATATATATTGCTCACATGATATAGACCCACATAATGATTATTTCAAGTACCATATTCTTATCCAATGAACTAGAAAATTTATATAGTTCAGATTAGATATATTGCTATAACGATTAGTTGTCAGAAAATTAAGTGAGGCACTGTACACACAGTAACACAGCCCATTTTCCAGTGAACTCACGGACAGCTGTGGAGTGGCCATGTTTTGGCAGCCTGTTGGAGCTGCTATCTTTCTCAGAAAGGAAGAAGCTCCTAAGAGCTCCTCAGGAGTGTTTGGCTTTCTCATTTTACAGCCTCTCTGATGAGGTGCTGTGAGGTCAAAATACATTTTCATTATGCTGATGGTTTTATTTGGATTTGACCTATTGTGCCTGAAAAGACAGATACTCTAAATTAATTTTGAGGTATTACATGATTCTCTGCAGAAAAATAATGAGAAATTGTTTTTTAAGATACTGCATAAGAGCAATGCTTTTATTTTTTCCACACTTTTTAGGATTTCCATGAAGCATTATCTAAGATAGATAGTGAATTACAAGAGCCCTCTTATATCCTTTTAATATTGGTATGAGCTAGAGAAAGATTTTTCCACCCTCTTTATCACATTGGAAGGGATCAAACATACTTAATGAACTTTACTGCTGTTTCTAAATTGAAATATAGGGAGCCATTTTGCATCATAACAAGTGAAAGCACATCAAGTAGTGATTTTTCTGCACGTATTTTATATGGTACATATTTCTGCTTTTATAGCATGATTATGCCTGCCTAATGCTTTGTTAGCTCCATTTTGGAAGGTCATTTCTTTTGGCGTGGTATGTCACAAATGAACGTGGTTGACAACAGTGGGTTATAATGTTGGAATAACACAGTAGTGTTATTCACAGTGATTTTAATAGGATCTGACAGGGAGAGTGTGTGAGGCTGTGCAGAAGGTGATTATCTAAAAACTGCTACTTCTCAGAACATTTGCAAGGGTGTTTGCACAGATCTGCTACTCACGGAGTGTTTCTTTCAAATAAAATTTGTGATGCTGGAAAACAGTCATGGAAACAAGTGGAGCCTTGCCATGGAAAAAGAGATCTACACCTTTTATGGCTGATATACGTTGATGTTTCAAGCCTTGCATCCTTGATCTTCCTTGTTTAAAAAAGACAGCGAATAAAAGATGATCCAGATTCATCCCAATGCTTTCTTCCAACATTTTACTCTGATGCCAAATTAGAAGTCCTTTAGCTCAGGCTGCTTTACAGACAGAGTGCAACTTTAGGGCTATCCTAGCTCCAGGTTGCTACTGAAAGCATCTCTGTCTCTCCATGAAATGCAGATGGAGTAGAGTAAATACATGTCTAAGCTGGGAGGCTCAGTGAAGTGCCCAATGTTAAGAAAGAAAATACTACGTCTGAGACTCTGTTGTCTTTCTATAACATCCTTCTCAGTGCTTCTCATGGCTTCTCATGGCTGCCTTTGGACTCATGCTTCCCTATCATTTCTTAGCTGACAGAAGCAACAATATCTCCTGCAGTTTAAAACAAAATAATTCAGAAACTCAAGTAACAGTTATTTGTACAGCAAGCAGTCCTATCTCCTGTGATGTGCATGTTGCCAAACGCTGGCAAGAAAGAAAAAAACCTGACTATTAAAATGGGCGTAGAAATATTACCTCATTCTCAGATAGAAAACAGTAACATCCCTTAAAAGTATCAGGAATGAGACTGATGGGCACCCTTGCTGTGTGCTTCAGGCTGGCGGCTGTAATGCTGGTGCTCAGGGCATCCCGAAGGGCTGCCGCTCTGGAGTCGCTGGGCTCGGAACACCACGGGCTCTGCAGAGCGACACCGGCTCGTCCCCGACCTGCAAACCACGGTGAGAAAGCGACACCTTCCGGCCAAAGGACAGACTTGCTCTAGCCCCAGACATTCCTGTAGCTGGAGATAGTGGGATGAAGAGAGACTAATTATTGCCTCTCCTGCAGTCTCTGTTTGCTTTTAAAATATTGATAGCTAATTGCTTTCCACCGATATAATTGAACGTTCTAATGCAGGAAATCACAGTGCTCTACTGCTGCTATTTGACCACTGATGTTTTAGAACTGAGCTGAACTAAATGAACAACACTTTTCCCTCTGACCATCTTTTAACCGTAACGAAAATTCATTTTAACCCTAGTGAATATTCGTTACATAAGGGAACGGAGAGAATAAATCCCTCTAGAGATGTATGGTAATGCTGTCATCATTACCCTACCCTAATGCTATGTGGTAGGCACAGAAGTGCTCTGTGTGGTACAAACTGAACTTCTCATGCAATGTGGGGTTCCATAGATTGTGACACAGGCGCCAAACTCCAGCACCCAGTTTCTTTCCCAGTCTGAACACAGATGGACAGGTTAAACTGCTGAGTGTCTGAAGCATTCCAGGATTATCTAGTTCATATAAGCTTTATATTATTCTATCTACTGAATAGATAGAAATCTTTAGAAAGCCACTGTAACTTATCCTTCATTAGTACCTATCAGTATAGGAGTGGGAGCAGAGGGAATCAAGTAACAGAGTTGTTGGTTGGTTGACTCAGCTGTGTCAGTTCTGTACCTTTAGATCAACTGAGAGTTTATGAACTCCTGTAATGAAAAAATACTCTCTTAAATATAACCTGGCAATTAATAACTCAGTCAAATGGCTTTACAGTACTCAACCTGATGCAGTAAGAGAAAGAGGGAAAATTACCTCACTTTTTCACAAGTTGGGTAGTTGGGCCTGTCAGTTGTTAAAAATATTCCCCAAAAGAGAAAGTAAAGCAGTCAATCTATTTCAGTAGTATATTGATAACCAAATAACAGACTGTGATAATGCTCCTAGTTCAGTATGTTGGTGCTTTGCCATTGCCCTTAATTTTAGCCAGGTGTACCTTATATATCTTTCCCCTGGAGATGTTCAATTATTCACCAAACCACTGTATGGGAATCTCATTTTCACTTGGAGGAATTTTTTTCAAATGCTATGCTAATATTGACTGCTTCCAGAAATCCCTTCTCCTGTATTATTCTCAGCACCATCCTCTGCTGTCTTTCAGTAAAACCACTGCACTGCAATTCATCCTAGGCTGCATTTTTGTCATTCAACCATTTTTCTGTGATTCCTTCTGTTCAGTGATGATTATAAGTAAGTCTTAATAGTTAAGTATGTGGATGGCTTCAGTAAGAAATTGAGAAACAGCATGTGTTGTCAGCTATTTCCTCACCATCATTAGTGTTACAGTGGTAACAAGCAGTATTTTTAATTCAGTTACCAAACTTTGGTAAATGGGATGAAAGATTTTCTTCATTGGTACTTCTTATTTGCCCAAAATTTTCCTGAAAAATTCACATCAAGTGTCATAACATGTTTCCTGACTGGCTTCCCCCTTATAAAGTAACTTCCCTAGATGCCTCACTTTGGTCCCTGCATTTTGGAGTCCACAGTTTGTCCTGTACCCTTTTGTAGCTTTCGGGATTGTGCTACAAGAACTCCCTTGTCAGAGGCTGGGAGTCACCAGTTACTCAGGCTGATGGTTAGGACGAATAAGGCATGAAAAGCAAACAGAGGCTACATTGGCCAGTGAAGTAACTGGATTGACAATTGAATCAACAGTTACATCACCCATATCCAGGCCTGAATCTGTTTTTTGATATTCAAATTCTAGTAAGCAATGGATGACCAAACACATGTTGCACCAGTGCCTTAGGTACTTTTACTGTGATTTAATAAGTTAGGTATAAATATATACCCACTCGTATCTTAGAATATACATACTTGCATATTCTAAGCACTGTGCAATATGAGGCAATTTGCTTTTATGCATAATTTTATTAAAGGAAATTATAATCTTGAATTCCTGTCTGTGGAACACAAAATTATGGGAAGTTTATTTTGTTTGATTCCCTCCCACATACATAGATAATAATTTAGCTCTCTTTTATGCAGACTGATAGCCAGGAAGGCACAGGAAATTTTACATGATGGACCATGGTTCAATCTCCTAGCTGCACCTTAAAGTAGAAGATTAGATATAATCTTATGCTAAGATTTGTAGAAGAGAGGTGAAAAAGCAAGTAAGAGCCTTAAATGTGATACATTGCTACTTTATCTTGCATGAGAAGTGTTTAGTTCTAGAAATACCCTAAGTCTTGAAAATTACCAGTAACACATACTGGTAATAGATTATTTGAAAATCTGTAAAATTCCCAAAGAAGTATGTTTTCCTTACCTATTGCCAACAATTAAATGACATATGCTTTAAAGAATACTACAAGTTAAATTCCATATTTTCAGGAGAGAGGGGAAGAGATATTTATTGTATTGCTTAAATATTTTTTCTCATTACTGAGACCTCTGGCTGTTTGACTGCTGCTCAGTATTTACTGTCAATTAACTCAGTGAGCAAGAAGCTTGATAAATTTATGACAGTTACATAGGAAAAAAGTGATTATTTGGTCTGTTTCAGGGCCAGTGTTGGAAAGGAGACTCAGCCTTGTACAATGTTGGTGTACTAGGTCTGGCTGAGATAAGTCAATGTCCTTCATTACAAGCCATACAGTGCTTGCTTCAAAATTGTGGCTAGAACAGTGCTGATAACACAGCAGTATTTTGCCGATTGCTGAACATAGCTTGCACAGTGTCAAGGCTTTCTCTTTCACACTCTGCCTCCCCAGCAAGTAAATTCAGGGTGGGCAAGACACCAGAAGGCTACCTAGCCACAACAACTGACTTCAACTGACCAAAGGAATATTCCATCCCATAGAACATCCTTCTCACCAACTAAAGCTCAGGGGGAGGAGGATATGACACTTGCCTTCTCAAGCAGCTCTTACACATGCTGAGATCCTGGTTCTCAGGAAGCACTTGGACATCTGCCTGCCAGTGGCATGTAGAGAATGAATTCCTATTTCTGCTTTGCTTTCATGCACAGCCTTTGCTTCCCCTATTAAAGTGTCATTAATGGGAGAGTCTTTTTGCCTTCCATCTCCTCCCTGTCTCAGGGGAAAGTGGAATGAGTGAGCAGCCAGGTGGGTATTTGGCAGTAGGCCAGTGTCAGAGCACCCCCACAGCTGGCAACCCACCAACATGGAAAGCGTAGACTTTTGGGCCTCTAATACAGCTCTCCTAACATAGGAAATACAACTGAAGAAGATAAAATCAATAGAATTTCAAATGTTTCCTCTGAAATACTTCCTTTTTTACTTTTATTCATATGAAAAAACACTAAAAATGTAAAGTGATATGGGTGAAGAGTCATACATGAGTAAAGACAATGGTGTCTTGTTAACGTATATAAATAATTGCTAGATGGTATTTTCATTGGGAAAAATTTTTAAAAAGGCAAACTGTACCTTAGCTTTTCTTGATCTCTTTTAGTCCTATGTGGCAAGAAACAAAACTATGAAAAAAATAAATCAGTATTATGCAGCTCTTCTATAATTACTGCAGCATTAACCCTAAGTAAGAGAACAACCAAAAATTCAGTGTGTTTCTACTAGCAACCCTTAGCAGATTACCAGAAAGTGTGTAAGAGTATGGCAGGCACACAGTGACATGCTTCAGGGATGTCTACCAGGATTTGACCCATCCTTGGATTAGACTGTCCTTGAGACAAAAGCTCTAATCAGTACTTAACACTGGCAGACTTTTAATTTGTGAATCTACATAATTACATTTTAAGCTTGTCTAAGCTTTGATATTCATAATATGCTGCAGCACTTAGGTCTCAGTTTAATGACATCTTATGGGAAAACTATAACCCAGCAATCTGTACATAAACTATTGTTTTGCTTTTATCAACTTCTGATATCTGCCACTTAAACTTGCTTAAAATGTTATTCTACAATTCTGAGAACTCATTTTCAGATTCATAGTTAACTATCAGTGAAGTCTCTCATCTCACTAAGCACTCTTCTTGCTTTTATTAATATTTTGAACAGCATGGATCTTGGCATTGATCCCTGCACATTATTCATGTTTCTCTGTTTCTTGTTAAAGCAACTGTTTGCTGTTCTGTAATAAGTTGTTGCTTCTTCCACTATTTTTTTCAGACATTGCCAGTATGGACATTGTCAAAAAAATATTTTGGAAGACTAAATACACCATTTCACTCTTTCCATGACTTCATGGTTTCCTTCAAGTAACTCCTACAGATTTGAGTAGCAACACTACATATTCCTATACTAACACTTCATCAGTATATCATTTATCCTCATGTCTGCTGATTTTACTGATACATCAATGAATTTAAGCATGAAGACCTATCACCTGGAAAATTGTCCTTCCAGATGTTTTCCAAGCTTTAATTAATAATGAAGAGGGCAGGCCCTGATCTGGAGGACAGGCTTTCCTGTATCTGTCTCTCATACGTGTTTCAAATGCAGATGTGCTGCCCAGATGTCTTACCTGGTTTATTTGTTCTTACAATTCTGAGCTTCTTTGGCAGCAGGAAAGAGAACTAAAGTTCTAGAACTTCCCTGAAGTGTGCTTTAATTCATTACCAATGTCAGCTTTTGCTATTCATCTCTCTGGAAATGTATCAAATACCTTCCATTTCTTTGACATACATTGCCTGTTCTCTCAGCCTCCCCTATCTGAAATCCCATCACTTCTGCCACTCTGCTCACTTATGATGTTCTAAGAGCAGGATTAATTTTCCTCTTTTCCTGCAGGTTATGCCCTCTTCCTTGCCCTGCCTATCTGCTGAGACAATGGCCAGTGTCATGGTTTTGTTGTGGTATGGTTTGTCCATGCTGTGTTGCACCAGCATCACAGAGTAATTTAATTTATACCCTTCTTGGAGAGGTCACTAGGAGGACAAGATTAAAGGCACATGATTTAGCTTGTGAAAGAATACTTATGACCTTGTCAAAGCATATATAAAACCTCTCTGGATTCAAACAAAAAGTCAAATGATACGCTGATGCTTTGTTTCCTTTTCTATCACTCAGCATACCTATTATAACCATGATCTTAGAAAAGGCCATACGTTGTGCAAAAACAGCTTTTCTTAGTGTACTCTCCTGTCAACTAATATATGGTGTTACTGTATATGTAAGATGTGGCAGAAAAAAGATTAGTCTTGTTGTCAAAGTTTGGTATTTATCAAGTTGTAAACCATCATGTCTTCTGCATTAAAATTTTGCACAGCACCTAACAGTGATTTTTTTCCTTCTCTATAAAGCCAGAGTTCTTCCCATCATTTACCAAGACCTTTTCCTTTGTATGCAGTAAGGCAGCAGTGCCCTGAAGTAGCCCATAGATAACCTGATAGAAAACCTATGCTCCTGTTGAATGAGCAATGACCTTGATGTCCCCAGGATCCCAAGTCTGATGTACTCCATTATCTTTACAAGCTGAAAAAGCAGCTGATGTCTTTCTTTCCAAAGTGAGTTAGGAAAAAACCTGCTCTTCCCTCCCCTGCACATTTTTCTTACTAGTAATGCCAAAAACCAGGAAACAATGTAAAACTCTTCCAAAGGTTTGGAATACTGAAGGGTTACAGGAAACAATATTCAGAACATTAATTACTTCATGTGTTTTCACTGTCAAAAACTGAGGATTGGTAGAAGTGAAAAATCACTTAAACTCTTTCAATAATATATCATTTCCTCATGGTGACATCTGAGAGTATATGAACAGTTGTAGGTCCCTGTCTTAGCCTGATGTAAAAACTGATCAGGAAGCTCATTTTCCCAAGTTAACTGATCCGCCAGAAATGCTTTTTATTTACTTCCCCAAAAGCAGGCTATGTCGAGTTGTATTTATGGAGCAATATCTATACATACATGGATGGAAAAAGAACTTTCACAAATATTCAACTTTTTGAATTGTTTTTTTTTTTTTTTCTCCCAGGATTTGGATTCCTTTCTTCAAAGCATTATCCTGATTCTTATCACTTCTCTCCTTCATTTGTGTCATAAAAGTGAGTGGTCACAGAGATTTGCATTGATTCTGGCCGAACAGAATCACTGCAAGTGCATCTAGAACAACCCCCAGTCCTGACAGGGCAATTGCCTGCAGTGGCTGAACTATGTGACAGATTGGGATTGGCTCACCAAGAGCAGCACATCACTAAAAAAAAAAAAGAATCAAGAAACGAAACACCCAAACAAAAAAACCCCAACTTATTCCCAAGTTTCGAAGAGTAACTGCATGACCTTATTTTGTTCAACAGTCTCAGTGGGAGGTGGGGATAACAGTCTTCAAGTAATGCAAAGGTTAATGTATTTTTAAATGTCAGACATGATTATCAGCTCTTTATCCACCGAAACAGCAGAATTAAAGCAAGTAAACAACAGTTGTTAAACAGTATGGAAAGGCTATTGCCATCTTATTCGCATTGTGGATATGACTTCTCAATCTATTCTTTATGTTGGAGCTGTCAAGTTGTTAATTTTTTTTTAACAGTACTGTTCTATTACTTTCCTTTACAGTTTTCAGAAATATTCATGCATTTGGAAGACTCATGACCATCAGCAGGAAAGGATATAAACTGTCTTATTCCTCTCTTTTGAAAGAACTCCAAACTCTGCTATTACTGTTTTCTACAAACTGACTTTCAAATGGCTATAGTACTTTTTAAAAAAAGACAGAACAGAGGAGGATTTGGTATTCCAAACATACAGCTTCACTCTTACTCTACTGCAGTAACTCTTCCACCAAGTCATCTTGGCTGCACATCCTTCACCCGCTTAGGATGTGACCATTTGTGAGCAGTTAGCTTTTGTCTTTCATATTTTTGTTCAGACTGGTCCTATTGCACCACAAATTCCAAAGGGCAGAAATACAGGCCATGGTACCTTCCTCCTTCCAAAGGCCTGCCTGCCTGCTAAGTGTCCTGTGCTAGCAGCAAATAGATGCTCACAAACATTTATAACAACTGCCTAAAGAGGGACCAAATACACACTTGTTGCTGTGCAATTTACTTAATTAATCTCATTTGAACTCTTCTAGCAAAGTGAGCAATCATCAGGGATAAGGTGTATTACTTAGCACAGTAGAAATAACATAATACATACTAACAAAATGTCATTATGCCTTTATAATTATAGAAGGCAGCAACCTCAAAAAATGCCCCCAGGTCTTCTTTCAAATGGTAATTGCAAGGAAAAACCAGTATATATTTAAATTTCAAAGTCAAGTGCAGAGATTTATCTTTGTGGGAATTTGCTATCTTATGCTTCATAAAAAAAATTAAGAGTAATAGAAGCTGGTATTTACCCCACTTAATCCAGATTGCATTTAGGCTGCTATTTTCTACTGGAAGACAACCCTCAGCACCATCCCCCACTAACACAGAAACACTGGGTACAAGTTCCTAACTTAGATGTCCAAATTAGAAGGGACAAATCTAGGCCAGGTGCAAATGTGCATTTATAAAGTAATTACTCATAAATCACTTTATTTGGAGAAATTTGTATCTAGAAAGTTATAGATCAAAGTAAAGACAGTTGGATAATCAAGGAAATGATTGGTATGGGTCTAAAAATATGAGCATATAGACAAATTAAAAGAAAAAAAAGGAGTCTGATTTTGTTTCTTAAAACCACCAGGATTAATTTCACTCTTATTTTATGGTTACATTTATTGAAATTTTTAAGTACAGTATTATCGTATCACACTACCCATAAATACTGTCCTCATTATTTAATATATATCAAACATACAGAGGCTATTTCCATTTACTTAAACAATACAGTAAAACAGTAGAGTGTGCAGAGAGTGTAAAATCAGAATGTAAAATAAGGCAAGTGTGAAAAAAGCATTAGGCTTAGTAGCTTAGGTTTTCACTAGAAAAATAGATTTTGCTGTCAGGTTTCAAGAGTAAACTTTTAACAAACGTACTGCAAAAAAGCAAAACAAAATTAACTACAGTAAACAAATTCTTCCTTCAAGGCACTGTTACATAACTTTTAACGTCAATTTGAAAATAATTCAGCAAGTCAGTTGATAGAAACATTACACTACTAGCAAGAAAGAGCAAAATCCTTTCTTTGGTTAAATGTAAAGCTGAATAAGTCAAATTAAGTTTGTCTATAGAAGATAAATACTTTTGGCTATGAAGAAGTAAACAACTACAAAAATGAACTCAGTTACTGACAGTAAATTTGAAAATCAAGACTTTCAGTAACAAACAGTAAAGTTTGAAACTTGGATTATTCATTCATAAAGAACTACAAGTTAGTCAAAACACAATGAAAAGTTATATAAACATCAGGCAATTTTAAGAACTGAACACTGGTAAAGATTTCCCTTGCTTAGATACTGTGTTTATTGTATTTTGCCTTGGACTTTCTATGCACTATAAAAACCAGAATGCATTTGCAGTTTTTCATATGAGTTTGCCATTGCTATAGTAGCATTTTTGTCACAGCAAGTAAATGTTTCCAGTTTTAAAAGGTTTACTTTAATACACTGTTTGACATGTTCTAGGTTTTGTAGAAAGTTGTTTCTTGTAGGTAGATGAGCAGTAAAAATTTAATCTTACAAATCCCAAAAGTAGATTGTGAATAAACAGCACAAATATATTTTGCAACTGAAAATGAGGCTAAATAATGTCTGGAAAAAAAGCCCACCTATTAATCAGAAATGGTAACAACATCTTTTCTGCCCTCACTTAACATTCCTACCTAATCTTGAAATTCTGGTACGAAGTCTTGACTAACATAGGCGAGTCACATGAATAGATGGGTTTTGGTATTGCAAGCAAGGCTGCACTGAAGGCAGGGAGACCCTGGATTAAGCATGGATTTGAGAAGCAACATGTCTTCAAGACTGGTACTTGTTTGGTCAGATTGGCTGCTGAAACTGTAGTTCTGGTGCGGGAACATAGAAAGGAGCTGTATAGGGATATTCAACAGGGGTCCTGAGGGACAGACAGCAGAAGCTGAAATGACTTGCAACTAGACACATACAGGGAAATCTTAAGTGCAAATCTGTAAGAGAAAACCTTTTCAGCTGTGTTTGTGTAGGAGGTTCTGTACAGCAACTGAAAGCAGTCTGCCATTGCTGACTGCTTGCACACGTGAAAACACAAAGCCAAATGAGATGTGTTATAATTCTCTTATGAGTTACATGCTTAGCAAATTGCAAAACTGTTAAGGTTTCATTTAAACCACGATAAAGATTTCCCTCTCACCATTTCCTTGGTAAAAATGGCTGCGTCACATTTGCTTCATCAGCTGTAAAAGGCATTTTCTTTGGTGGAAATACTTTTTTCATCTTACATGTCCAGCACCCATTCTGTATTAATCACTCATTCAGTGAATACAAGTTTAGTTCTAGTTTAGGACAAAAATCAAACAAATTAAAAAAAAAAATCACAGTAAATGAACCAACAGGAAATCTAATCACAAAACCCACCTCCTAGTAGTAAAATGACAAGTTTACAGACAGCAGAAGTCTAAATATCAGATTATCATCTCTATAAAATGAGTCATTTCACAGCTATTTTAAAAGCATCTTATTTTACATAAAAGTAGAGGCCTTAGAAACGGTGGATGTTTAAAATGCATAGCTGCATACATGTTCTGTAGTTTTGTGATGACTTTCACTTCTGTTGGCTTAAATCTCCTGCAATAAAAAAGAATAAACATATTGTATTATAACATGAATATTATTATTTTGCTTAGTATTTCCCCGTATTTGTTTGAAAATAAACTTCATTCTAGTTAATACTTCATCATTTTGAATGGTCCAATTTGCAGATCAGTATAGAATTAGAGAACCTTTCAGGTTGGAAAAGATCTCCTAAGACCACCAAGTCCAACAGTGATGTCAGCACCACCCTGTTCAACACTAAACCACACCCATAAGTGCCACATCCACATGCCTCTTGAACACACCAAGGGATGGTGACTGCACCACTCCCTAGGCAGCCTGTTTCAATGCCTGGCCACCTCTTCAACAAAGCAATTTTTCCCAATATCCAATCTTAACCTGCCCTGGTTTAACTGGAGTCCATTTCCTCCTGTTCTATCACTCATTAGTTGCTTGGGAGAACAGACCAATCCCCATCTGGCTACAAACTCCTTGCATGGTGTTGTAGAGAGCAAAAGGCATTTATCATGTTAAGACACTGTAACATTTAATGCTGTAAATGAAGACAGGATAGGGGATTATTAGAGAAGAATCCTTAGTTATTCATTGACTGCTATGAGTCAAAGGAACTTTACAAGAATGGAGAATGGAACCTTAGATCCAGCATGAGATGAATCCTTGTGTGCTTGTTTTGACTGGGATAAAGTTAATTTTCATTTCATGTGATATGGGGCTGCATTTGGATTTTTTCTGGAAACAGTGTCAATAATACAGGCATGTTTTAGTTACTGCTAAGTAGTGCTCACACAGGGTATCAAGGCCTTTTCTGCTCCCCTCCCCATCCCACCAGTGAGGAGACTGGGCGTGTACAAGGAGTTGGATGAGGACACACCCAGAGCAACTGACCCCTCCAGGGATATTCCCTGCCATATGGCATCATGTTCTGCATATAAATCTAGGGGGGGAAGGGGACATTCAGAGCAATGGTATTTGTCTTCCCAATTAACTCAAGTAGCTATTATGCATGGTTGAGCCCCGTTTTTGTCAGCAGATAGCTCAACACCTGCCTGCCCATGAGAAATAGTGAATGAGTCCCTTGTTTGGCTTGAGTGTGCAGCTTCTGCTTTCCCTGTTAAATTGTCTGTATCTTGGCCCATGCAGTCACTCATTTTCCCCTCAATCTGATTCTCTCCCCCCATCCCACCAGAGAGCACTACTGGCTGCATGGAGCTGAGTTGCCAGCTGTGGTTAAACCTGAACGTGTAGGGAAAATAACTCACAGCAGTCAAAAGTAAAATAATGTGCAGGAAACCCAAAAGACAATATAATCTTCCAAAGTATTTTTCTGGATGGTTTCCTGATTTGTAATTCTGTTCATATGAACTTTACCTGACACTCCTCTTCTTTACAACAAAGGGTATGGGAAAAACCTTTATTCAGATAGATGGCTTGCAAAGAGGATAAACAGTGACATGAAAGCAAAGTCATTGACATCTCTCATCTACAGATCACTTTGGGGTGCCAGATGCAGAGGGGAAATAGATGTGTAGGACTGGTCCTCAACTAACAGACCATCCTATGACAAGCATTTCCAGCTGGCTTAAGTAGAAGCAGCCTATAATCAGACTGTAAAGAGGTTAGACAATCAGGAAGTTCATTATATGGCTTTCACAGGGCTACATACCCTCTGCTTCCTTATTCGACCACTAATCCTTTCAAGTCCCCATCTATTAAGCTCTTTCCTTTTCCTAGACTGCTCTAACCCTTGTTTCATCTCTCTAGTACTGTGACATTCCCTACTTGCTATTACACTTGGATCCTTCCTCAAACTCAATTCAACATCCAAAATACAGCCTGAAAGAGTAGGATATTGAACACAGTAGCAATTCTTATGCATCTCAGCACCTATCCTGGCATTCACACAATTGTTTCATGATCAGGAGGCAAGCAGTTAAGTAAGTTAATATGAATCCCATTTTAAAAACTGCACAGGTTAATAGAACTATTAAATAGGAATGATGATGACAACAGAATTGAGTTAAAAGGATTTGGACTTGCCTTCTTGCTTGACTATATGTTGTTTCACCTCAATAATGGTTCAATTACTATGCTGCTACCACATAAACCACACTGGGATGCCACAGTGGATTTCTTTGTACTAGTATTAGGCTGCTCAAGAGCAAAGTAAACCCTGGTCTCTGTTTCAACTCTTACCTTTTCAGGAACCAGATTAAATTTTTCCATGTGTAGAACTACTGCTTTCGCCTGATTTACTAGAAAAAAAAGAAGTTGAATTCCAAAACTCAATTTTTAAGTGTAAGATAGCACATTTATTGCAGTCCCACAACCCAATCACAGAGTACATCTTAAATACATATTTTCTCTTTTGACATATGAAGCTAAGAAAAAAGAAACTGACTCCTGAAGGCTTTCAACCAAGTAGTAAAGACTTAACTCAGTCTCTCCTAAAAATCCCATAAAACTCTGGACAGAAGTTAGAACAGTAATAGTATTCCCAAATGATTCCAATAATATAATTTCATTCAATATACAGAATTTGTATAAAAAATCAATATTCAAGTAACATACAAGTAGTAAGTATCTAGCTCAATGTCCTCAGAACATGGAATGAAACAGACATGTGATTGCTCCTTCCAGATTAACTAAAACTAGTATATGGGTGTATCACAATCAAGACCTGAATTAAAAATTCTCTTGCTAAAAAAGCTTTGTGAATTGCTAGGCTCCCATCTAAATACATAATTGTGACATTTAAATTATAGCCTCAGCAACCAAGTTCAGGTGTATTAGTCATCCCACACGAAACAGACCAGAAGTTTTCCCTGACACACAAATCTATCTTCTAAACAGCCAATAGTTTAATTAATTTTCAGTTCTTGAAATCAAAGCAGTACAGTTAAATAAGCTTTCATTGTAGGTGTTTATGCGAGATAGAATTCCACAATAAAGATTAAGCAGCTGAACAGAACCACATCCCACAAGCATAAAAACATTATTTTGATGCACTAGTCTATATTACAATCCTAGTTTAATACAGTTTCAGCAGATTTACAAGAAACAGGAATGTGCACAAGGTCAATTATTCAATTTTCATCCCAAGATATGTCCACAAACACTGAGCCATATAACAGCATTCTATATTCCCAAGACATATTGCCACTCTGTACTATAATTGAGTTAAAGCTTTAAATCTGTTCAGATAAGGGGAAAAGCACCAAAACCTATTTTCTGCTTGTGCTGGCAAAAGGAATGATGAAGTAAATACAACACAGGGAAACGAAGCTCACTGCAGGAAAAAAAAATTCACCAAGGGAGGGAAAGACACCTACTCAGAAGAAAAAAGGGAGATAAACACAGGGGAGAAAAACTAGAATACACTGAACACATCCAAAGAGAAACTTCTAGGCAACTTTTCTCCTGCTTTAGGGTGTAAGCAGGTCAGATGAGACAATTTGGCTTAAGATGGGCAGAGAGAAAGTACAGCACATTTTTCAAAGTAGGCCATAGACATGCATCATCCTAAGGGTCGGGGAGGCAGCATGGGAGTACAGACCCTCAAGCAGAACAGCAAGACAAGTGTTTCCAGTGGTGCAGCCAGTCTATGCCCAGGAAACCCAAGTTATCTGCACAGCACGAGACCCCCCGAGTGGCTGAGTTACCCACCAAACAGCCAACAAGACCAGCTCAAAACACTCCAGCAACTACAAGCCTACCCAGGAGAGTTTGGGCTTTGCCATGTAAAAGTGAGAGAAATGTATAGTAATATGGACATACATAATACAAATTAGAAGAATTCAAAGTGTCTTTTGCAAAATTTCCATCTGAAAGTTACTTCCTTGCAGTTACAGTTTTCTAGAATGAGCTTATGAATACATAGGGTGCCCTCAAAAGGAAGAAAAAAATAAACCTTAATCTCAAAATTGTGCCAGGTAGAATATAGAACTCTGCTCACTCTAGAACTAGAAATTCATAAGGAAAGCAGTAAGCTGTACTTCCACATTCATCATCACCCACTACCAATTGGGGCAACAACAATATATAATTTTGTACAACACTAATACACAAAAGAAAAAATATTTACAGTATAGAAATTCTTCACTTACAGTTGCTCAATTTGGTCAAACGGTTTTTCACCTTCAGCAGAACAGAGAAAAAAAAAGATTAAAATCTTAAGTGAACCTCTGGTTTATTACTCATGTTTTTTATCAAAACTAAGAAAACAAGAAAAATAAGGTTTTGTTTTCTTAAATTTTTAAATCAAACTACCTTGTTTCTCTATTCAATGGAATTACATCCAAATTTGACAAAAAATTTTTATATTTTATTAATCTGATTTTAATGCAAATTAAAATGTTTGTACATTTCTGTATTACAAAGTATTGATACATGCATGTATGCATTAGACATATATATGAAGACTTTAAATATATATAAAACTTCTGTTTCATTTTGCACATCTAGTTCTGCTCACCTCTAGTTTGCCCGAGGTTCAGCAACCAGTTTTATTGCGTTCTGACTTAATGCATTTTTATTTCTTACTTCATTTCTTTAAATAGATTTCTCCCATCAAAGCTGCTACAAGTTGCTTCCATTCCTAAGCATTCCCTAAAAAATTGTAGCCTCTAAATTCCCTTGTATTTTAAGTGAAAAAATTAGGACTGCCTCAAACCTTTTATATGAAAGTATCGCTTACTGAATGCACTTCAGATTTGATTCAAGATTCACAGAAGAGATTTAAATATCTAAAATAACGCACTGTTCTAGAACTAATGTTATCAGAAAGAAATGCTGTAAAATTCACAGTGAGCTTCACTGTGGGTCGTGCCTTTCTGCCCATGGCTGCAATTTCAACAGAAAGCTAGAAATCCCAGCTTGTATCAAGAATAGCGTGGCCAGCAGGACCAGG
>JAWWEV010000095.1:56735303-56753277 GCA_035583235.1 Hafferia zeledoni | reverse complement strand
GTTTGCTCTGATCTGTTTACATATATATATATATATATATATATCAGTTAAGAACAGTTATCCTTCTTGTATTAAAGATTTTTTTTTCCTTCTTAAATTTGATAAACAGTGGCGTGATGATTGAGGAGGAAGCCCCCTCCTCCTCTTGTGAGTAAACATCTTGGTTTTTCCCCTCAAACCAAGACACTTGTCCAGGAAATGCCCTTCCACACATGAAGAATAGCAGTACTGGGCATCATCTGCCTTACTAAAAACTAATTCTTTCCTTTTGTGACAGGAACCTACATTCAAAAGGTCTGCAAAAATGCCTTTTCAGTAGGGGTATGAATCACATATTTAGAGAGTATGCCATCCTTTATAAAGCCGTAAAAAGCTTGATACAGCAACTGTGAGCACAAACAGACTGTTCCCATCACTTGTTCACATGCTTGGTGCATTTCAAGAACAAAAAAAAAGCAAATTAATAAGCTACAGCTCTAACAGATGTAGGCCAGCTACAATAATCTTTTAAATTTAGTGATGAAACAAAAGAAATGGATTCCTCCCCAGCTCCAGCAGAACTTTTTAAGCCATATCTTACATGCTTGAAAATAATTTGTTAGACATTTCATAATGTATTGCAGAAATACATGAACAGTAATTACAGACTGCTGTATGATTAGGCAGATTCATTTTAAGAGAGAATTGTTGCAGGATTTATAGAAGGGGCTTCATTATCTCTCCTGTCCATGGATTGAAGATTCCCATTCACAACTGAGAAGACAGAGCAATTGGGCTGCAGCTTTAGTCTTCTCATTGAGAGAAGCACTGGGGTGGCAGAGTTGATCACTGTGCAGTAGAAATAGTACCTCTGAAAGCCTCGATCTCCTCATAATTACTCTCTTTCTCTGCATAAAAAGTTTTCTAATACATGCCTCTCAGCTCCGTGCTAAAGGAGGTTCCTGCTAGTGGTTTGCACCTAAAGGCGCAAGCAGAGAGGTACCACACACCTTTCAAGTTGCTGGCCAGTTTCAGAAGGCATCATATCAGCTCACAGTACAAGTAGTGCTGTGCCGCAGGCAATCAGCCTTTTGCCTGGCTTGTTCCATCTGCACTTTCATACTCTGCCTCAAGTTTCAACCAGTTTAAGTAAAAATAAATGCATATACTAGGGTGGTTGGTACGGTATTCAGTTTTGTAGAGAGCAGACTATTGACACTCTTGACTGAAGTCCAAAATGGCTTTTTAAGCAAGGAAACCAAAGCTATCCCTAGCACTAGTCACTAGGTCCTGTGGCTCTAGGTAAGAACACAAGCAAGCTTTGATCTCTGCCCAGGAGGGAAACAAACTAGTCCAAGTGTTTACCTATGAACATGTAAAGGCTGAAGTTCTGGCAAATCTTAGCCCATTTGTGTGCACAAACAGCCTAACATCATGCCAAGGTTGTCACGGATCACCTGAGTTTATGTCAGTTTGCTACACGCATCACCTGGTTTTTTATTAAAATCCCTCACAATGATACATTCAGAAGCCACCAGTGTCAGTTCATATGGTAGCTGTCATCCATCCACAAGAAACCAGATAACCTTTAAAATATCTTACACACCAATTGGGTTTTCATCCTAACCTTCTATCCTCAATTCACAGGTGAGGTTGTATTATATGAAATACTTTCTGTATCTTATCTCATAACTGTGTGTTTATGTATGTAGAGGATTATTGAATCTATTTGCTTATGAACTCCTAGATCTCCAATTGTGCTAAAAAGCACTGAGGATGAACAGCAGATTAATAGTATTATGTTCAACGGAAAAAAAGCCCCAACTTGTAGAGAGAGTAACTTTTTAGAATTTGCTTAAGTTCATGTATAAATATAACTTGCCCATGTCTGATTTGCACTGATGAACGTAAACTTTGGTACACTGCTGAAATACTGCTCCTCTGATCTTTATGGAGACCAGAGAGGTGGAATCAACAATCATGTGAATCTTCTGCTGCCTGGAACTTATTCTTTGCTCCCTGTCAAAACCACGATTAAGGCCCAGAACAGAGCAAATACAAGTAGAAGGGACAACAGATGGTCTTGACACAGCTGTAATTGAGCAAATTGATGGATGAAGCTAGTAAGCACAGTGATGCAAAGACATTATTATATTTTTACAAACACAAGAGCATAAGGAGGCTTTACATGAAAAATTATCAGGTCTAAGTGCTAGAACACTCCTGCCATGGTACTACTTCAGGCACTGTTCAACCTCCAGGGTCACTGCCTGCTTTTGTGGTGCATATGCATAAGGGCAACAGGTAACACAACTGGCAGCTGGATAGCTTTTTCCAATCCTGGAGATGTGTATGACACTCAGTGTCTGATGGTGGCTTTAAAAGACCTAGATGGTGTATCTACTTCTGTTTCTTCCAAAAAGTCACAATACTATTTTAAAACACTTAAGCATGAAAATGCAAACTCTGCATAAGAAATACTTATCACTAAGAAAAAGTATTATAGGTTTACTGAAATAAAACAAATTACCAGATGACTCATTAAGCCCAGCTTGCATCTTAGTCAAGGAGTTCACCTGAGACTGACTGGCATCTTGTGTTGTCATTACTGGATCTAAAAAAAAAAAAAAGTTTAAAGCAATTTTATTTGAGTTGCAATCAGCTGGTTCATGTCAAGAATTCAAGCTGAATCTCCTCACCTCAGCCCTCCTCCTTCATTTTTTCCCAAGCTCTGAGCACACAAATGGAAAAATGCACAAGAACTGTTTTCGTTAGTTCTCATTTTAGGCAAGACAATCTCCAATTTCTCTTTACAGTTCTTCTCCTGTAGCTAACCTACAGTCAAGCAAAGCCCTTCTTCAGAATATTACAGTAGACTTTGTAAACTGTACTCCTGACTTGTCTGTGGGCTTAGACAACAACAACTTATGCCACTGACTATTTTTAACACAGATTAGCAGAGTTGCTAATAGAATAAGGACTTCATGACAACCTTAAAAGTCTAGTGTGATCCAGTGAACAAGCCTCATTTCATCCTGTTAGCATTCTGGTAAGCGAAACAAAAGACACCTGTGTCAAACATGAACTTCAACATCTAATACTAATAAGGATTTTCATTTTCCTTAACACCACTACAAATCTGATCCTCCTCCTGCAACCATTTTTTCAAGAGCCAGACAAGACTATAGGGTTCTCCTTTATGTTATTCACGGGAGAAAGAACAGACAGAGAGGAGGCAGAAGACTTGCTTAGTTTAAGTCTTTGTGTGGACTCTTCCATTAAGAGTCCAAGGCAAATAGATGTTTTAGAGCAATAGAAATGTTTGCTCCTTCCTTTCTGTTCCCACATTTGGGTGGCACAGCTAGTTACCACAAAACAAACACTATCTTCACATGCTAAGGTACTTCAGGACATATTCTACTGCCATAGCACTCAGATTCAGAGCAAGTGATTCAGCCTGTACTCACACAGGGGCAGAAAGAGGGCCAGCCCGTGTTTTACAGTTGTAGTTGAAGTCTTGGGGGTGTGGGGGCGATAAGCACTTATATATCCAAGATGGCAGCAAACACACACAGAGTAAAAAGCTGCATCATACTTGAAGTGCATTCAAACTTCTTGAGAACTGCATGCCTTCAGCAGAAAGTCAACACTCTGCCATTTCCTACAAACGAATGACACTACCAACACTCCTACCCCATTTCAGCACTACAGGCACACACAACCTACAGACTCCCCCACTGGCACTTCAGCACACAGTTACTCAAGACTACATCACAGTCATGCCTGGCTTGCACCATCTGCTCTTTCAATCTGCCCATCATACTTCAACCAGTTTGGATCAAGAGTAAAACAAAGTAGTCAAAAGTATGTGATTAAAAAAAATAACCATTACATGTTCTTAAAAACAGCCCCTTTAACATTCAGACCAGTCCACTGGTCTCACAGCCAATTCTCTCATCCCAGCCCATTCCCTAATAAATAAACTTAACGAATCTGCTCTGAAGATCTGCTGGCTTATGACCCAGCCTGTAAGAATACTGAGTCTTATTCTCTGCATGACAAAGGTGTTGAGAGCAGGAAGAGCTATTATTTTTCTGATATTCATGGTAAGATTGAAGAAAGCTCCATTAGTTTTTATACCTGCAGCATCTTGAGGCATTCTAAATATGTCATGGATCACCTTCCCAGTAATTAAAATCCCCAAAGATGATAAATTTAGAAGGTGCCAGTGCCAAGCTGTACAGCAGCTCTGTTATCTCTCTGCGATGAGGGCAGATAACCTGCAATGTGGTCTGCATACTAAGAGGGTTCTCATCTTGCCTTTCCTCCTTGATTCATACATTGATTTAAAGCAGTCAAGTAGTGTTATTTCTTGTCACCACTGCTCTCACATCTTGAGTCTTAGCTGTCCATATGTCAGACTATACAGAACAGAGGTAGCACTGCACTGCTCTTCTCCTCTCATATACACCTGCTGAATAGCATTAAAGATCAAGATGAGCAAGCACTGCATGATTAGTGTCATCCAGCCAGGCAACTATGCGAGAAGTCAAGTAACTCCTCAAACTATCCAGTCATGGCTGCGTGTCTTAGCCTCTAATTGACTTGCATTAGATTTAATCAATAGCCTGGGAGCTTGCAAAGTGAGCATGGTGTCATGGTTTTTCTACCTTGCCTCTGCTCCATACTGCAGCCCATATTTGGGGATAAACTGAATGTACCATGTACATCACAGCATAGCAATTTCAGGCTTAAAAATCTATTTGCTCTCTTTCAGCCAGAAAAGAAGCTAAACAAGAAAATGTTGAAATACAATTTCATTTAATTTCATGTCAATTAATTTAATATCAATCATACACTCTGTGCAAGTACACAAGTATTCAGTAGCATCCAAAACCAGCCACCAGAACCTCCTAACGCCACTGAGGCACCAGAAAATTAAAATGAAGGACTTCCAAATGCCCTGATAAGTGCCCTTCCCCCAGGCCAAACAAGAAACATCCAACCCGGAAACAAAGTCTGTAAGAAATGAAGTGCGTTGTCTTCTTGTAGGTCCTTGGTTTCTTCAGGAGCAGAAGCTGGGAGATGAAATGTGGTGGGATTGCTTTTCCTAAATCAATCTACCAGCATGTGCTGCAAGCAAATTAGGCAACCACAAGAGTAACCAAAGAAAACAGCAAGCTCTGAACAACAATGTTGTGACATGTGTTAGAAACTACCCTTAGCTCAACATAAAATGAGTGCAGTGTTTTACATTTTTTCAAAACAAGTATGTAAACAGTTACATCATAAAATAAAAAATAGCAGAATAATTAGGGTTTTTCTCAAACTATGTATCTCAAAAATAAAATAGAGTTTTTGTAATATCTGCCTGACCAGATACAGAAGGCGACGTAACACAGCTTTCTGCAACTCAGTCATTGTGCTCCTGGTACCGCCTCTGGTTACTTGCACTGCAAGCATTACTTTTGAAGACGCCTCACACCTCCAAAACACACAGTTGCTGGACTTCACTGGAAGACAGATTTTAGCTCTTCTCCCTCCAAGTGAGTGTGAACTTCCCTTTGCTGGAGCTGTGCAGACAGTCCCTGTACTTGACTAGCTTGAAACATATTTGACTAATAACCAATGGAAGACTAAAATGCTTTTCGTTACATCTAAATCATCATGGAAATCACAGTAGGAAGCCCACCTCATTCACACAACTATAAAAACCTTTAATGCAAGTCTGAAAAACAACAGTCTGACTCTGCACAGACAAAAGTTGGCAGCTTATTTCTGATGTCTGCTCAAAACCAGACCTGATATCCACTACTTTAGGAAGATGGTAGATTTGTGGAAATTTTGGAAACACAAAGAGGGCTTTGTTGTTTGATTTCTTCAGTGGTTTTTTTGATAAGAGCATATCATCTCACCAATGGCTTTATATAAACTTGTATTTGCTTCAGCTACTATCAGGTACCTTTTTTTGGCAGCAACAGCCACCAAAAATAAATACTTTAGGCCAAGTTAGCCACATGGTGACATACGCATTCCTATAAAATCAGGCAATTTACATTCACAAAAGCCTATCAATGAAGCAGACTGCTAGAAAGGCCTTCAGTATTTGAGTTGTAGAGAAATACACATATATATTTTAAAGAAGCTTTAAGAACTACAAAGCAGATTTTCTTCTGTATGTATATATAAACATGTATTTTAAACAGCCCGTAAGAAACGCAAAGCACATTTCCTTTCACATTATGGGAAACCACGACAAATTTTACAAAAGTTACCATCACACAGGGAGCAATACTGCTCTTCTCGGTATTAAGGAGGAGGCAGGCACAAACATACAACTATCTGTAAACGACACCGTCAAAATGCAGCCAGACCACTGATGGTTAACTGAAGTCACAGCCATGGTGTTCACACACATGCGACAGAACTTCTGGCCTTGGCAAGACACGTTCCAGCCACCTCATATTGCACAGCACGAGCTATTTGGTAGCTCCTTGTCTTACCATTCCATACTACCTTACAATGCCTCAATAAAAAGTATTAACAGCAGAAATCCACCCACTTTAGAAATAAACTCTTATTTCCTGAGAAGTGCCTGTCCCGCTCCTCAACTTTTGAAAACTACTAGTGGAAGAACAGGGCCCAAAACACTCAAGTCCCTCATCCCTCATGGATTTTACGTTCCACTTGTAAAAGCTCTATATTAAATCTCAAGGTGCATTCCTCACAACCCCCTAGGCATACTGGTATTTTCTTACTGTAATCTACCAATTCGTAGGGTTTGGGTTTTTTCAAGGATTTCGACACTTTACTAGGTAAGGGTAGGGCAGCACTAAAACAGTATGCCTCAGCCTTCCAGTCCTGCACCTTATGAGAGAATAAACCCTCCCGTTCCTGACAACGACAGTGCAGTGGCGATGGGACCGCACTGCTCAGCGCCCGCGGTGCCGGAGAGGGGCTCCTGCCCCGCGGGGCCCTGGGGCGCTGAGGGCGCCGGGCAGGTCGGGCCGTTGAGGTGAAGAAGCGGCTCAGCCGCCTCCCCGGGCAGGGCCGGGCTGCAGCCGCCCCGCCGGGCCAGCGCTCCGCTCCCCGGGGAGCCGGGAGGATGCGGAGGGGCAGGGAGGACCTTTGCTCCCAGGCGGTCCCCCGGCCCACTCGACACTCAGGGCGGAGGCAGCCCGGCCCGCGGCATAAGGGAGTTTTTACATTTACCTGTGGGGCTCCCGCCCGAGAGACTGATGCAGAGCAGCAGCGGCGGCAGCAGCAGCAGCCGATCCAGGCGCCTCCCGGAGAAGGTGGCAGGCATGGTGCCCCCTCCGCGCTCGGCCCCGCACCGGCTCAGGAAACTTCAAGCACCCCGGAGCGGTTCTGCCACAGAGCCACCTGGTGCAGCAGCGACTAGGGTCAAAACCAAAGCAAAGCCGCCCCAAATCCACCTGCGGGGGGGAAAGGACAGGCAAAAGAACGACCTGAGCAACCACCGCTCGCCCCGGCAATCCGCTGGTCCCGCGGCCGTTTATGTGGCGGAGGAAGGGCGGGGGCGCGCACCGGTGGCTAATTGGGAACGAGCGCTGGCGCCTGAGCCTCCTGGGAGACCCCCCGGGGCAGCGGGAAGATGACAGTGCTGGGAGGGAGGCTGGGCCGGGTCTTATTATTGGCCCAAAGGGCGGTCGGTGGCTGCAGGACCACCGCGGGAGGCGCGGCCGTAGCCGCCGCTGGTACGACTGGACCTGGGAGCGTTCCCTGGGGCAGAGCCAGCCTGTCCCTCCCCTTTGGCTGAGGAGCTTGCGGAGGGCCCAGCGCCGAGGGTCAGTGGCTCCAGGGCAGCTGGGTTATACTGTATGAGAGCTGCGGCTTCGTCGCATCTCTTCCTCTAAATCTCACAGCTTGTACAACAGTTCCCAGGGAGCACAATTTCTAGCGAAAGCTTCTCAGGGCTTAGTTTGTGGCTTGGTGCAATTGCTTACACTCTTGTTCTGTTAGTTACATGTACTTACCTAGTAAACCCAGTCATATATATGTATACGAGCTTTTCTGGTTGTAGCTTGGTAAGTATATGAATTCTGATTGTGCACTATGAAATCTGTCGTTCTCCAAAAGAGAACCTCTGTGATAGGATACTCCCTGCTTTGCTTGTTGCTTCCTTCTTGTTAACACAAGGATGACTTAAGCTAATGCAAAGGTTGCATTGTGTAGGTTTGTATCAATAATGCAAAAAGGTCACTGCAAATGAGTCTTTAAATCATCTTAGCTCCGATGCTGGCAGAGCTGTAGGAGTTTATGCAGAACAAATGCCCTATGAGTTGGTTTTCCACCATTGCACATGTTCATGACTTCCATATTCTCCAGTACCAGTACAGTGTTTTCAGAATAAATTTTCATTCATAAAAACTCCCAGTTTATACAACTAATGACAAAAGACGGAATGGGACTGTTTCATTAAGCGCTTGCTATGTGTTACAGGAGGACTCAGGATGCAATGTGCTATAAGGAGCAATTGAACCCCCAGCATTTTGTTAACCTGTCAGCCTGATAAAACTGAACAGAATCATGGGATTCAGAGAAAGAATCCAAGTCAGATAAAGCTGTTTAGGAATGGTAGATGATCTTCAGCTTTTAATGGGGAAAAAAATGGCTGGCACTTGAAATCTCTTTCATTTGAACCAGTTGGGGCTGCAGAGACTAATGTCTTGGAGGTGGGGGAAGGGAAGGGAATAGAAGGGGACGGGAAGGGCTGGCCTGGGCTGTCAACTGACTTCAGATAGGAAGGATGGCTCCTGTTAGCTTTCCCTTGAATAGGTGAGAAGAAAACCTTACATTCACCTGATTTAGCAGCAGGGTATGCAGCACCTTTTGATGAAAGTGATTTTGTCCACCTGGAATCCACATGGATTTGTTAGTATGTGGAAAGTTTTTATAAAAATCTATGACTAAACACTGCCAGCTGGCTAGGGCAGTTCAATCTAGTACCTTAGCTGTAATTTTATCTGTTCCTGCTCAGTGAAAACTGTGGAGGTTCTGATGGAGAGTAATTCTGATTTCAGTTACCTAATGTGACTTGTATATGACTGGCCTTTATCTTTCCCAACAAGTTATCTTTGGTAAGCAGTCTGAAGACATGATGAGTACCTTTGCAGGATTCCATCTAAACTCTTCTTCAGGGCTTCTCATCTGCTAATAGTGTATCCCACACTTAATGTTGAATTGAAAGGAAACAGTTTATTAAACTACTCCAGAGGGAGCTGGTTTTTCCTATACTCATGGTATGAGATACAGAAGCCACAAAGCAATAGAAGGGGTAAAGACAAAGAGGAAGCAGAATTTAGAGGAACTGATCAAGCGAACCAAACAGCCCTTTAAGGATTTCAGTGCTCCAGAGTTAGCCTTACAATAGGCTAGTATTAGATTACTCCCCAAGGACTATGGTTAGAATTAGTAGATCATTAAAAGTGAGAGATTATAATGTTATAAAATTATTATACACTTAGTGATAATGGCAAAGTAGAATATTGAGAATGTTAAAAAAATTAACTGTCATATTTGCTTGCATTTGGAAACATTGGTGATTCATTAGCAATTTCAGGAAAAGTATCTCTATTTAAATTTTACATACTAAGATTAATCTGCTCCATTTACTAACATCCAGCATATTTTCCTCTTCTCTCTGGAACTAATTATTTTCTCTTACTTCCATAGAGAAACTTTGACTTACTATCACATGATAATTACTTGGCAGATGTGACAGTTGTTTTGGAACAAGGATTTGTACACTGAGCCATACTCTGGCTTATAAGAAACCTTATATTTAATAAAACCTCTGATACAGGGAAATTGCTGGAAGATCTTTGCCAAAATTTTCCATGGCAAAAGGAAAGTAAATGAAACTCTGAAAATTGATGTGATATGCTGAAGAAAAATCTGGCTGGTAATTTGTGCTTTTACAGCTCCTTTTCACTAACAAACAAGTTTTGTGTTCTCAAAGCTCAGTCTTTAGCCTTCGTTTATTTCCCTAAATAAATAAAACAGTAAAATAACAAAAGGATATACATGATCCAGCAGTTTCCTTGGCTGGAGGCTTGCTTTTTATAAAAACCATTCAAATTCTGAAAACGTAATTAAAATGTATGTGAGAAAAACTGGGGAAGAGAAGTCAAAAGGACCTGAAAGTGTCCTGAAGTGAAAGTTTAGATATATTTCATGGATGGGGCATAGCAACTTTCAATATCTGAAGCTGAATCAGCAAGAATTTATTAGGATCTAGCTAGATTTTTCTAATATTCAAGGAACTTTAATGAGAAGACATTGCTTTATGGGTATGAAATTTTTAATTGTAAAACATGAAAATAAATACTGGCAAATATGAGTCAGTTTAGAATTACTTAAGAAATAACTCTTGCAAGCTCTCCAGGATATAATTTTGCAAGGCCAGGAGATAACGGGTTGCTAATCTGTGGACTGCTATCAAAAGGATATGCCAGAATGGATGTTATGCAACAACTTCATGGGTTCCCCATTCTGTGGTAATAGGTTATAATAAAATGTTAAAAAACAGTGCAGAATGCGTGTGTTTCTGAAAGAGAAGGAAATGTGTTAGATGCTGGGGCAAGACTACGAATCAGAATTTTGTTTTCCCCAAAGATATTTTTTTGCTCACTCTCTTCTGAGAGTTTAACTAAATTGACCTCTTGGCTGAATTTAAAATTACAGGCCAGACTATGCAATCCTCATACTCTACAATTACCTACTCTGCACTGTCTGCATCCTGCTGAGGGGCTGTAAATCGAAGTATCTCCTGCTACCTCCTCAAAGGCAATTTGCAAGATTAAGCATATAGTCTCTTGAGAATTCTGCCTTTCATCAAATGTTTAATGTTGTGTTTTAAGATGGGAGCTACATACGAAACAAGAACTGGGGCTGTAGTGCTTTAGGAACATATATTTTGAAAATCTTAGGTTGCTGCCAGTACCAATTACTGAGGTTGTCATACTGATCATACAAGATCATCAACTGTTACTGTGCAGGTTTGCAGATTATGTGGTATGACTCTGCTCAGAGAAGACTTTGTTCACATGGCAAACACAGCATCATAAAGAACTGGCATCCAAAAATTCAGCCAAGCAAGACTTTTGAGACAGAGTTCTTTCTGCCACCAGCTCCCCACTTTCTGATATCTGAACAAAAATGACTTTTTTTAATGGAAAATATAATGGAAAACCCCAGTTTTTGTTGAAAACAAAATCTAAATTGAAACCTTATGTACCGACAACTAAAGAATTCTCTTCAATCTGTTAGTTTAGTGTAGAATTAAAGTTCGCTGTGATATGAATGCATGCCACCTCATCACAGGGTTTGCTTTGCAAGCTGTTGCTTCAAAATGTGTGGAAGAGATTTTAAATGTCGCAAAACAGGACCAGACTTCAAGGGGCGCAGTGTCTTTCGTTGCAGTCAGATACCTGCAAAAAGTAAGCCAGCCTCTGATCTGAATACAATTTGAGAACAGTTACTGTAAATCTGATTACAATTTGAGAACAATTACTCTAGTTGTAATTATGCTGAGGGCACGTAGTCTCACCTACTGCTTTAATATCAGCAAGAAGATCACCTTTGGTAAGTTTTACCTTTTCATGAAGTCTCCATTTTTCAACCTTTCCAGCTTTTAAAAATAGCTTATCTTCTGTGGCAAGGATAAAGAAAGTCATGAGAACTCTTGTATATAATGAACTGTATATGATAGTATCCTCCATTCTGCTGCAGTACCTGCTCAATTATCAGCAATAAGCAGAAGCACTAACTTGTCTGGTGAACCAGGCCTTGCTTATGACATTGAAATTGGGCTTCTTGGGTTAATTAATGTGTGAATGCTATTCTGGGGGGTTTTTTTGTGGGTATGATGATAGTGTAGACTTTGTCTCATCCAAATTACCTTTTTTATGGTTTTCTTGGGCTATGGGGTTTTGTAGTTTGGGGTTTTTTTCTTGTTTTTTGGGGGTGTAGTTGACAGAAACAGTCTCTGCAATTTTGTTTGTTTTTTTTTTTAATTTGGAAATATGTTAGTAATTCTGAGATAAGGCAGCATAAAATAAGTAACAAGTAAAGTGGCCTAAGCCTTATTGATTATATTCCTGGTGGAGGAAAGTCAATCAAGTTAAACACCACTCCATTTATTTATGAATCAACTTCTGAAAGCTTTAGAAACTCTGACAGCATCCTTTTACTTTCAACACTGCTTTTTCTGTAGTCTTTATGTATTATTTTAGAAAGAAAAAAGAAAGCTTCAGTCAAAAAAACGTGGAGAAAGCTATATAAATAAAAGCATTTTTTGTAATTCCAAAATCCTGAGATGTTATACAGTTTTTATTAGTCTTTTGCTATTTAATTTTTTTTTCTCTTAAATGAAAGCTAAGGTGTTTTTTTTTCTCTAATGGTCATTAGGGAGGAAAAATAAGAAGAAAAAGGATTGCAAAAGCCATGAAGCAATCTTCAGCACTTTTTCTGACTGTGTAGTGTCATCAGCCATAACTGAAGAACTGAAGTGGGAGGAACTATGGTGTGCTTTGATCACACTAAAACTTTGCAGAATGTAGGTAAGATATGTCCCTGTCCTCATCAGCACAAAGGCAGAGACTTCAGCCCGTGTGCATTGGGAGTAGAGACTCTTCAATACATGTGAATATTCACTCTCCTAAAATTTAAGAATCCATACACATGTTGGCAGAACCACACCATCTAAGACAGCACAACCAAATGCATCCTGAAATCTTCATGCTACAAGAATATATCCATGTTTATTGTACCATACCCTTCCTGTTAAAGAGAATATTCAGTTTCAAGGTTTTACCAGACTGATAATTCAGATAGCTTTTAATTCACCAAATTGCAACATTTATGTAACAGACACAGAACTATTTAAATACTCTCTTAAGTGATGCATACTGAGAACTGAATAGCTTAGTGCTTCAATTTAAAAAAAAGTATGTTGGTCCAGAGAGGCAGTCCTAGGTATTTTTCTTCATGTGTGAAGGCAAACACTATTTTAACACAAAACAGTCTGCAAACATTTCTAGTTTTTTGCACGTGGAAGAGCTGTTTTCTAGTCTGCAAATACTTTGTTTGGAGAAGTAGAAACGTCAGGTAATGAACAGAGTTCAAATGAAGGAAAGCCATCAGAGCTCTAATAAGGAAATTTAGTTGTCTGCTGCAGTAAGAATGATTATCAAGAGTCAGTCTTGCATGCCAAAAATTTATGGAATACTTACTTGTAGAAAAATGTTTTCCCTCATTTGCTTTTTCAGGATGAATATGCATCATTATCCTACAGTTTCTCTGGTGCCTAAAGCAGTATGCATTCTTTACTTCTGCATGGGAATAATTTTCACCTAGAGCTGTAAGCCACTTCATTAGAAGTGTCCAGTGGGATGATCTATAAGAGAGGAGCCACTGGGATGTGGGACAGTCATCTCATGTGTCTTTTTAGTCCTTTTAAAACATGAATTTTATTTGAAACTGGTAATAACAGAGTTAAAATGGCTTTTTCAACTGAGTTTCTGTCACAGCAGAAGAGTTCAAAGATGAACTTCAGAATGTGACTCTTTAACAGCAGATTTGTTCTGCAAGACGTTTCCTCAAAGGATTCATCAGGGTTATATTACAACTTGGACAGTATTCCCAGCGGCAAAATACTTAAATATATTTTTAAGTGATAATAGCCTAAAATATATTAGTGTGTAGAATGTGAATTTCAAAGTGAAAATGAATAGACATAAGTATTTTTTAATTTTATGTCTGATTCAGCACTTGTTAATGTATTTCCAAATACTTCCATGCTCAGTAAGCTGTGGAAGGATTATGCAAAGATAATATATCCTAAATGAGTTTTACCTTTCAATATAACAACTAATAAAAAAATTCTTTATGAAGAGAAGAATGTGCATAATGTATCAGTTGTGAAAGATCTACAGAGGTAATGTAAAATTTTTTTAAAAATAACTGAAATCAACTTATCCTGGCTGATCTATGAAGTTTTTTTCAAGTTTTGTAAACCTCACAAATGCAAGGAAATAAAAAAGCATCTTTTCCTTCTTCATTGTTCCAGCTTCCCCTGTAGTGTGTTTTATCTTCTTTTGTTTACTAGAACCAACAACAAACTGTATAGTAGAATTTCAATTTCTAATGTAAGAATTCGTTTTTTGTAATTATTGGGTTTTGATTAATTCAGCCACAAATTAGAGTTAGTACCACTAAGACAGCGTTTGAGATGAAAAAAATAATTTTGTTTAGATTTTAAACAACTCAGAAAAGATGAGTAATATATTACATCAGACAGTGGTAAGACTTTAGAAGACATATTGCTAAGGGTTGCATAATTATTTAATGGAAAATTGGGTTTCAGAAAAAATGTAAAACAGTCTGCTATGAGGATGTTGGGTCATTGTGACTATTACGTTTACTTACATTCCTTACATAGTCATAGTGTTTGCAACAAATCTGTCAGAGAGGAATGTGATCTCTCCATGTGGACCCTATTCCCATGCTTGAAACATTTAATGTGTCTGTCCTTGCACCAGCTTTGTGGGTAGTGTTAAGTCCAGTGAGACACAAAGTGGCTCACCTGAGATAACCCACGAAAAAGGTTACACTTGACTGTTCTCTAGCTTTTTCTGCCCTGTGCCAGGCTCTTTTTGATTCTCAGAATAAAGCTGAGTAGATAGAAAAGGTTACTTGGAGTGCGCTGAAGAAATCAGAAGCATTCCCTGCTGACCTTTATTACTCTTCTTTCTTTTAAAAGAGAGCAAACCATGCCCTTTGTACAGACAGCATGTTTGGACTTGGCTTGGGAAGAATTTGAATTGCAGTCTCTAGCACACAGTGCAGATTGCACGTGAGCATCTGAGACAGCAGACAGCTGTGTGAAAACAGTCATTTTGATGCAAACAAATGTTTGAGCACTGTTACACATTGGCATTATGTTGGAAATTAGATTCCAAGATGAGTGACTTGAAAAACTTCTGTTCAACAGTTTCATTACCCTCTAGGACTTCTACAAGGGATTTGATTGATTGTAGATCCTTAGGTTGCAGGTCTCCTGGATTTACAAGCTTGTGTGTCAACTAGGAAAACCAGTTTTTTTTCAAGCGGAAACTTCTTACAGAGGTGTCTTTTCTAGGTTTACAGGTAAATACTGTCCAGCTTCTCTGTGAAAGTGGTGTGCTCACTCCTACATCTGAACTGTCCTGGAATTTTCAAACTGGAAATAAAATTTCAGGTACATTTTCTTATTGGTACGCACTTCTTTTTAAACGTGCTCGAAAGTTTCATAAAATTATTTCAGACTTCACATAAAGTTGTAAAAAACAAAGCTTATTTAATCTAAATTATATTGATGCTTTTTCTTCTCTCAGTTATACACTCTTGAGGATGATGGTGCTTCACTATTAAAATGCATCAAGCCAGGGGCAGTGCATGTGTTAATTACATTTTTTTAAAGTAATCATTAAGTAGTTTTTACTTCACAGAGAGACCATGAACTCCATGTAGTAAGTTAATTGAACTTAATAGTAGAAAAATAAGATAATAAATCTGTATTACAGAAGGCACTGCCAGAAATCTATGACTAGAGTGATTGGGAAATACATGATTCTCATTTTATACACCTTTCTTAGTTAGTGCTTTACTTAGTCTTGGTAAGTAGCTTTGGACTAGATGTCCTTTTAAAGGTCTCTTACAACCCAAACGATTCTGTATGGGCAGACAAGCCTCCTGCATCACACAGTACATCCAGTGTATCAGTACAGCACAATTCATCACTATTTCTATAGCTTCTCTGTAGCTCTATCCTTAACAGTGAAAAAAAAACAGTTCTTAGGCAGTTCTCATGACAGTGATCTACTTTTTTCCAGCTGTTGTGTGCTGCAGAAGCACTGAAACTGCGTGAATCCTATCTTTCATTCCTAGTAGGAAAAAAATTGTGCATCTGTTACCCATGAAAACCTTTGCGCTGCTCTGTGATATCTTGGGAAGAAGCAATACAGGTGTTATTACTGGATAAAGAGAGAACCTTGCAGGGAAAGTGCATCTCTAGGTGGGATTGTAACAAGGAATATAGTATAGTCCATGCAACACTTAATTCTGTTTCACTAATAGACTGAGTGATGACCTGTTCTAGTTTTGGCTGGGATAAAGATAATTTTCTTCAAAGGAGCTGGTATGGGTCTGTGTTTCAAATTTGCTGAAAGCAATGTTGATAATACAGAGATGTTTTAATTACTGCTGAGCAATGTTTACACAGTGTTAGGGCCGTTTCTGCATCTCACCCCTACCCACCAGCAAGGAGGCTGGGGGTGCACAAGACAATGGGAGGGACATCCAGGACAGCTGACTCCAAGTGACCACAGGGATATTCCATCCCGTATGATATCATGCTGACCATGTAAATGTAAAGCTGGGGAAGAAGGAGGAAAGTGGGGCCATGGGGAATGATGGCATTTGTCTTCCCGATTAAACATTATGCATGATGGAATCCTGCTTTCCTAGGGATAGCTGAACACCTGCCTGCCAATGGAAAATGGTGAATGAATCCTTGTTTTGCTCTGCATGTGTGTGTGGCTTTTACTTTCCCTATTAAACTGGCTTTGTCTTAAGCCGCAAGTTTCCTTGCTTCTGCTCCTCCAATTCACTCCCCCATTTCACTGTGGGGGAGAATGAGTGAGCAGCTAAGGAACTGAGTTGCTGGCTGGGGATAGACAATGAGATTACCTTTCAGATACCTTATTTCACTTTTTTTTTTTTTTTTAAATCTCTTTTCATGTCTTTTTGGTTCATTTTTACTATCTACATTTTCCTAAAACACATGCTGCCTACATACACAGAGATTTTCAGAAGAGGAGTATTTCAAAACAGACAGGATCTTGTAATGACAGCCTGAACTCAACTGAAGCCGGAAGCATCACACTTTCCAATTCTTTTTCTGCCAAGTATGCAGCTTATCTGATTCACAGTATGACTGTCCACATTTAGTCCTAAACAGGCATCCTCTGTAGTTCAAAAAAATTAAACTTCTGGTCTTATAAAAAAGGAAGCAAAGTACAAAAGTGACATCTCTCACAAAAGGACTGGATTTCTCTGGGAACTTAGCAAGCATTTTTCCAGAAGATTTCTACTGAGAACTGCAGGGCTATCAAGTAGCTCTTTTATGTCTCTTATTCAGATAAGGCCTTTGTGCAGTGTTGGCTATTTTTTCACTCTTACAACAGAAGCTAGAGAATGTTTATCAACTGCACATTTGTTTCCTGCTCTCTTGGTGTTAACTATCTGCAATAGGTTCTGCCATTTTTTATGTGTGTGCATATGTGAATATTATCTGAATGAAAAGATACAGTTGTGGTTCTTACTGGAGAAGATGAATAGGAAAATTGAATATCATTTCCCTAATGATAAGTGTGCACATACAGTGGATTTTTTTCTTTATCACTCCTTTTTTGGACCTAGAGGGAAAATGCTGTCTGTAGAGTACTATCAGAATGTGAACTACAGGCGCAAAAAACTGGCTTGTTGGAAGCATACACTGTTTTTCACAGTTGTCTCTGAGGCAGCAGTTTTACTGTCAGTAGGCACTGATTAGAGAGAAGGCAGGAATGTGCCTGGGGTCGTACTAAACAGTGGTGTGTGATTTCCTGTCCTGTTAGCAATGGTCGAATCTTGCCCACAGTCCCTGGACTTCTGGCATGGTTGTACTTTGACTTGAGTACAGGCTTGGGTCTGTATCTGGAAGACACTGTGGACATATCCAAACCAGCCATGTTTTTATAAAACCCAGCTAGCAATAAGTATGCAGATCAGGTTTAAACTGAAACAAAAATCCCTCCTCCAATGTGAAGTTAACTTTTTGAATGATAATGACAAGATTACTGGTATAATTTCACAAATACCAGTAATCTGCCCTGGAGTACAAGTCTGCAGGAAAGAAAACCTCTTTTTTACAGGTCCTCATTATCCATAG
>JAWWEV010000095.1:56723974-56735203 GCA_035583235.1 Hafferia zeledoni | reverse complement strand
TCTTTTTCAAAGGTTCTCATTATCCATAGGTAACTTCACCTCTGATAGGATATACAGACTTGCCAGCATGCTGGATTCAGTGACACTAGAGAGTAGATGGGTAGTGACAGCTATTTTATTTTTGGGAGGAAGCTGATCTCTGCTCAGCTGTAAGATAAATTGACTTTTATCATAGACTGTCTCCCAGTAAACGTATTTTTAAATCACAGCCTCTGTTTTTCAGTTCAGTAAGCTCTTTTAAGCTAACAGGAAGTGCACATATCTGCAAAAAATCAGTGGCAGGTTAAATTTTTGGGTACAGAAATCACTGATACATACTAAGAAAAAGTCTTCCCTTTTAAAAACAACTAAAAGTAACCTATATCTTAAAATTATACTGAATCTGCCCTTTGAGTTCTTACCACATCTTGTTACACATATTTATCATTAGAAAATGACAAATTGCAAAATAAAATTCCATTTGTTTTGACTTTTTTTTTCCACTTTGTGCTGCACTTTATGTAGGACACATTCATGCTCTCTAGCTAGGCAAGTGTATGTCTGAATCTTTGTTCGGTCTAATGAGCTAGCAGATTATCCTATCACAGAATCCTTTATGTTGGAAAAGACCTCTGAGACCTCTTTGACTGATCACCCCCTTGTCAGCTAGATCATGGCACTAATTGACACTTTCAGTTGTTTGTTGAACACCTCCAGGCATGGTCATTCCACCAACCTCCCTGGGCAGTCTGTTTCAAGGTTTAACAACCCTTTCCATAAAGAAATTCCTCCTGATGTTAAAATTCGCCTTGAAGTCCAAAACTGGCACACCATCTTGTTTTCTCTGTATTCATGACTCAAAGTCACCTTGGAATAGAGCCCAGCTCTCTTGGGACAGCTTGATCTCCACCTGATACTCAGTGTAAATTGTGAATCTCCTGAATTCCAGCTCCAAACAACAGCATAGTGCCTTGTAGTAAACATCGCTACAGCCAGGCTCTGTTTGGACACCATACACCAGGAGTTTAGAGCCAAGGTGCTCATAGGTAGTCCATGCTTTGCAGGCACTAGGAATACTAGTTTTAAACTGTAGTTCCCTTGTTTGTGTTTGTCTTTGAAACTGCAGAAAAATTTGTTGGACTACAATGGCTGGTACTATTTTAAACACAAATGAGAATCTCATGGCACTCCGCTATTACAATAAATAACTTTCTTATACTTTCTGTGTATAGTCTTCAACCAGTTCTAGAATCCTACTGTGTTTTGTTACTGCACTGGACACTCACACATTTAATCCCTGCATCCTTTCACTTTAAAGCCATCTTCCTTCAAAAACAGATGAGCTTATTTTCCTCTTCTGACCTTACTATTTCTACTTTTAGGTAAGAATATCTAAAAGTAAGTATTCCATGTTTTTTTTTTTAATGTGCTAAAATTACCTGTATAAAGGACAATATGGTTGCACTCCATATACTGCAATAAAATTTTGGCATAAAAAGCTCAGAATGCAACAAGACTTTATAGTGCATTATGTAAAGGCGCTGAATACTTTATGAAGGTAACAGCATTGCTCAGCATTGCTGAGACAAGCTAGTTTTGACTGCTGACCTGTAAGACAAAAGGAGAGGTCATCATTCTCTGGAGACACCTAAACAACTGTAGTTTTAAATGTAAAAAAATGTCATTGATTTTTGCTGGAAGACATTGAATGTTTGGTTGCTTTAAGAGATCTATCTTTGTTTTAGTAGAGGTGACTAGAGCCAGGTCAGACTGGTTGTGGTGAATCATATAGTTAGTAAAATGTCATAATCATAACATCAATGTTCCTGGTAATTGAATTTTACTGACAGTATTGAATCATAGAATCATCAAATGGTTTGGGTTGGAAGGGACCTGACCTTAAAGATCACGTAGTTTGAACCTTGCTATGGACAGAGACACTTTGCTCTAGACCAAAGGCCTGTCCAACCCGGCCTTGAACACTTCCAGAGATGGGGAATCCACAGCTTTTCTGGGCAACCTGTGCCAATGCCTCACCACCCTCACAGTAAACAATTTCTTACTAATATTTAATCTAAACCTGCCCTCTTTCAGTTTGAAGCCATTCTCCCTTGTCCTGTCACTATACACTCTTATAAGAAGTCCCTCACCAGCTCTCTCATAAGCCTCCATCAGGTACTGGCAGACTGCAGTAGGGTCTCCCTGGAACCTTCCCATACCCAGGCTGAACAACCCCAACTTTCAGCCTGACTTCATAGCAGACATACTCCAGCCCTCTGATAACCCTGGTGGCTCTCCTCGAGTCTCACTCCAACACGTCTGCATCCTTCCTGTACTGCAAGTCCAGGTGGGGACTGAAGGGCAGAGTAGAGGGATGGAATCACCTGCTGGCTAGGCTGCCCTTGATGCAGACCAAGTTGGTTTTCTGGGCTGTGATTGCACATTTCCTCTTGATAGCAAGGTGCAAGATGATGAATATTAGTCACATAACCAGATAACAAGTGTGCATGTTTTAACATGAGCTGTGTGAATTTTTTGCTGTTATTTCTGATTATGGTTACATCTACTCAACATTTGAAACCATTATTCATCTCTCATAGCTATTATAATGGTATGTTAGGTGGTGACAGTGTTGGTTCTATTAAAAACACTTAGAAATTTGAGAGGATACTGAATACTGAATGCTGGCAAAGAGTTCTTTTTGTTGCAATCAATACAAAAAGGAGATAGCCTTAGAAACAATCACTTGGTTTTTCCTTGTCAACATTAAAGTGGATTATTTCAAACACCTGAATTCCACAGTTATTCCTGGCATATCTGCCTAAATGCTATTGAGGACATTCCTGTAGTCTGGTAATCACAAAAGCAGGGCCTTATTTGTCAAATTGTAGTTGATAATCCCAGAGTTCTAGTGATGGTGATAAAAACATGGTGAAATTTGCAGCACAGGAGCTTTTGAGAGCTGTCATTTCTTTTAAAGAGATAAAAAAATGCAGAAGTGTGAGACACATGTTTAAAGGTTGTTTGGAACAGGATCTTAAAATCTTCAAGCACTAGATGCTTTGTTTAGTAGACAGCATCTAAGAAACAAGAAAAGCTAGGGAAATGACTTTTGTCAAAAAAAGTGGTTGTGTGTCTCTATGTTTCTTGGTGTACCTATTATGTATTTTTTTTGCTTGCTGTGTTTACTGAAACCTCCATGCACTAAATATTTTCCAAATTTCCCTTCATGGTCAGAAAAGCTGGGCCTTGAGAAAGTTGTTCCTCAGAAAAATACTTGTGTCCTTTTTTTCCCTTGTCTTTGCTTGCACTAAGTTCTCTGTCTGTTTACAATCCACCTGTTGTTGTAAATTTTGTCTCAGTTGTTTATTTTGTGGAAGTAAGGAATTTATGTACTCCTGAACATAAAAATCTGCTCATCTATTATTATGCTGAATTTAGAATGGCCTATTCAGTACTAGAGTCAGCAGTTCGTATACATTTTTATGCTTATAGACTTTCATTATTTGTATATTCTCTGGTCTTGCATTCTCCTTCTCAATAAGGGATTGTCTTTTCTCTTCTCTATCCCTTGGTCTTGTCCTGACACTCTTCAAAGCTTTGTCCTTTGCATAAACTCCCTTATGTCCCAGGTACAAAAATTAAGATACTACTTTAGATTTTTTGTACCTGTTTGTGGATTTTTTTATCGCTTTAGTAACTATGCTTGTAGAGACACTTCAGAATATACTAGTTTCCTTAAGGAAGAAGGTAAAGCAAACCTGCCTTTGTCTCTCTGAAATGGTACTTAAACTACATAACCAGATATTGCACACTCACTCTCAAGAGGTCCATTGCAACTAAATTGCACTTTCTACATTTACAGTTAGAGAAGATACAGAGATCTGTTCTAGAGATTGACTCTGATCTAAGTTGACTGATGCATGAGAAACTGTGAAATTGCATCCTCTCAATGTCCAAACTGGGATAAAATCATGAAATGAGATGGCACTGAGACAGTACATGTTCTTGCACTATGTCAGGCTCCAACCCCGTGTCTATCTCGCTACCCCTTCTGCAGCAGCTTTTACATTTGTTACAGTATAATTAAAAATTCATTGGGCCAAAGAGGCAGATTGAAAAAGGGCACGTGGCCATGAGGTCTGAGCACTCACTGGGGAGTGACTGGAAATGCTCTTAATCCCATTTATGTACTTTGTTCAATAACTGTTCTTGAAACAGCATCGGAAATCCAATGTTTTGTTTCATTTCATATTTCAAATTTTAGTGTGAAAGTCTTACTAGCAGGATACAAGTCATGTTTTTCCTATGGTGGACATATTTTCAGCCCTTTCATGGGAAGCAGAAGCCCCATTAGCTGAGGCATGTCCTGAGCCCCAACCCCAGGGTGTTTGTGGGTAACTCCTGCACCTCTAACTACCTCAATCAGGACACAAGCATTTCATCTAATGACAGTTTAATTTATAACAGACCTTGAAGCAAGGACCAGGAAAAGGCCCTTGTGAAGTGAAATCCCATTCATGTTACAGCCAGGCCATGGATTGCAGCTGTTGAACAGGGACTCTTGGAGCGGTGGGGAGAGACAGGTGGCTCAGGACACTCCCCTGGTGAGGGAACACCTTGGAATGGGACCTCGAGTAGCACCTCTGCCTCACAGGAACATTCTACATGCTAATCCTTAACTCTCGCTCCTGGGACTTGCTTCAGGGCTGTTCCCTGGCTGTCCTGCACACAGCTAGTGTTAGGAGACTTGGGAAGGGAGCTGGTTCTTATTAGTGCTAAAAGATCCAACCTGGAACACAGAAGCATGTGCGTGGATTATAGTGCAGTCTGGCTGGGGAAGCTGAGCACCTCAGTCCCATCAAAACGAGCGCATGATGCACAGAACCCTTTTAAAGAATGGCTATCAAACTCACAGCTCGCGGCCCTTCATGGCATTTGGGTGTCTGCAGGGTAAAGCACCAGCTAAATGGTGTTTTCAGGCTGAGTAGATAATTCCTCTCTGAATACCTACATGAAGGACCTTTCTCTTCCCTGAGTCTGGCCCAGCTTCATATTAGCTGTGGTTTGATTGTTACATACTTCCTAAGGGTTCCATTTTCTCTAAAGGACTCACATAATAATCTATTCAAAAAAGTAATCTTCCATTGCCTCAAGACAGGCAAACTCTTTTGTTATTGTCATTGTGAATCTTCTCAAAACTGAAGAGCTTTTACATAGTTCAGTCTTTAAACATCCTCTTTTATTCTCATTCAAAAAAGTGTAGATTTGATAACTGTCCAGGATTTTAGTATTTCATTTTAGCTAAAGAAAAAAAGTCCAAGGAGAAATATGGTAGTTTTTACTCCTTTAATTATGTCCTTTTTTTCTGAAGTAGAGCAGTGAAATCTTGTTAACAACAAATAATGAAAGTAAAATAATCTTATCTGAAATTTTACTGTTTTAGCAATTTTTGAAATAAAAAAACACCTCTATGTACGATTTTACTCACCCACTGCTTTTAAGCCTCAGTAAGAACTGTTCCTGTTTTACAATAGTCAGCATTTTCCCTATATTTTTATGCATGCAATCTGTCATCAGTTTGTGCCTCTTTAAGGCTTGGCGCTGACTTCTTAAAAAGTTTCTTCTAGTTGCAGTACTCCTTTGTTTCTTTCAAAAATTACTTTTCCTTTCTGAGGCTCCTTGGTAAATGGCAGAAGAAAGTATAGAGGCAGAAATATTATAAACTGAAGCAGATGGAATTTTGGTTTTGGAAAATATAATGAAGCTTGCACACAAGGTGAATTGTCCCATAACTGAGTGCACTTCTTACACTGTGTTGAAAATAAACCAAACATTTCCAGGAGGAAAGATTTTCAAGGTGTCAGTAAGTAACATGGAAATAAACAGAACCATTCAAAAGTGGAAAAACTTGAAGAGGTTAATAAATTAGCTAATGCAAGTTTAGCTGGCTGATGCTTTTGAAGATGTCTAGTCGTTTCTCATGACCCTGTTTAAAATCTTCATACAATTCAGAGACTGTAAGTAATTCCTAGTATTGAAACATCAAGATAAAGAGATGCATTGAATAGACTCATCTCCAATCACTTCCTTTGGGAACTGTCAATAACATGATTATATCAAATTTGACCAATTCATTATGGTCATTTGAGAATAGATTTCCTCATTGAAGGTGAAAGAAACTTTCTTATGGCAAAGATTTAAATGCCTTTTCAGATCAGAAGGTAGTTTGAGTGGTTTTTTAAAATGATCTCTAGCATAGTGTCAAGACTTCTTTTTCACCAGAGAAAACACAGAGAAGAAATAAAGTTTGTGCTACTGTGACAGACTAAATGGTAGTAAACTATTGATTTACTATGATTGGCTGTATTTTAGGGATGAACAGAATGATATTAGATCTGAGAATTTCTGGAACAAGCATCAGAGAATGTTAATAAAACTACAGAGGCAAAATCAGGGGTCAAAATGTTTATATCTGAGTACACTGCCCTTCTTCAGTATTAAGTAGAACTCTTATTACAACCCAGTAGAGCACAGTCTAGCTATAGCGATAGCTGCTTATTAACCACAAGATAATAATCCTCCTACTTCGTTTTGCTTAAATTACAAGTAGTGATATTTCTGTTTCTTCAGATACCCCAGAGTGATTTTTCTTCTCCTCAATACAGAAAATAATACTGGGTAGTAATGATCTAATTCAGAAAAAGGAAATCTCTCATCCATATGAGAAAGTAACATAGTTTTTGGAAGATATGTACATGATCTGGAAGCTATATGGGCAGAAAGAGCGGAGTTATCACAGGTGCTTCCTTAAATTGAGATATGTATTAAAAAAAAAAAAAAAAAGATAATATACCTTATCAAAGAAATGCTATTGAACTAGAACATCAAGGTTACACTATGACATCAACAGAAGAGAGTCAGACTCCATCTGGTCCTCCATACAGTGTCTGTAGGGGACTTTGCTTCCTTAATCTCAAAGAACAGACCTTGACTGTAGCTGAAACGGGAATTTGTAGGCTCTCTCTACAACAATTCCTCCAATGTATTTTCTACCAGCCTAGCAGTTGTGCAATCGCATTGTCCATGCCCTTGTTTTACCGCATATTTCAGCTGTATGAATTCATGCCTTTCAAAGAAAATGTCATTGCTTTTTGTTCCCCTCCCCCATCCCCATTCCCAATACTGAAGGAAATCTCTGCAGGATGGAGTTCAAGTCTTCTGTGCAACTGCTTCCAAAGCTCACAGCCTGGCAGACAACGGGAACAGTGTAAGAAACTTAAGGCAGTGGCAGCAGAAACAAGCAGTCTGGGGACACCTCCAGCCCACAGAAGAGAAAGAAGCTCTGGTTAGCTCATGACACTTGCAACTCCATCAGAAGGGGAAAATGGGTTTCAGAAAATAGGCATGCACTTCAATAGGACAGGCAATTTGCCTCCAGCTATAGAGAGAGCAGATGAGGGAGTAGTGTATGGGAGCCTTATCTCCTCAGAGCTATCCTCAGCTCTGAGTGTTGCAACAATTTTTGTCATGTGGTATTAGAAGTAGCAGTGATCAGCACACTGCTGAGGAGACAAGGGGAATGTTTTTTGGAAGAAATGATCTAGAACTCCAGCTTCTGCTATAAAAGCAAATTGCTTAGGGCAAAAAAAAGAGGGTATGATGTGAGGGCCCTCAACTGCCCCCATCTCTCAGAAGATTCCAAGCAAAACAAAATTGCACCAATCAGCCTGATGAGCAGTCCTATAACAGAAAGAATCTGTGCAGCCAAAAGGCAATTTTTAGCTTTCAAAACTAGTGAATACAGAAGGCCCTAGATGACTAACTAAGTAGTTCTGATTGCATACAATTAAAGGGCAGTGGTATACACCTAGCACAGTTCCTTTCTCAGATGTCTGTTATTTGCTATGATATTAGGGACAATTAGATATCAAGCTGGGATTTAACAAATCCCATCCAAATACTTTTTACATTTTGTTTTATGAAGTTATGAAGCATAAACTTCTTTTCTGCTTTTCTGGATGTAAATCAGACAGTAAGCATGCAGAATAATTATAGAAAGCTGCAAACAGCCACATAAAAAGCTTTATTCTTTGCACTCCCAGGGTGAAGATTGATGCCAATACCATTAAAAATATTTCAGTATAATGTGAATAAATTGACTAAAAACTGAAGCTGAATACTGCAATGGACAAAGAATGAATACAAGTATATAGGTCTCCACACTCATTTATTCCTGAGGAATTAGAAATGCTACATTACTTTCTTAAAATGTAACACTGCCAGAGGACAATACATAATTTTTAAATGTGAAAGAATTTAATGGGCCATATGCTACTAAAGAAAATTAGTTTCTGAACTTGTGATCGAGTGCTTGTATGGAGAGTAACTATGTCTCTTTCTTCCTGCAATATTCCTACTGAAATATATTCCTCACAAATGGTTTAGAATAATTTATTGGATAGTATTGTCACTTGTCTCTGGGTTGGAGGACAGATGGGATGGTCTTGATAAAGATTGCTTCTGTGGATCATGCGGTGAGAAGCTCATGTAATCAAAAATGGAGGTGGTCTATTTACGTTAAACAGTGACTTCTGTTATTCCAGGCTCAGGGAGGTTTGACTTGAGACTATCTGTGCCCTCATAACCTGGGAAACACAGATCTGTTCCCAGATTATCTGACATATGGAGACTGATGTTTAGAGTATCATGATAAGTCATTTCTTCCTAGGTAGTTTGTGTCTTCACCTACTTGGCAGCCTCTCCATCTCTTGATTTGAGGTATCCTGGTCACCTGTGTGGTAGGGAAGTAACTGAGACAGTTTTATCATGTTTAGGTGGCCTGGTTTCCAAACCTCCACTTTATGATGAGTCACTTTTGTCATCACATCAAGTGTTTAAGCAGTACAGCTCATATGGCATTTTTTAGGACTTCTGATGTAAACTGACATGTTCTGTACTTCAGTAGGAGGTTGATGTTTTAGCCAATAATGTTTATGTTCTTGCCTGTACAAGGGGTAAGTAGACTACTTGACTGTAATGAGTGTATGCAAGATGACATGTGGACTTGGGAAACTTCTCAGAATTGCTACAACCCATCGATGTGGTTTGCTGTAGTTCTGTCCCTCCCTTGAATCAGCATGGTGCTTAGTGTATACTTTTGCAATAAGCCACTTTAAGAGCTGATGTGTGGAAAATTGCTTTTTCTGTGTACCTGCTTTTTGGTTTCATTTCCTGCACCAGCTCACTGTGGGTTTGCACAAGCTCAAATGATACTCTAGCAAAGGGGCTTAAAACACACAGGCAAAGACGGAATATGAATGGACTGGGAAAGCTTGAACTGAATCTGTGAAAGTTCATCATGTTTTTAGGAAATGAAGAGGGGCAGGGAACAAAGGAACTACCTTGTATTATATGTTGCAGTGGCTGTTGTTTACCTTCAGACATAAATTCATATTCAAAGTTTAATCTGGGTTGGATTTTTTTATTTCTTTTTTATCTCTTTATCCTCTTTTGGGTTTGTTTACTTGCTTGAGGGTACACTTAAAAATCTTCTATTTTAAAGCCATTTCCATTTATCATATTTTGACCCCCTTGATGTTCTGGTTCAAGAACTATGGCATAAAGAACATTAATGACTATGTCAATCAAAAAGTTTCTGAAAGTTAAGGATTTCCAAGCCTCAGAGGTGCTCCAACTATGCCTCATTTCCCTGGACATTCTTCTTACTCATTCCTTCCTAGGAGAGTTACAGAGTGGGATATGAACAATTTCTCTTTTTATCTGGTAAAAGAAATGCCTTCTGAGGGAGATTCTGAATTTTTTATTCTGGTTAAATATGTGAATAGATTATCTTTTTCCCAACAGAACATAATCTTCTCCTTCATTGAATTATGTGGCTTGTGCATTCACTCCAGATATGGGAAAATTGAACTGAATTCCTTCCTCTTCAGGAGACGGATTTTACACTTCTCAACAGACTGCCATAAATATCCAGCTCTCAGACAAGTGCTCTTGCTCTGTGCTTGTAAAGCTGATTCTTTGTCTAAACCAAAACACTGAGCAAGGGCCTGGGATCCTCCTGAGTGTTTTCAAACAGTGGAGCTGAAGGTTCATTGCTTCTCTGTTCCAAGGCAGGAAAAACCCCAAACCTGGTTTCTGCCAAGTATTCTAGCAGGGAGCTGGAGGAGTTTTCTGCAGTTGGGAGCCTTTATTTTTTTACCTTCTATAAAATACTTCAGTAAATGTCAAGAGTCCATGATGTGAGACATTGACATGAGGTCTTCTCAGGCATTGTAAGCTGCAGAATAAAAGTATGTTTCTTATGCAGTTTTATGACTCCTTATTTTTCCTCAAATTAGTGTCCCAAAATGAAACTTTTTGTTTCAGGTTTGAAAGATCAATTTTATATTAAATGGACCAGAACTTCTCTGGTCTATTTCAGAAGAGCTGACAAAAATAAGTTTAGCTTGATTTAACTCAAATACAATTTTGCTTTTCCTTTCATTCAACAGTAGAAGTCCCACCTGGGAACTCAGAATGGCAAAGACCATTGCCCTGCCATTTTGATAAATATATCACTTCATTATTTTAACACCTTTCTGGGAATAGCTATCAAGAACTGTATTTCTTGAAAATAATTCACTCTAATATTTTTTATCATTTATTTACAGTTTTGCAATTATTTTACATAATACTGTGTCTTTCTACTGTGTCTTTCTGGCTCAGTGTAAATGGTAATACTGGTGCCAGAATCATTATGTCTTCACATTATCATCATCCAATACATTAATACTGCAGAATATTTTCTAAAACAAGCAAGTATAAGGGGTAGGACTATATAAGGGGCATGGGGAGTATTCGTAAATGTCTCCATGAAGATTTTTTCCTACTACTTATCCACCTCTCCTCTTGTGACTGAGGTTACTGAAATGCATAAATCAGAGTTGAGTATTTTAGAAGTCTATCCATCTGTAACTTTCTTTTAGCTTTCTCTTGTCAGTATGAAATATTGTGCCAAAAGCTACATCTGTGTAGTTTACAGAATTCAGATAATTATGTAGGAAGATAAGAGAGACAAAGAGAAGGAAGGAAGGAATTCGGAAGGAAGGAATTCGGAAGGAAGGAATTCGGAAGGAAGGGAGGAAGGGAGGAAGGGAGGAAGGGAGGAAGGGAGGAAGGGAGGAAGGAAGGAAGGAAGGACGGAAGGAAGGAAGGAAGGAAGGAAGGAAGGAAGGAAGGAACGAAGCA
>JAWWEV010000095.1:56709645-56720343 GCA_035583235.1 Hafferia zeledoni | reverse complement strand
TTAGCTAGCTCAGCCCAGCTCAAGACAGCTGACAATTCCAGGCCTAGTCTGAACTTTAAAACCTAAATTTAGGCCCATCTAGCTAAACCCATAACATACTGTGAATGCTCAACCCATGCACTGCTTTAGGCATTGCTTCATTAATGGTCATACCATAGAATCAGAGAATGGTTTGGGTTGGAAGAGACCTTAAAGATCATGTAGCTATAACTCCCCTAGCCATGGGCAGGACACCTTTTACTAGACCAGATTGCTCTGATCCCCTTTCAACCTGACCTTGAACACTTCCAGGGATGGGGCATCCACAACTTCTCTGGGCAACCTATTCCAGTGCCTCCCTACCCTCACAGTAAACAATTTCTTTCTAATATCTCTTTCAGATTCACTAGATATACAGAAAATGCCATTTTTTAAAAATGCTGCATGCAATGTTACAGTTTTTAAAAACAAAGTACAAATGTGGCACAACAAAGACATTGAAAAACTAATAATTTACTTCATAACTTGTCTTGCTCACATCAGTGGTAATACTCATACTGAAAGCTTAGATGTGATTTGCAAAAGCAAAGTCTTCATTATTAATTATTAATGCCCATGAATATTTTTTTTAATAAGAAGCAAAAATACTGACATGATCTCCTCTACCTTTTTGTCCCCTTGTTCCCTTTCCCTTGCAACCTTACAGATCACCTGAGAGATCTTTTTGTTTAAAATATTGCATACTTTCTTTTGGAATTGAGAGATACATTCTGAAGGGCTCTCAGGTTTTATTTCATTGCCAGTTCTTCTGTTTCACTCATTTGCTATCTTGTAGACAGCCAGGAGTCTCACCACTGGACATCTGAAGCTGGTCATCTACTGAAAAGCTGTCTGAAGTTAGCACACAGTTTTAAAAGTAAAGACATATAGTTGATATGTAGTAAGCATGATTTTCTACAAGGTGCAGAATTGTATGGAAGGGAATGGAATATCTTTCTCCAAATTCTTCAGTGGTTTTGGTTTATTACTCCACAGACTTTTCGCCTGAGATTTTTTAATTGTCCCAGTCTGTTTGGGATATAGCAGAGACTGAACATTTTTACTAGTTTAGATTATGGTGTTACTTAGCTTAGGAGTGACTTCTGCATTGTGGATACTGTTGGCTCATACTGTACCTCAGAGTTAAGATAATGGGGAAATCAGGGAATGGGTTAAGTTGTGGCTCTCATGAACATGGCTTGCAAACAAACCTTGGGCTCAAGGCACAGTGAGAGAAGAAATCTGCTGAACTCCATGGAGAAATACATATGAAGAGCTCTTTTAATAAAGTTAAAATAAGATAAAGACCGTTTGGATCCAACAATTTTATGAAATATATATTAGTTAATATTTACCTCTAGCACTGTGTTGTTAGATAGTTTAGATGTGTGTGTAAGTTTTAAAAATGTGTGCGTCTGTGCTTTAAAATAGTTCTTCATGTAACCCTCCTTGTATTTTGAGAGATCCGTCTGCAGGAGAAGATAAAATGCTTTAATGTAAACATAGATTTCCTTTTTTCCACCATTCCTCAAAGTAGTTGTAACCCATGATGATAAGGACTTTGAATAAAACCTCCAAAATTTAATTAGGTGCTGTCAAGTTTATTTAACAACTAGAGGTTGCTGCCTCATAAAGGCCCACTGAGAACTGTGTCTGTGAGAAATTAGGAAGTTGTAATGTCGTGCACTCCTTTGTATGATTGTAATGTTAAATACAATGTCCGAACTATTATTTACAAAGGAACAAAACCTACTCTTGCTCCTGACAGATTACACAACTGTTTTACCAGATGAGAAACAGCCATCAAAGATGGCCTGTAAGCAGTGAAAAGACAAAAAGTCTTTCTTAACCATAGTGGAACCGGACAGGAGACTGTGGGAAAGTGACTGAGGAAGACACCCATATGGAATCTGAAAGTTAGGCTGTTGTGTACAAGCTTGTGATGCTTTTGCTAAGTTAGATGAGACAGTTGCATATGCTCATTAATTATTGCAAATGTCACTTTCTTTAATGTTTAGTTCTTTAAGAATAAAGAGTGCCTTGGTTTAAGAAGAGTGACTGAACATTGCATTAACTCCGGGTTCCAGTCTTCTGAAGGGAACAAATCTAATTATGCCTGTGAAGTTAAGCATGGTTGTGCAGCAGTAGCTGAGCAAACACTATATGACTTTGCTTGGGTACAGGAAAGAGTACAGCTGCAGCAGCACAAAAGTCTGCGTGTGCTAATATTCCCTCTTTTTCAGCCTCTCGCTTAGAGTTTGGTCAGACATCAAAACAGTACCCCACAACTTGCAGTATAAATGAGATGTGGTTTAATGATGGAATTAGTCCTCAGTTTCTAAGGGATAATCTTCCAAGGTGCTGAATGCTTCCCGCCCTATCAATTCAGTAGTTCTTGACAATTCCTTTTAATTTGGGGTTACAAACTCTTACTTAAGATCAGGCACAGGCTGTCTGTAATGGCAGCAGGAAAGCATCAGTATCTGGTAACAGATGGTGACACAGTGAATCATATTTACTATCGCAGAAAATTGACTAAGTGGATTATTTTTAGCAAGGTAAGTAATTTATAGGTTGATTACTTTCTGCCATGACTATCTGCTATTAAGAAATTGCAATCTGGATGTAAGGGAACAGAGTTGGTCTTTTTGTTTTAAGGCTTTTTAACCATGTATTTGCTCAGAAATGGAGAAATTTGCCATGTAATAAATTCAGCTGTGGTTAATGACCAGTAATACTACAATCTTCTGGGACCAAGTGTGGACCAGGAGCAGTGCTTACATGCCATCCCAGGGCAATAAATGCAGCTATTTCCGGAGCTTAGCATAGCCATCCAGGTTCCTTGCACAGTGAATGGGAGCAGTAAAGCTCTTGGGAAGCTTATTTAGAATGGTTGTAAAGGGAGCACAGCCCATGGCCAAGTAACGAATGGAGCCTCAGCATCTCGCCTGGGCTTACGTGCCTACCTGCACCCCTGGAGACAGGTGCCTCAGCCTAACTGGGAAGGCATTGTTATGCTCAGGCAGGAGGGGGATCTTCAGCACTGATCACTGCTTGGCCTTAGGGTGTAGCTGGTAACAGGCAGTTTCGGAGGCAATAAGCTCACTTCAGGTCAGTCTATTAGACACTCACAACTTCCAGCTTCCAGAGCAGTGTGCTAGTTACCGGGCTGCTGAGCAATCGAGACTGAGGTCCCATTACTTGCCTTACTGAGTACTGCCATTGCCAGAAATGCCCTCGATGTGTGGAAATACTAAGGGTGCTGGAAAGAGGCAACTCAATTCAGGAGCTGGGAGGAATGACACTGTTCCCCTTCTGGACTTGTCTGTGACTGACATCATAGAGTCGTGGATATAGACACATTCCTGTTTGCCTCTCTTAAAACTCCAGTTTCTGTAGAGAAAGTTACATTTTAGGCCTTTTATCTTGAGCTGCTTATGAAGTGTGACACCAAGAGTGAAGTGCGAGAGGGGAACTGAATGGGTGGGATACACAGAAGTTAAGAGCTGCAAAGAGGGAAAAATCAGATGCACTAGGAAAAAAAAAAAGTCTTAATGGCGTAAGAATTACTGAGGAAAAGAAAAATAAATAGTGAACGGTATTGTCATTTGGGACTCTGCATGCTTTCCTGAACATTGCTAGAAACATTTATCATTGCAGCAACCCTGGGCTTAGTTTCTGTTGGCCTCAGTGACATCTGGGAGGATGAACACTCAGTCTTTAATGGAAAGCTAGAGATCACTGTCATAGCAATCCAGTGTGTAGCACCTATACATGCTTATGTTGTGTTAGAGATGACTATCATTGCTGTTTAATACATAAACATTTTTAATTTAAAAAAATACTGTTGATTTGAAAATTTCAGCACTGAATTGAAAAAAATAAGGCTTGGTCCTCTATCACTTAAATGTTTTTCCCCCTCAATTGTTATTAAAAATAACAACAACAAAACCAAAACAAAACAAAAAACCCCAACCCCAAACTGGAAATAAATTATATAAAGTCCCTAACCTAGATGATACAACTTAAAATAATTTAGTAATTTTTTTAAAAATTGCGGAGGATTGGAGAGGTGATAATTCAAGCTATTCTTTCATATTCAAGCTATTCTTTAATATAATCTAAGACATTACTTCTCTTTTAATCACACAAAAATATTTCAAGTTTTTATTAAGAATTAAGCAGCATTTTAAGTCATATTATTAATTCAATTTTAACTGTCATTCTTTTTTAAAATGCAAAGGATTTTTATCAATAGAACAGTGATAATTCACTCCAAAAATCAGTAAGGATGCTTTACTCACAGTGAAATTCAGTCAGAAACCATTACAGGTTCACCATGTTAGTGTGTTTTAACCCAAGTAATAACAGACTTACAGTGATAAACCAAAAAAGTCAATGTATTTATAACTTCACTAGGATAACATCACTAAGGATTGTGGATACAAAGAGTGGCAATGACTACTTGGATGGACAACTGCAGTGGGATAAAGCACAGCTGACTTGGTGTCTGCTCAAACAACCTTAAAGAAAATTAACCATAAACTCACAGTATTTACTTGACTATTACATCAGAATAATAGAATGTAACTGCTAATAATAAAAATCAAGTGAAAATTATACTAAAGATGTTTTTATGCCTTGTGTCACTTCTCTGTTAGTGGGAATATCTCTCACACCTTAGTGCCTATGTTTTCAGTCTAAGGACAGAATCACAGAATGGGTCGGGTTGGAAGGGCCATCTGGTCCAACCTCCCTGCTCAGGCAGAGTCATCCTAGAGCACATGGCAAAGGATTGTGTCCAGTCAGTTCTCAAATATCTCCACTGAGGGAGACTCCGCACACTCTCTGGACAACCTGTTCCAGTGCACAGTCACCTGCACAGTAAAGAAATTCTTCTCCATGTTCATGTGGAACTTCTCATGTATCAGGTCCTGCCTATTGTCTCTTGTCCTATTGCTTGGCACCACCGAGAAGAGCTTGATCGATTCTCTTGTCGCCCTCCCTTCACATACTTACAGACTTTGATGATGTAGCCTCTCATTTGAATCTTCTTGAGGCTGAACAGGCCCAACTCCCTCAGCCTTTCCTCCTAAGGGAGATGTTTCAGTCTTTTAATCATCTTTGTTGCCCTCTGCTGGACCTGCTTCAGGAGCTCCATGTCTCTCTTGTACTGATGAGCACAGGACACTCCAGATGTGGCCTCACTAGGGCTGAGGAGAGAGGAAGGATTCACTCCCTTGACCCGTTGGCATGCCAGGATACCACTGGCCTTCTTGGCCACAAGGACACACTGCTGACTCATGGGCAACTTGCTTTAGAAAGTACTGTGTCACTTTAAAGAAGCTTACTGGAAGAGTAGCATTGTGTTTTATGCCTTAAGAGTGGAATTATATTGATCTGCCTCCCACTGTAGACAGAGCTCACTGTCTACAGATATCACTGAGTTTCACTATACTGGTGGCTGGCAGATAATCCTGGACCCTGAAGAAAAAGTAGAGGTTTACTGTGTTTTGTACTGGAGTTTCATCTGGGGCATATAAAAGTGGAGACAGGATTTTGTTACTTATTTGGAGCACTGGTGGCCATTTTGTGGTTTAGAGTATTTATTTTCCTAACCTCTCCCCTTTTGAATGCTCTCCCACAGTAGAAACATTGGACAGAGGCCATATAGCACTGCCCTAAGTTCTGGAAATTCCATACAATGGCAAGTCTGCAAGTTTCGGGTTTTTTCTTAACACTTTTAATGTGTTTGTATGTCACAGGAACATGTTTGGAAAAATATATAAAGAAGATAGTTTGGGACAGAACGGGGTGTCCTGATGCTTCCTGAAACATTTATGTTAGCTTTGCTGATAGGTGGAAAAGGTAGTTATTTCTAGCATAAAATGAAAAAAAATCCGCTTAGTCTAAAAGAGGTAGAACCCATCTATGAGCAGAAATTGGCTGACCTGTGCATTTCCTCAATAACTTTCTCAGTCATTCTTCACACATTATAGAAATGCATTCACTGTGTTGTTTCTCTCTCTCATTAGATAATTTCCCCCATTACATTCTGAGCCAATCTTCTCATGTAAATTTTATAATCATGTAACCCATGAATGTAATTTCTTTTTACCTTGTTTACACTTCTGTAAATACTTTCAGGTTGCCAGAGATAAAAAAAATAAAAATTATTTGTGCTTCTATATGCTTAATTGAGGTAATCTGTTCAGTACAATGTAACTGAGCTAAGCTGAATTTGAGACAAAACTAGAAATTACGTGAGCCAATTTTCAAGACTGAAAAGCAGCAACTGGAAAGACATATACTGACTTCCCTTGAGCCAAGACCATTATTTCCAAGACCAACTGCCCTATTGTTCATGACATTATTTGTAAAGCTCTCCAGAAAGTTTCTTCATGAGAATGTGTGTCTATCCCAGCCAAAACTAGCAGAGGTTGGTATAATGTACATCCCCTGTACAGGGATTACAGCATGCATTCAGATGCCTTTACAATAACACTTAGGGTACCTGGATGTCAGCAGCTTGTGAATCTTTACAAATTTAGGGATCAACTCTGTGGATTCACTTTGATTTTCTAACACTTTATTTTCAGTACTTTAACAAATAGCATGACCTCGGGACATAATCTAGCTTTTCCTTGCTGAAATAAGCAATTCCTGCTGTAATTGTACTGCAATCATCAGGGAAATCAAAGGCCAAATTGTCTAAGAAACTAGGAATTTAATAGCCACTTACAATAAATAACAATAAATGGAATAAATAACCAGCCATATTTGCAGAATTCTTGTTTAGTTCAGTTGATGCTGTGAAGCCAACAATATTATCTTTCTTGAAGACTTATTTTGTGGGTGACTTTTCAATTCACTGTTACCAAGCCTATGAAAACAGTCTGAGGCTTAAAAAGGCAGCCAAGAATTGTGCTAATTGACATGACACTGAGAAGAACCCTGTGGTCAGAATAAGCTGTAAGCAGAACTGTCAGCATAAATATCCTATTATAACCTCCCCCTTTCCTGATCCACATGGGAGGGATAACAGAGACCTTTCTCTACAAGGTTCAGGAGCAGAACCCCACCAGAATAAATCAAGTTCTGATTAAAACTTTTAATTATGATTAAGGGGAAGGCAGCAAATATGGCTGCAGATATTCTACCTTGAATAATTAGAAAAAACGTTCAGAAAAGCACCACTTTTTAATCAAGCTGGCATCACTTGACAGTGTCTTAACATATTATACTGTATTTCTGACTATAGTGATGAGTTCTGTATTCTCCCTTCAAGATTCTTGCTGAGTACAACAGTTTGGCTTGGAAGGGACCTCAAAGATCATCTGGTTCCAACCCTCCTGTCATGGGTTCCCCTGCCACTTTCTCATACAGAACTGGTATCTCCTGCTGAAAAGCATTAATCAGGTGCTCCCTGTTACCAAAACAAAACAGAAGCAGCATAAGCTTTTATGATAAAAAACATATTCCTAACCATATGTAAGATTTATCCAAGGACAGAGTAGTATGAAAAGCAATCTAGTACAGTTTTCACACTGACAACTCATCTAGAAATCTCCCTTCAAAGATAAATTATTTTCTTAGAGGCAGAAAGTTGTATCACATGGGAGATTTTAAATTCCGTTCCCTCCTTCAGACACAGAATCTTAAAGCAGAAGAAATTTTGGAATTATTTAATCTTGACTTTCATAACTATTTCCACTTAAGAATAATAAATACTGTGTTTTGTCTCCTGTGTTTGAAATCAACAATACATGATTAATACAGACTTGCTTAATGAAAACACCACCCACTAGAATGACCGAGCTCAGGAATGAATAATCCACGGAAGTTGGGCGAATACATAAAAACTGAATTTTGTGAATATTCTTTCAATGTTATAACCAAGTTTGTTCCTACTACATTTAGACCTGGTTTTATTAACTATAAACATTGCACTTGGGTGACGCTTCCTCCGGAGTTCTCTCACGATCATTACTTGTTCTAGCGCCCCAAGCCTGTAGCCTGGATGAGCGCCCACTGCCAGGCACCGTAGCGGCTGCCAGAGCTCTCTGGCGATTAACACCACGGTGCTCAGACAGAGGGTCCAAACACATCCATCCTCCCTTGACTGTTTCCATGGGCACGCATCCCTACGGACAGGTCGGAGGCGGAGGCCGGCCGGGGCTGGCACTCCGCGCAGGGTGGGCTGCTCGCCTGTCCTGCCCGGGCACAGCGCAGCCCCGCCGCTGCCGGGCAGGCGCCGCGGGACGGCATTCCCGGCGGAGGGACAAAGGACAGCGGGCGCCGCCGGCGCTCCGCTCCGCTCCGCCGCCCCTGCGCAACCCGGCGGTGCCCGCCTCCTCGCCGGTGCTGCCGGGGAGCCGCCCCATCGCAGCGCTGCTGGCGTTTCTCCGCTGCTCGGGAGGCGGCGGCAGCCTGTGCCCGGGGCCCGGGCGGGGGGGACCGAGCACACCCGCGCCGGGGCCGGGGCCATCGCGCCCGCCTCTGTGCATCCGCCTCCTCCTCCCCCCGCGCCGCCTCCGCCGGGGGAGCCGGCGGGGGCCGTACGTGCCGGGCCGGCAGCGAAGGGAGGGTCTGCGGCTCGGCGTCGCTGCAGCAAGCGCCGGCCCCGCCGCGCCGCCAGGGACCGGGTGCGGGTGCGGTGCCGCCGCCGGCTCTCCGCGCTGAGCGGCCGCTGCTGCCGCTGCCGGCGGGAGGGGCAGGGATGTGAGCGACAGCGACCGGGTCGCCTTGGCCCCCCCGCCCTTTTTTTTTTTTTTTTTTCCGCCTCTCGCTTCCAAAAAAAGACCCAACCAGCCAACCAACCCCAAAAAACCCAGAGGGCGTGGGGGGTGGGGGGATCCCGTGTCGTCGCCGCCACCCTCCGCTGGATCCATTGTGAGGAGGAAATTGCCATTCGCCGGGAGCGGCGGCACATCTAGGCGGGCACATCTGGGCATAGAACATCGGCTCCCGCCGCCTTCCTCCTACGCCCTCCAGTCGGCCGAAAGGATCCCTCTGGGCCGCCGGGGAGGCTCCTGCTCGCCAGCCCCGGGGCCCTTCTTTCGGACTGATCCTGAAAAAAAACCTGGCACCGCGGGGGGTGGGGTGGGGTGGAAATAAAGGCTGCTATTTTTTTCCCCTGGGATTTATTTCATGGGGATGTGTTCAAGACAAGAGAGGATTCAGAAGGATATTGACGTTGTGATCCAAAAGTGCAAGGCGGAGAAGGACTGCCTGTTTGCAGGTGAGTTTCTCCCCAGGTTGTTGGCGCGGAGGCTCCGCCGCGCCGTGCCCGTGCCCTTCGCCGCCGCGGGGCCGCTCTCAGACCCGGCTCCCTCCCCTCCTTGCGAGGGCATGTGAGGGCAGATGGGACCCGACGCCGGCCGGGACAGGGGCGGGCGGTAGGGAGGCGGCATCCCGAGCCAGAGAGCGCGGCGGTGGCCACGGGCAGCCCCGGGCGGGTGTGGGTGAGAGCCCGAGCCAATGCCCAGCCCCCGGCGCAGCGCGGCACCGGCGCTTTTCGCTTACACGGCCCTTCTCCCGGCGCTGCCGCCCTCGGCGCCTGCCTCCAGCCCCGGGCCCGTGGCACAGCCCGCGGGGACGGGCCCCACAAACAGCCCCGCTGCCTCCCCCGGGCACTGGCGGTGCAGTGCCGGGCGGGATGGGCCGCCGCAGGAACCCGGCTGTCGGCTGCCTGTTGCCGTGTGTGACAATGGAATTCCCTGCTGTTGCCATAGCACCGGGCACTTGTTGCGAGGGGCTGGGGGGGAGATGCTGCATTTCCTCTGGTTCACCCTTATCTCCCTCCCCCACCACCCCGCATCCGCCCCCGTGTCGGGAGCTGAATTGCTGGTCCGTAAAACCTCGACTACTTCAGCCAAAATAAAGACAAGTTGAAATAAAGAGCTCTTTGTCTTTCAGATTTCAGGTACTCAGACTCCACCTTTACCTTCACCTATATTGGAGGCTCCAAAAGGTACTTTTTTTTTTTTTTTACAGTGATGATTACCTTAATTTCTTTATGGCAGTGAAATGCAGAGGTTTAATAACGTGACAGGCCTTTTTCTTTCCTTTTGCAAGGAAGGTGATTAAATCATCTGCCTTAGTGCAAATGTGAACTGAGGGAGAAGTGTGGAGGGAGGTGATCACAAAGGTGATCGTAGTCGTCAGAGGCTGTTTTCTCACTGCTTCTCTGTGAAGCTTCACTGTCTTTTTATTTGTTTTAAATTTATGTGCATACACAAAATTTCTGCCGCATGTAAACAGAAGCAGCACAGGCATCAGCATATGATGTAAAGTTAATTCATGTTAAAAAACTGAGAAAAGTTAAGATTGTCATAACAAATAGGCCAAATTTCACATCAACACCGTACTTCCTTGCATGAGAGCCGTATTTGGTCTTAAGGCTGTCTGCAGTTGACCAAATTAAATTCCTGAGACATTAAATGAAATGTCAGTAGAATTTGGAAGGCTAAAAAAAATGTTTTATTGAATGTTAGTTGAAATGTTATTTCTAAGTGGTTCCAGGCTTTTGGTTACAAGCTGTGTTGTCCATGCGCACATTTTTAAAATATATTTTCACATTTGTTGTGTTTTTTTGTTTTCAAAAGGAAATATATGTAAAATCTTGAAAATCCTTTTACTTTCCCTGATGGTTTGGTAATTTTTATTAAATTAGGTGTT
>JAWWEV010000095.1:56695377-56709080 GCA_035583235.1 Hafferia zeledoni | reverse complement strand
GGTTTGGTAATTTTTATTAAATTAGGTGTTAACACTGGAAGCTACATTTGTTTCTTGTAGTTCTTTTTTGTTCATTGGACTCAGCAGGAAATTTTTGGTTTATTTTTGATTCCTTTTTTAAATTTTCAATTCAGTTTATTTGATCTCTTTGCAAATTATTTTTCTTTCCTGGGGTACATCACATTAAAGTACTGTGTCCTTTTTTATTTGCAAGTGAACCTGTCAGTGCAGGTAGCACTCTCACAGCCCTTGCTGCATCCCCTGGATATGCTTTGGGATCTTGCTGTAGGACCAGACTCCCAGATGGTCCCCAGGCTCCGGAATTGCTCAGAAAAATGGTTTCCCACCTCACTACCCCCCCCTCTTCCTACTAAAGGAAAGGACAACTTCTGTAATTTTCAGTGAAGTCAAACAGTTGACCCAGTAGCTGAGAATCAGCTGTCATTTTCAGGTTACTTGTAGTATACACTTTGTTTTTACCATTTTAATAGATGTTTTGTTTTGGTGTTGTTTGAAAAGACGTTATTTCAGTAAAAACTAACAGAGATACAATTTGTCATGTAAGTAAAATTACTGAATTTGAAAGTTACTTTGCACTGTTCTCTAAACCAAATATTGCAGCAAGAAACCAGGAAGTGAAACCTGTCTATTGTTTCCATTTTCCGAGCTGAATAAAGTAGAAAGCCAAAGGGCATAACTGATGGAAAACAAACTGGTTTATCAATGTTGAAACAAAGTATCGTCACTTGTTCAGTGAGAAACAGAAAAGGGCCTTACATCCCACAGCCTTGAATTTTAATCGGGGTCAGCATTTGCGTAGGACATTTTTGACTGGAAACCAGTCTCAGGACCTTGACAATTGAAGCACAATTGAAAAACAATTGTTGTGCTTAGAGAAATTGATGAAAGTGTGTTGTTACTTAGAGCATGCTCAATTTCCACTTTATTTTTCACATTATAAGAACATTTAAAAACATCCTTTGAGATAAGGGCTTCATGTTATCTGCATTCTTTGCTTGCTTGTATTGTGTTTTAGAATATTATTTGTGTACAGTGCTGTGCTGAGTGGCAGGCTCACAGCAGTAACCTCTTGTGAAATAGGTAAAATGAGACCCCTAAACCTTGACTGTTCAGAAGCAAACTTTAGCTTCTTACATCAAAGATGAGTTAGAGGATTCTTCTTAGAGAAGGTGGTGGTGGAGCAGCAGCTGTACTGCACTGTATGCAGCATTCAGGCAAGCTTCGAGTACGGAGTCAACAGCAGTGTCTTGTACATGGAAACAGTTCAGGAGAGCCCGAGGTCATTGTAGGACCTTTATTTCGGCCTTTGGCTATGACTTTTTTCTTGCTAGCACTAGTGCAGCTATGGGCTTCTGAATGGTAACACCATCTTTTGACTGTTGCACTCAGGAATTGTCCCTAAATGACAAAACCTCTATTAGATCATGGTCATGGCCATGTCCAAGTACTTCAGCTTCTCAGCCCAATTACTTTGTTATTCCAATCCTAAGGAACAGCAGCGTTAGAGTAATGGGTCTTTGGTGGATGTTCACTGAATGGATGTTAGAAGCGAGAAGAGATTTAAATTACTAAGAGTAGAAATGGTGTGTAAGGAAGATTACAATACTTGAGTGCTCATTGGCCATGCCTAGAGTGAACTATTTCTCATGCTTTGTTTCCTTGAGATGTTTCTTTAGGTCAGTGCGTAATAATGTGGCCTTCCTTTAGCCACAGTGGTTACATGGAAGAGCAGAAGCCCTTGAAAGAAGGCAGTCTGTTTGAAAAGCAGGATTCTTTGTACCCTTCTGTAAAGGCAAGTGACAATACTAGCAAGTTAAAACATCCATCGGAGTTTTCCTCCATTCTCCATATGCTGTAGTTGCCTTTAGTGCCCATTAAGTCCGTTTATCAGTGATCTTAATTTATAAGCTTAGAACTAGATTCTCAAAAAATCAGGGTAAGTCCATGGGAGACTGTGTTACCAGTATTATTTAAGTTACTATGAGGACCTAAGGTTTATTGTTTGTTTTGTTTTGTTTTGTTTTTAATTTAAATTGTTATCTATGTGAGATTTTTCTACTTAGGACTAGCTTCTCAGTCTTCATCTGATTTTTTTCCCCCTGTTGCTTGGATTGATTGCACAACCTCGTCCTGCACTAGTACTATTGAAATGTTAAGGTAGTACATAGTAATGCTGCAAAGCCATCCAGGTAGGCCTGATCCAGGGGGCGTTTATTATTGCTTCTGTGGAGTTAACTTGTAATCCCACAGTAAAGTGGTAGTAGTTCAGTTAATAATTTAGACTGTATTTCAATGTACTTTTTTTTTTACTTACTTTATTTTAATGCATTGTGTCGACACTTTCAAATGATTAGAGCTGTTTGACACTGCAGAGATGCCACCTGGTTTGGGAAGGTTGTAGTTAGCAATTTATTATTGAAAGCATGTCTTTGTGCATAATGTAGGCACTAGATAGAGGTTGGATCATTTAACAATGTAGTAATTTTTAATTTTATTGTCAGAAGGCAGTAAGTGGCTTGATTTCTTATAAAGCAAGGTGTTCAGTCAGATGCTGTGACTGTGCAAGATTTACTGTTCTTTAACTACATCTGGCAGAATATCAGAAATACCTAGATTTTTTATGCTTTTTACTGCAGGATCTAAAAATTGTATTAAATTGTGAACATGTTGAGTTCACAATTCTTTTTAAAAGAAACTCTGGTTTCCTTTTTCCCGTTTTCTGCCCCTGTAGGAAACACTGCTCCTTCAGAAACTCTGGAGACTGAACAGAACTACTGATCTATCATCTTACAAATAAAAATATGTGATTCCCTGAAGTTGTTTTCACTTTATATGTCATTGGACATGCTTTACTTAGAAGCAGTGCTTGGTTGTCCAGAAAAAAAAATGTTTCCACTTTTTCAATATTTTTCTCAGCCCGCTTACTTTTTTCTCTGAGACTAAACAAGGACATCATATAAGTCCTGAAATACCTCTTGATTCAAATACGTTTTTAACTCTCACTGGTAGTGAAGGACAACGACAATAAGGCTGTGTATGAGAACAGATGTAATACTGCAACATATTGTAAAGAAACTAGATAACACCTAAACACACAGATTAGTTTTTTCAGCAAAATTGCCATCTCCTATTCACACAGTGGACTTTTGTTCTGCTTTCTGTACTTTAGCACAATGATTATAACAATAGCAATTCTGAAGAAGAATGGAAATTAGGTCTGAAGTACTTGTTTATTTTTCCTTATAATAATGACAGGTTATTATCTTGTGCTGTTTTATTTTGAATATTTGATTTTTTGTGTTTTACTCAGAAGGTTATTGTATCAGAAATTCTCTTGTGAACTAATGAATTAATTCCTACTTACTGTAGCAGTGAAACATTTCACAGATGGGGAGCTGTGCCAGTGAAAGAGTGACTAAATTGCTCATAACGTTTAAAAAACACTATCTGAAGTTCTATCACATTGTCCACCAGGTGTTTGAACAACTTGATAAGTAGATACAGATAACCTTTTTCCCTTTAGTGATACACCTTTGTGCTACATATGTGAATTACGAAACTGTCACGTGAAAGATCCCATTTGGTGAATAATTTTGAAATTCTGGTGTAACTGTGGTAACACTGAAGTCTTAAGTACAAAAAGCTGTGCAGAAAAGTGGTCTTTGGGATAACTGATATGTGTTTTAATCTTAAAATTTATGTTCAATTTATGTAAACTGTAGGAAAACAAGAGAAAACTGAAAAAGTTTTTAAACTGAAACATAAAATACTGTCCATCAGAAAATATAAAAATACTTTTCTGATTTTTTTCCTTCATTTACAGAATTATTTAGTCTAAGACCAGCATTTTTTGGATTGGTTTGTTTTAACTCAGCTTGTGTCTCAGGTTCATGCATGGCAATGTGTTTACTGGGTGTGCAAGAATTAGGGAAAAAAGTTGGACTGTTCCTTTTGGAAGCAGTGGTGGCTTACATAAGATGACAGTGTCCATGAAAGTATGAATTACGGAGATGACAACAAACTTTTTGAGATCTACTGCTCCGAGTGGTTTTGGTTTAGATGGAATCAGTTTTATGCGGGGCCTGAGAAGTGCTTTTACAAGTACAGTTCATCTCCTGTTGCTGATGGCCGTGTGTAACTCTGTGTTCAAGTTATTGAATAGGTAATTACATTCCTAAAATCTACCTCTATTATGTTAAGAGAGGGGTGAAAACTAGTTACACAGTTTGTACCTAGCTGTCTGTTTATCACTATTTCAAAATACCTGGAAGTTTCTACATCATGTTTCAATTTTAACTGTCCTATCAAATAGGAATTAGCATTTTTGCTGTTACTACTCCATTTCCCAGCATTTCCTACACTGCGTCTGTGGGAGAGAAGTCTGTGATACGAGACAAGAGTTTAATTTAGACATGGCAAGAATTATGATTTTCATTTCTTCACTTAAGATTCTGTAGATTTATTAATGTTGAATACATCCTTGCGTACTTTGAAAAAGCAGTTTTGTGTCAAGTGTTAGTTAAGTTTCAGTTTTAAAATCTCTGTTTAAGTCAAGCATTTTCCATTATATGAATTGCTGTCAGTGTATGTGTTCTAACTTTGTATAACCTTCTAGTATTGGACATGTGTCGTACATACATCAAATCTGCCCATACACTCATATAGGTATTATTTTGGATTGGTACTACAAGAAATCCAGTAGGTGTGATTAAACTATTCATCCTAAAAGGAGACCTAGTAGAATACTATAGTAAAGAAGTCATTAAGGGCAGTGTTTAAGGTAATGAAAAGCAAAATCACTACCATTCTACTCATGGTCTTATTGATAGTTTTGAGTCTGACAGCTCCTTCTTCCCTTGCTGTTAGAAAATTGGTGTCCTCTGAAATTAACCCAGTCCTCATCATTGCATCATGTAAAAATCATGTACTTCAAAGAGAGGATGGTCTTACAGAGATCTTGTACTGGTCTGGTGAAGCAAGTTGCTGTTCTCTTTCAGCTGCATAATGTACTCATAGTAAGAAAAACACATTCAAACTGTGAATCTCGAAAAATGCCAAACCTTTCGAAAAATGTGAGTTTAGGCATTCAAATGAATGGCTTAGTTTTCAGAAGTGCCAAACACTCACACCACACAGCAATCTTGGTATTATTGTAGGTTGTTCAGCACTTTTTAAAAGCATCACAATCTTTATGCAGTTGTCTTTGTCTTACAGCTGTATGCATTGTTTTTTGAATGATTCACCGGCACGGAGTTGGGAAGAGTGCTTGAATGTCTACAGAAAACATTTTCAGTCACTTCTTCTTTCTCTACTTTAGTCACATATTTTAACATATTAAACACCTAAAAATAAACCCATAGGCTGTCATTGTTAAAGTGTTAATGTGGTAAGACAAATAAATTTGAAAGCAGAGTTCACTCTGACAAAATTAATTTAGATCATTTTTCTCTATATTGGGCCTAATGCCATTTCTTGCTTTTCTTGTTAGTCTCTACTAATCTTCCATATTTTTATTGCTCATAAATAAAGAGCTGAAGGTAATGTAAGTATATTTTTTCCATAGATTACTTACTTTGCAGATTATGAGTTCCCACTTTAGACTGAGTATAATCATTCCAAGTCAAAATAGTTTCAGCACCTAGATTGAAAGTAAATTTAAAATTGCCAGGAGAGTTCACTTAAAAAAAGAAAGGTATCAAATGTGAGTAAATCTAAAGAAAACTCCAGTGTCTAATTCTGTCTTGGCATTAAATAAACTCCACGAAAGAGGACAACGCTTAAGAATTTATGCCCTCCTTGCTACAGAAGGGTGAAGATTTTTAAAGATGTTTTGTTGAATTTGCCTCATCCGAGGAAAAGGAGCTCCTTTTACATGGTAAAATTGACTGTCCTGTGCAGCAATAGCTGGAAAATCTTACTGAAAAAAGAGACACTGAACACGGTACAGAAATAATATCTCCTTCTCACAAGATTGCATGCATCCTATTTCTATGGGAGGAAGAGCAGGAAAGAGCCTTGCCTGAGGACCAGGAGCAACTGTTGCTTTTATGAGTCAAGCTTCTCCTGGGAGGACCCATTATCTCCTGGGAGCTTTGTGTCATTCCCCGGCTGCAAGGGCTAAATGCCATCATACATTCTGTTGGCATTATGGAATCCTGTGGGTGTAAGTCATGGTCTTGCAAGGCAGCAGGAAGAAAACAGTCTTGGGTAAATATTGGGGGTGAGCATCTTTCTGTAGCTTGCTTGGAGGCAGAGGGATTTGCATGAACCTTATTTATCTTCTGTCTGCCGCAAGAGATGGTGGTGTATCGTGGCACTTAGGATGGAGCTCAATTACTTGTTCCAAGGGAAACAAGTAATTCTGTAATGCTCAGTAGGAGCCTGTCTGGAGCTAGGAATTGAGGGCGAAGAGGAAACTCAAAGAAACTGCCTAACCATCCAGATATCTCCTTCCAGCCCAGAGGCATTGATCAGAAATAAAAGGGGCAACAGCATGTCACCTGAGTAGTGAAATGTACTGTTTGCTCAAACGGAGTGCAAAAAAACAGTCATTACAATTAGTAAAAAGGAGTATATAATTAAAGAATTAAGTTCCTGTCATATTCTGTAGAATTCTGCATTTCATCTCATACAGTTTGCCATCTTGTGATCTTGCTGCTTTAGATTAATACTTCATTTTATGTTTGCAGATAAGAATTTTTCATATTTAGAACGAAGCTTAAAGTCAGAATTACTTCGCACTGTTAATGTTTCTGCCTGATAAAGTGTAAGGTGTTTGTGACAGACAGCATTTGCTATCAAGTAGAAAAAATGGCCCCTGAGTTAGACATAGTATTACAGGTCATTGCCTTTTATGGAAATGATACAGAGTTGGGTTTTTTCTTTTTTTTTTTTCTTTTTTTTTTCTTTTTTTTTTTTTTTTTTTTCTTTTTTTTTTGTTTTTTTTTTTTTTTGTGTGTGTGTGTGTGTGTGTGTAATCAACTCATTCTTGGTTATTTGTTTTCCTTAATGTTGAAAAATTAATTCGTTGTGGGCAGTCCTCACCTCAGAATAGTCACACATACAGCAAAATATGGATGCTTCTGTCAGTCTGGGCTTGATAAAGGTGTTAAAACTAGGAAGTAGTTAATTTTCATAAAAGTGCTTGCTGATAGTCACCTTCTTGATCTCATTTACAACTGTGTAAGTCTGCAGTACTTCTGCTGATGTGATAGGGCTCACTTTGGTCCACAGCTGATTTGGTGCTGACTGCTCCTAGTGAATGGCAGTCTGAATGGTTTTTTTCATCTGAGGGAGGGGGGGGGGTACGAAGACCAGAGTTCTGTCTTCTGTCATCCTTGCAGATGTATTCTCATTTTTGAGTACTTTTGTGGGTGGTTGGAGAGCTGTAGTCTCTCCAAGGAAAAAAAGATCTCTTTCATGCATGCTTACAAAGTTGCTGATGTTGCTGAAGGCACAGACAGAAGGCCAGTTGTCAAACTTGTGCTCCTTTTCTGTCTTTTTAGCCTTAGCATCTGAAAACCTGGTTGTGACAGAGTCTTCTTTAAGAATGTAATTTGCTGGGCCACGTGAAAAGCCTTTTTACCTGTCACTTACTCAGAATCAGTATCAGATCTTAAGCTGAATCCAAAAACTCTTTGTAGGTATGACCATTAGTTGAAATAGAAATGGCGAATCCTTCCTGAGGACTGTTCTGTGAAAAAGCCTAAAAGGATCATATAGGCTTTGTCTAGATTTAAACTATGTGAAATCTTGTCACTTCAGTATATATTTGTGCAAAACAGTGGAAACATAGGAAAAAAAGGTTTCACACTCTTTCAGACTGAAAAATGTGACCGTCAAGTATTAAAAACCTGTGGAAAACATGCCTTAATATGGCAGTTATTGACACTATCAACAGCCTTCCCTTACGGATAGGGAATTATATGAAGTAGTTTACTGGTGTAATATAGTTCTATGAATATTACATGAACTCTTTCCTACATGGTTGTAGCTCTAATAGAGTTACAGCTGAAAACAGAACGTACTAATTCTCTTCTTTTAAGATGGTATGATGTTAAAGAATTATTTTGCTGGAAAGACATTTAACCCTCTGTAGAACAAAGCTTGTTGGGCTTGGCATAAAATTTCAGTACTAGAATTTAGTTAGGCTCATGTTGACAAAGGACTAATGTTTTGTCTGTGGGTGACAAGAACAGTGAAATTGGATATGTTTAAGTGGCAAGAGGAGGAATGTAACCTTTGCAAGAATCTCCTTGGGCAGAATAAGTTTAAATAAGTTTATCATTGTCCTCTAGAGTACAAAGCAAAGAATCACAGTAGTCAGTTCACCAAAGATGCAAGATCTTTTGCCTTTAGCAGACCAATGTGCAGAGATTTATTTTTAAATGGCTTTGTAATGCACGAGTAGCATTGCCTTTGGTATACAGTCTGCTTTCTTTATGTTTGCTGTGCCAGATTTAGCAGTTGATGGAATTCTTACAGGAAACTACAATGCTGGTTAAAGCTTTAAGCAGTATTGCATGGGATTAGCAGCCACCAGTTTAGTTTTCGTTAAGCTATTTTTGCTGCGTAACTTAAGGACATTTACAATTCTGTGTTTTAGCTATTGCATTGAGTTTATTTTGGTAATCTATTCTAAAATGACAAGATGTGAGCAATTCTAGTCCTTCTTTGGTTTTACCTGCATGTAGTGAATTAGAGGAATCACATTCTCCCTGTGAACTACACTCCAGGGTGTAGACAACCGCAGAGAGACTCCAGGCTCTTTTTATACCTGAATTTATATTTTACTAATGAGCATTTACTTCTTTTATGTTGTCTCTCTTGTGATGAATAGTTGCTTACTATACTGTCTCTATGCTTAAATATCAGTGAATAGATATTAAAAAATACTTTGTGAAAGCATATGCCTTTATTTAAGCCATGAAGAAATATACCTGTCCTGTAGTTCAGCTAAAAACTGACCTTTGTCAAGGACAAGAAACACACAGAGATATGGTAGGTAAATATCTTTTACATCTAACACTATCTGACTTCAAGGCAGACATGGATGTGTGGAAGATGCTGGCCCTCCTCGTGTGCTGCTAAGGATTAGGCATTTGCTGTGCATGAAGAGAACAAGAGTTGCAGTTAAATGAGCCAGAATAAAAATTGCAAAAGCTGTTGGTTTTGCCTGTGGAGGACATAAACCAATAACCATTTGGGGGTCAAGAAAAGCTGGCTATGAAATCTTACTTCCCTTATTAGTAAGGCATAATCAGCCAGCAGCGCAGTGAATCAAGTCTTTGAAAGGCCACTGTGAAAGGCGACAGGTGTTGTGCAGGGTGGCAACTTCTAAAGCATATTTCCAGTATATCTCACTGTATATATGCTACAAAACTTTTTATATAAATGCTGAGCAAATCATCATAAGTTTCTGATAATGAACATTTTGCCATCATTCTGACTGCTTATAACATATTCCCATATTTATTTTATCCCAGGTTATTCATTTCTCTGTTGTACTTTATGTGATGTAACATTATTACCATATTCTCAGCTAATTTAAATTGACAAATTGCCATGGAATTCAGTAAAGTCATACCAACTTACAGCACTGCAGACCTGTCTGTAATTATATTTGTCTTGTTAAGGAAGTTTAAATAGAGCAAAGCTAAATATAATTGTTATCTTCTTTGACTTACAGAATAATTTAGTATATGCATGATTAGTTACATGCCCAAAGTGAAATTTCATGTTATTTATGTTGGCATTTTAGGTGGCAAGTGAGGACAAGTTTCATGGAAGCTGATAAAGTGAGATATAAGTTCTGTTCTTTGGGAGTGGCTTGTATTGAAGTTGAGGGGAGAACCAAAACGTTGCATAGATGCCTGGAGTTGTAGAGACTTGAAAAGTTATCCCACGTAGCAAACAGGTATTCTCAGCAGTGTTCTCAGAGTCAAGACACTGCAGTGGTCTCTGTTTGTTTTCAGTGTAAAGTGAGAGCTCTGACCAGCCTGTTTGTAATATAGATGGTCCCATGGGATACCCCTGGCACAAGGAAGATCTTATCCCCAAAAAACCCACCACCTCTGCACTCCCTCTTGGGAGATAATGATAACTTCAGCCTGCAGATGTTAAAGAGGATTTTACACCAACCCTAGCCTTTCTATTTTAATTTCGGCTGTGCTACTGAGGAGCACAGACAGTTGGGTTCCTATTTCTTCCCAACTTGTCATTTTCCACCCTCTTTCTTATGGCCTTTTGTTTTCCAGAGGTGCTCTGCATATGGATTTATTCTGACAAAAAAATGCTGTTTGTCGTGTTCATAGTGTTGAAGCAGACAGACATGAAGCAGTTATCATTACACAGCTGTACTGGACAGATTAACAACATGGAGTAGCTACAGACCACATATTTCCCAGTTCTCTTCATGAAAGAGGAAGAATTTCTCTTCTGAAATTCTTGTTTCAGTTCTTGTAAGGTTTCGCCAGAATTACAATGGGAGCTCAGTCTTTTAATCAGAGAGATCACATGTCCATTGCTGTTCATTATTCTGGTTTTGGTTTCTAATATGCAAGTGGCTACAGAAAAAAAAAATCACTGCTGAAAGAATTACAGCTGCAGTCTGAGTTGTTTGCTGATTTAGACTTAAAACATCAAATATTCCTTTTAAGCTGGGTGTTTTTGCCATTTCTGTTGTACCTTAGTAAGTCTGAACAGAGATGTCTGGAAATGGTATGTACTTCAGATCTTTAAATGTAGATGCTACAGAGGTGTAAGAGTACATTTTAGCTTGAACCGATAAAAGCTGTATGCTCTTATGCATAATAGATTATGTTTTAAATGGAACTGCAAAGCAAATAAACCCAGTGTTGCTTTATACAGCTTCCCATTGTTCATGTTGCAGGCTTCTAACTGTTTTAAAAGCAACCTCTGTGGACCTTTGTGGGTCTCTTTCAAGTAACTGTTGTTTAATTCTGTTCCCTTAAAAAAGGAAACCTTGTATTTCTATCAGTGACGACGCAGAGTTCATTAGGTGTATAGTGCTGTTGTCACTCTGAACACTCAGGGTGTTCAGTACTTACTTTGGGGATCATGACAATGTTCTTTTCATGTATTTGTTCAGTAATAGGACTGGTTGACGATAGCTTTCTGCTCTCTGTAATGTTTGAGCTTTTCCTTGGTTGGTTTCTGCTTAGATTTGTCATAGAATAAGTGACAGATTAATGACTTGTCCTGTTGGAAACCTGAGAGTGGGGTTTCACTAGTGTGAATTGGACACCTTGGGGTATTGTCTGTGGTTGTTTAAGGGTCAGGCTAAAAAAGCCAGGCTTACCTGTTGTGCAAGTCATCAGCCCCATAGCCTGAGGGTGGGAGTTGCCCTCAGTCAGGAAATCTGTCAGGATGGTGTACCAGTAAGTACAGCTGGGGGAGTGGGTAATGGACTCTGCCCCGCACAGCCATATAAATGGAAAGAGTGTGAAATTCTTGTGCATATACACTCCCCCACAGGCTCCTTTTCCACACCTCAGCAGAGTGCTGCCCCAGGTGGAGCTTCAGTAAGCCCTGCCAGCTCTGGGGCAGAACGTAAGTCTGCCATGGGAGCCTGTGCTTCCAAATGTCTGCTGTCCTGCTTCAGGACAAGTAGGACGGCAGGCTGGCAGATAGTGTAAGTCCACAGGGCAGTTCAGTGGGAGACAGGCCAGGTAAAATAAATAATTAACTATATCAGTGAAATTATATTGGTGGGATGGGGGAACCTTTTGTTGCCAGCAAAAGGCTTATCAGGCAAATAGAAGTTGCATAAGTTCAGTGTCTATGTCATTTGGGAAAAAAAAGGAGTTGAAGAAGGATCACAGACCTTTCTTATTGCCTCTACATCCCAGAAGTCTGTGAGTCCTTCAGCCTACGCATGGAATATTTGCTCCTGGAGAGGAACTAAGCAGACAGTATCTCTTTGCCATTGGTAATTTCATGCAGTAATTGAGCATACATCAATCTGCAGCATACGCAGCCACTCCAGACCATATCCCATGTGTACACACACGTGCAGTGTCAGCTTTCTCTTTAGCATTTGGTCCTTTCTCAGAGGGTTTATAGGCCTGAATACAACTGAACTCTTCATAATAAGGTTTTTTTCCTTTTAATTTTTCTCTGGTTTAAATCTCTATGTGTGTTTTGAAATGTGCATGCAAATGAGTTTTGACTTTCTTTTTTCTTCCATTTTCGTATTTGTTTGCCATAGTGGCCGGGAGGGTGGCAGAGGTTCTGCAGCATTGCTTAGGGGATTGCTAGTGTGTGACTGAAGGTGGAAGATCATTATCACAGGAAGAGGTTCAGTTTTCTTTTTGTTGCTGATGCTGTTTTATGAAGGACTATAGAAGTGAAATCTGAAGGAAATAGTGCAAGAGAAGAGCACAGTTCAATATTTGCTCAGAATTACATCAGTGCATAGTGCAGGTTTGTCTACGTGTGGAAAGACATCTTTATTAAAGAGATTATGTTAAACAGGAAAGACAGTAAGATGTTATTTATTGCTGTCTACTTTCATCTACAACTAAAATACACTAAAAGGCAACAAGGATAATGAAAATACACATTTTCTCATCATCTGTTCTGTTAATTTTTTCTCAGAATTCTTTATCATTTTTTTAATGGCACTAAATGATTCTGGCAAGAGTTTGAAGCCAGGTATGTTATATGTTACGTAGTGTTATTTCCTTTGGTGATACAATGCCATGTTTTATTTTAATTTGTTTTAAAAGGCTAAGTATGACCAATACCACACCTTATTCAAATATTCTAACTGAAATAAAAAAAAAATAATAGTTTATGCATCTGACTGAAATGCATTCAAGGTTAAGATAAAACAGTCAAGCTGTTCTGTTGCTCATATTTTGAAGTTCATTGTTGGATGCAGCCCATGGCTCTGCAGTGCAGAACATTGACTGGGACATTAGCTGCTACTGAGTGAGTGAGAATCCTTTACAGCTCTCAAACTTCAGTGATTTCAATGTCTAATGATTGCAATATGCTCATGATTAACTACGTAATACACTGTACTGAAAAAAATCCTCAGATGGTGAGGTGAAGGCTGAGTGCACTGGGGTGATGTTGGTATTTTCCTGCCTAATGATTGCAATTTTGAAGTCAATTGGTCAGAACTGCTCAGGGTTTTATTCTTATACTTGATAAGTTTCAGGAGTTTATCACAGAAACAGTTTCGTTTTGCTGATAATTGGTACATTGACTGAACAGAAATGATTAAGAGGTTTCTGCATTTAGCCTGTTCCTCTCCATCTCTAGACTATGTAACCTGATGAGATGACATAAGCCTAACTAAAGAGAAAGCACGATTTAGTTTCTTTGCTATGGTAATATTTTACCTTTATAAATCCATTTTTTTCAGTTAAAGATTACTGGAGCAATTGAGGCAAATATTGAACTTTAGGTCAAATTTAATTCTGAAATAATTCCATTGATAGTTCAAGTTGCTTTGATGTGTTTTGCTATCTTAATGTCTGTAGCTGCAAGTCATCTGCATAAAGTTGATAGGTTGGATCTCAGGAAGAAATTCTTTACAGAGAGAGTGGCCTGCCCAGAGAGGTGGTGGATTTTCCGACCCTGGAGGTCTTTAAGGTGAGACTGGATGTGGCACTTAGTGCCATGATCTAGTAATCAAAGTGGGGTTGGATTAA
>JAWWEV010000095.1:56682860-56694795 GCA_035583235.1 Hafferia zeledoni | reverse complement strand
TGGCACTTAGTGCCATGATCTAGTAATCAAAGTGGGGTTGGATTAAGGGTTGGACTTGATGATCTCAGAGGTCTCTTGCAACCCAACTGATTCTATGATTCTATGAAGCAATGTTACTAGATTTACTTACATTCAAAGAACTTAACCCTATGTATCTACTTGGCCATCTATCTGTCTAACAGCCTTCCTTATGTTTGTATGTAATGTATATTTGTTTACAGAGGCTCAAAGTATTCAGTCATTCCTTGGCTAATAATATTTTCATTAAGGTTGACCATAGCACATCATCATGCCATGAACAAGAGCATTTTGAGAGAAGAACAACTGGTCAGAGGACTACTCATTAGTCCAACCTAGGAGAGAGTTCCATCAGGATCCTCCAATACGTAACATGCTATGTTTTTGTTCTTGATACAAGCATGTATTTGTATTGTTGATGGGAAGCTGAGTCACTGAACTTTCAGTTTGCGGTGTTTCATAACCATCTGCTTCACCCTTACACTGGTAAAATCACAAATGAGCCTGCAAGAGTGTCTTAAGAAACAGCATTGTAAAGATATGCATCTCTTAGACTAAAATCTAAAATAACTTTATTTTCCATTGAAAGTGAAAATGGATGAACATGCCAACCAAGTGCCAGTGTACTAGTAAAAAGGCAATGGGATATTTGTGTCAGAGAAACTTACACTTGTTGGTCTTTTGAATAATTTTCCAAGTATCAGTGAAACTTACATCTTACAACACCTCTCTTGTAAGGTGCACTGGCCTCTGGTTTCCTGTGATTTGGCACTGACAGCATGCAGACCCAGTTCTTGACAGGACTGTCAGGGTGCCAAGGAGAGGCTTTGCAAAGGGAATATCTTGAGGTACCCAGTACAGAAAGCTACCAAGCATGTCAGGACATGCGCTCCCAGGGAATTTAGGTACTTGCCTGCTGTCTGGAGGTATCTATGCAGGCCCTTTTTTTTTCAAACTGACTGAATGTTTTGTGGCAGTGGTTCCCCTTCCTTCAATAGTGTATGATCCTGTTCTGTTCCCAGGGTAGAGATGTCAGAGTGCTCAGCTGTGATACTGCGCAGCACATCCAGTCCCACAATTAGGCTGCTCTGGCATGAAAATAGAGCCTAAATGTTTCTTAAAACCTCTGAATTCAGGCCTTTTCTCGTTTATCATTTATCTGTGAAGGTTTCTAAAACTTGATCTCACAATCCCTAAATCCTTTTGTAAACCTATGACTATTTGTGTAAGACTACTTGGACACTGGCATCTTGCGTGAGTGCTTTGGAGTGGAAATGAAGATGCTTGGTGGACACAGCTCATTAGGAATGGAGATGTCAAAAGACTTTTTAATGAGCATTCAATCTGCTGTCTCTTGGGTCAGCTTAAAGAGTTCCATTTGTGAAGTGAAACTCAACTGATGTCAGTTGACATAGGTTCATGTATTTTTCAATGGAATTTTGCTCCAAATCCGTCTTTTAATACAAAGTAGTTGTGAGATTCTTGCCTCTCTGTGATGTTTCAAGTAAAAGGACAGTTGCGGCTCCAGTGTACTCTCTGTGTGAGATCCAGGAGCCACTGAAGTGTGAAGGATACATCAAGCCTTTGACATCTAGGATATATTTAATCAGTAAAGAAAAGTAACAGCTGATTTTTCACCCCCTACTGCTAAAGTCTATGTATTCTGATCCACAGATAAATATATCTCGTTCTTACAGCTTAACCTCAGGATGCCTTGTTGTTGCAGTGTGGTTTCTAACCAGCTTCTGCTCTCATGTGTTCTCCAATAATGTGTTTTAAAAAACTTGGAGATAATGGAGAAGGTCTGGATGAGATTGTCTTTCAGAGTATTGCATTGATAAAATAATGTAGTTCAATAATGAGTTTATGAACCCAAGCATCTGGTACTGCATAAGTGCCTATCCTTGCATTCAGATATTTGAAATAATATTTAAGGTGATATTTAACGGCATGGGAAAAAGTGACATACAGTTGCATCAGTGTGAACATCTGTGGATTTCAATGATGAGAAATGCTCTTAGGTCAATTTTAAAGCAATATGATTATGCGAGTCTTGTCCTAATGTAGCTTTAGTGTATGTCTCATAACACGGTGAATGTTTTTGTCTCAGCTCATTACAAAGTCTATAGATGCAAAGGTTTGGGTGACATCAAGGTCTGTCCATGGCTTCACTGGAGTGCTTCAGGACATTTCAGGAATAATGCTCTTTCATTGTCCCCATGTCCAGCTTCACACCTTTCAGTAGCTATGCAGGTTTGAAATCTGCCTGGGGAACATAGCTCAGCCTCGATACGCAAAACCAGTCCTCAGCTGGTGTGCTGTATCTGCCTTACTGATTCAGAGCCAGGATGGATGTAGAGAAAGGGGTAATGAAGAGATAGTGGTGGAAAAAGTGAGGGAGAATAGAGAGCTAAAGTTGACTAGGTCTTGGTAGAAGAGGCAGAGGAAGTGATAAGGATATAAACGCGTAATTGGGGAGGGGAAATGGAAGGACAAGTGTGAGAGCTTGAGTCAGAGAAACAAATGCTGCCAGTAAGAGCATTTGAGGAAAGATCGTGTCTAGGAGGAAAAAAAAGTAACCCTCTTGAGAAAAAAGGAGAGTAAGTGTTACATTCTAAGGGAATGTAGCATTCCACATTGAAATAATTAAACTGGGAGTAAAGGAGAAAATAATTAACATTGATACTTTATGAAGAATATAGACTACAGAACATAAATTAGAGTAAAAAATCAGAGCAGCATGTAAGTAGTGTATATGTATTCAGTGCTTCTGTGTAGGATAAAACAGGTTTTACAAGTATGTATTACGGACAAAAGTCCATATGGACAGATACCTGAAGTACCATCTTTCTGTTGCCATTCATTGAGTTCTTAATCTGAAGCATAAGGCCTACAGATCTTGCAAATATGTATATGTTTTTTTCCTGTGGATAAAGAAGATAGCCTTTATTAGTCTCATTCTTAGAAATAATTGGCCCTTTTATGTTTTGCTTTTTTAAAAAAGTCAAGATGGATTATCTGATGGACAAATTACCCCTAAAACATTACAGTGTAATAAAATCATAGGATATTTTTAGTGGTGGCCATGATCAAATTCAGAATTGGGTTAAAATGAATGTGTGTCCGTGTAACTTGTGAGTCTGATTGTGAATTGTAACTCTTTGGCTGAACTAGCATTCTCATTTCAGGCAAACAAAATTGTGTTAATTATAGAAAAGCTTTTGGATGTATATAGCGTAGGCTTCTTAATAAAATACTTTAGTTTTTGGCTGCCGTCTGAAAACTAAGTGCTTGCATATTTGCATTTATGAAGTTGAAACAGGTTTGTAATATCTGTCAATGAGATTTTAAATATGGATTGTAATCCCGATTGACATAGATTTGCTCATATGAACAGGTTACAGCAGGGAATGATCAGATAAGGATTCACGAGGTCTGCAGTGGTACCGTGGACTGTGGTAGGCAGTCCAGGAGCTGCAGTGAGATATGGGTCTGTTGCTGGTCCTTTTATGTGCATTTCAAAAGCAGCTGTCACAGTATTCCAGAGGTAAAACCTGAAACAAGACTGGTCATCATTAAAAAGGTGTTGTTCTTGTTGGTTTTCAAAGTCCCTTTTAAGCTGGAGATACCCAGTTTTTCTGAGACCTGCATGAGTTAAAATGGAGAAGGGAGATAAGAAGAGTATCTGGATGTATTTGAAGATTTACATAAATGCTTAAAGTATGAGACATTCTTACTGCTGCTACAAGAAGTTCCAAGTTCAGAGTGTGTACTGTTATGAGCAGCCTTCTCGTACTGTACTGTTAGCTCTGTCAGGCAGCTCATCCACACACTGCACCACCATTTGCTTGGTGGCCTCTGCCAGAGTCACTCGGGGTCACTTTGGGCTGTGCCCCCTCCCAGGTTACTTGCTTAATGGTGTATAAGCACTGCACAGCATTAACCAGAGCAGTCCTTTGTTATCAATGCTGGTTATCATAGTTGTCCAGTGGTTTGGTTTGAAATAGACCTTAAAGCTCATTTTGTTCCAAGCCTGCACTATGGGCAGGGACACCTTCCATTAGGCCAGGTTGCTCAAAGCCCCATCCAAACTTGTCCTTGAACACGTCCAGCAACCTGTTTCGGTGCCTCACCACTCTCATAGGAATTAGAAATTTCTTCCTAATATCTAATCTAAACCTACTGTTTTCTAGTTTGAAGCCATTCTCTCTTGTCCTATCCCTATCTGCCTGTGTATGAAGTTGCTTTCCCTTTGTTTTATAAGCCTCCTTCAGGTACTGGAAGGTTGGACTGAGGTCTCCTCAGAGCTGTCTCTTCTCCAGGCTGAACAACTCCAATTCCCTCAGCTTGCACTCATGGGAGAGGTGCTTCAGTCCTGTGATGGTCTTTGTGGCCTCCTCTGCACCCACTCCAACAGGTCTATGTCTTCCTAGCGCACCTGATCCTTCAGGATCTTGACATGAAATTCCTTTTGATGTTTTGCTATTTCCTTGTTGCAGCCTCCTTTGATCCTACACAGAATTGTAGACTGGTCTCTTCCGATCACATACCCAAAACACAGCACCATACAAGCTATTGTGAATTACAATTAACTTGAGCCCAGACAAAACCTGTGCAGTACCATACCTTCATACTGGTGATTCAAGAGATAGCTAACACTAAGCGATGAGGACGTGTGTCAGTCTGTACTGACACTGGCTTTTATGGGAGTTTTTCCCCCTACAGGGAGAAGGAAATACATTGTTAATTATTTCACAGCTCAGCAAATCCCTTTCTACCCTCAGTAATGACATTTAAATTGTGAATTCCCTTCAAAATCAATGGAATTATAATGAAGCAGAAAGAAGAAACTTTCTCTCTTTTCATCTTGTGTGCTTTCTTTCCCATATCCCAGACTGCAGATCACTTTGATCCTAAATTGTAACAATTTCTACCTATTTTTGCAAAAACTAGAAATGTTTTAAAGTGCGATTGAAGCATGTTAAACAAATATTTGTATCTGGTCCTAAGATTGCTTTTATTTCTATGCCTCGTTTTTTGTGTAGATTTAGCCACTAAATCTGCATGAAAGTGAACTCTTTGGTGAAGTGAAACACCAAGTGCACTTCTCAGGATTCAGGGTAATCAAGTCAGGTCAGGACAGCATTGTGCATTTTATTTTTCAGATGATTTATTTACCTGATCAAACGCTATTTTCCTTCACTCATTCGCTTTAGAATTAACCTTTGAGCACTTCTGTTCAACGTATCTTGGGGAAGAGTATGTCTGAGGGAGAATCTGATTTAATTCAGATTTTGTTTTTTATTTTAAGACTTCTGGTAGCAAAATTTAGTAGGGGATATTTAATAGACCTTAAAGATTATTGACATTTTTATGCTTTCATGTATTTAATCCATTAGTTCTGAGACACTTTAATATATATATTTCTGTTTCTTAAAGAGGAGTGTCTGATATGTATCTACAGCAGCAATAGGCTGTGGGTTAGAGACAGTCATCTGTGTATTCTGAAGGCAGCCTTGGGAAGATCAACCCCCTGCCTTCTATTCTTTGAAGAGTTTCCTCTTTCATGCAAGAGAAGTAGTGTGTATGTAAATGGCTGCAGCCAATGCTGTTTCTTAACAGCATCCTTTCCAAAGTGTTACAAATCTGCTGCTGAAACTGTGATCACTGAGATCCGTAGGTACTTATATTTACAGGCAGAGCAGCAGCTATGTGTTCCAGATTTGCAGAATGCTGTATCTGAAAGGTGGAGTGTAATGGTCACTCTTCTAGTCTGCTCTTCGCTGACTTGCAAAGAATCCCAGCTGTATATTTTGTGTACCAAAGCTTAGACTCCTAACCTTGCTCCCATTTAACCGTAAGTGCTCTGGTTCTGCGGTGAAGGTGGCCTCTGTCTGTCTGTAGATATATGTGTTACAATCCCTGTGGGTATATAGCATCTGTAGATATTTGGCTACTCCTCCTAAGGAAGCTGAGGCTCTTCTGTACAAAGTAGCTCTTGATATTGAATACTTCTTCTTTCAAAAGTGTTTCTACTGCTATGCATTCACGTAGAAGGCATTTTGTGTTGGCAGATGTTGTTTTGGGTGTGTTACAAATGCTTTGTCTGATAGGAACAGGTTATTGTGTATCCTGAAAATGCTTGGAGCATGAATTCAGCTGATCTTGCTTAAGGAAATGAGATCTTCCCCAGTGATTGTTTTGTCTTTGGCTTTCATATAGAGGTCTACTTAGTCACCCGTGGTGTTTTCGCAAAGCCCCATTGTCTCACCAAAGACTGAGCGGTGTCTTATATGTCTCCCTAGCTTGATTGTGATCTCTTAGAGAACTTAAGCAGTTTTTGAGCCATGCACTTTAATTCATTAGGGGCTTTTTAGAAACAGGACAGATGTACTAGCTTCATCTCTTGGCTGGTGTGAGTCCTCTTCCAAAACCAAAATGGTTGGGGATGCAGTGAGAAAAGGGTAAACCAGGAGAGGGGTCTGGATTCAAGGACTCAAGGAAAGCTGCAGGGCTGCCGTTGCCTCAGTCCCATCCTGTGCAGACAGTAGGAGATGGAGTTTGGGTCATATAGTTGTAGAATCTGAATTTCTTTTTGTTTTGCAGACACCTCTGCCACTCTTTTTTTTTCCTTCCTGTGTTCCCTGAAAATAGCCGCTCTGATGTTACCCTTCCACATTTGGGACCAGGTAGCCTACAGGTCATGAAGCAGCTGCTGGTACCTCAGACTCTGCTCTGCTCATTCACATTTGTTTCCAGGGCTTCATCTCCAGAGAGGTTTTTATGCTTTAACAAGTAGCTGTAAAGTGAGAGGTAAAGGAAGCAAGTAGAAGGGTAGGTTCAACATGGAAATTTTGTCTCAGTTTTGCTTAATTTAGCCCATGTTATACACAGAGGCTGACTGACGTATTTCCTTTGCTGCTGTGAACATCCTGTGGCCTTGGGTCAGGGTTAGTCTCTCCTGTGCTAATGCATAAAACACCTTCCTAGAGCCTGGGCTGACATCTAAACTTGGAGCTTGCTGGCCTACTGGAAAAGCCCTGCCTCTCAGGCTGTCTTAGGCTTGGCACTTCTGTCCATGTGTCCTTCTCCTCAGTCCTCCAGAGATCACAGAATACAGCATTGGAGCCTGGACTCTTTTTATATTGTTGAAAAAGTTATTTATTTCCAGGCTTAACACCTTTTTCAGAGAAAACAGAAAAGTCATTTTGTGTTGAAGTAACCATACTCATTCCTTACTAGCTCTTAATTAATGTGTTGGCTATTTTTTTCCCCCTGACAAATTGGTGGTTGTCATTGCTCTTCTTTTAGTGGAAGGAGCACAGTTCAATATGCTGCGAGAGTGAAAAACAGCTGTTAGGCGTAAAATTACAGGCAGTTCATAAAGCCAAAACAGAATTTCTATGTTTTATGTACACACATTCACCCACAGAACTACAGACAACATTTTCACTTTTTGCTCGTGCCACCTCCTCCTTTCTGTAAAATTTTTGTCAGGCTTTCAGTTGTACATGCATTTTTTTATGTGGAAAAATACAGGCTTAAGATGCCCAACACAGATAATGTTTTTGCTGTCTTTCTCTCTTGCATGTTGGCTCTGCTGTCTTCTTTGGGTTTTATATGCCTGGGTGGAGACTGTAAACTTGGGAAGGGGATGCACCTAATAATGTGCAATTATCATTTTCTCTATGGCTGCTATGGCTCCTATCCCACACAGCAAACCCCGCACAATGTCACACAGGTCCTGTGTCTGAGAGCTGAAAGAAAGGCTGACACACTTGCTGAGAAAGATGATACTTCTCTGTAGCAGTTTGGGCAAGGAAACCATGATGTTCAAAGGCCTGTTTGGGTAAGACCTCAGTGTGTTGCCAGAATTAATCTGATGATCACAGAAGATGTGTAGTTGTCACACAATGACTTCACAACAGAGATCTAGCAGGAAGATTAGTATGTTCTAAGCACCAAAGGGCTCCTGTTTTGTAGTGTATGGTATTCAACCGTATTGGCAAAAAAAAAAAAGTTCTCATTTTTTTTGTGCCTCAGAGTTATCAAGTCCTTTATCTTTGTGCAGTCACAGAAAATAGTGTGGTGAGTTCAATTTGTTGCAGAAAATATTTTGTTCTCACTGAAGTAATACTATAGTCCATGACTGAAGGCCAGAAAATAATATTTTAACTGCCAACTCTTGTATCTCAATTTCACCAGTATTGCACAGGAGTAATTTTACTTTACTTCATAGTAGTATTCTGAGATTAATTGGTTTATAGTGGTTTATTGATAAAAACCAGGACAGTCAAATCTTGTCATCATTGTGATATCTGAAGTTCAGGCTGCAAGAGCAGTGTCAGTTTCAGCACTAGATCATCTCTGCGCCTCCAGCTGAACTCTGTGTACTCACCTGCCATGGCTAGTATGAGAATTGTAAGCTAGTCCATTTGTCTGGTAGCAAGTAATTGTGTTTTCTTTTTTCTTTTTTGCATTTTCTTGAGCAACATTTACATTTCTTTTTCTTTGAACTACATATGCAGTTGTTACTCTTCGTGGATAGATAGATACCTTAGGACTTGACATTTCAGGGCTTTGCTTTTCGATGACTTACAAGAAGAGAATTTCACAGTTCATGCTTGTGGCTGTGCAAGTTATTTTCTCGGGGAATCTGACATTCCTTGATATATTGGAAAACTTTTCATTATGGGTTTGAGAATAAATAAAGAAATCATTTCCTAACCAAGGTGGTCTCTCATGTACAGCTTCCCAGACTGGAAAATTTAAGGCAGATCATGCAAATGCAAGGTTGAAATAAATGAAATATTTAGGGAAGTGTGGGTGCAGAGGCTGAACAGTTCCAGAGTTTGGTTTCTCATTGTAGGTAATCCAATGTAGCTGCAGACTGCTGCCCAAAGGCAGCTTTTTCACTGCTCCCAGCTAAAGAGGAGTATGAGTATATGACTATATAAGTACACCTTCCCTTCGACCAGTGTTTATTTGTTAGAGAACTGGTGATTATGGCTACTCAGTTTTTAGATGCAGCACAAGCGAGAGATTAAATGGGTTGCTGTGGAAAGAAGAGCGTGTCTCTTGTTGGTGGCAGCCCACTGTTTAGGTCAAATTAATCATAGTACAAAGCTGCTGTCTCAGAAGTCTAATACTTAATCAATTGTGAGATCTTTTGGTACCAGTGTAACTCACTGCCCTTGCTTGCATGTCTCCCCTATCAGTCAGAACATTTCTTCCTTGGTTTTAGCCTTTTTGCTTCATCCCATGCATTTATATGTTTGTCATCCCAGATATAGCTGTATGCCATAGACTATCTGATAGAGAAAGCCATACGCGTCTTGCCTTGTTCCCGTGTGGTCTGGTTTGGATTTCAATGGGCATACACTTTCTGGTTCCTTTGATGCCCAAGATGTGCATGCTGTAATATTTGCTCCTTCAGACTCATGTTTTTATGCAGAGAGCACATTGAGATAATCTCTCACTGTCTTTCTGCAGCAGGAGGAGCAAGCATGTTGTTGCTGCACTCAGACCAGTTAAGGATTCAGGAGCAGTTCTCACACCAGGCTCTGGTTATAGGTGTCAGGTTAGAATTAACTATCAGAAAATTCGCTTAGCCTTAATACTAATCACTGTAGGGCACCAATGATGGCATTATGACTTCCAACTATTTGTATTTGCTAAAGCAAGTAATTGTGATAACTAGGCAGCTGCATAGAGATGAACTAGGAGAGGAGTGGGCCCGTGTTATTCGATATGCTTTGGGGTTTGCCTGCCTATAATACTGCTGAGAATGAGATGGACTTTCTGAAGATAATATATACTGATGAGGGACCTGGCTGGAGCTTCAAATATAGTATTGAGTAGATTCTATAGCATTGAATCCAAGCTATTTCTGGGCAACCCTCATATGGTAATCTACTTGATAGTTGTATAAATCTTAGTAAAGAAATTGATGATGCTGAGAGACAATTTCAGACACTTTTCTTTTGATTATTACATACTTTTCCCATTTCTGAACCAACTACAGATAAGTAAACCAGCATCTCTCCATTTGTTCATGCAAAAAAACATTTACATAAAATACTTGCTCTTCCTTGTGCAATTTTGTCAAGCTGCACTGATCAGAACCTTATTTTTGCTTGGCCTCTCAATTGCATTGCTCTACATAATTGTTCAGTTTGGGAATGACTGTAAGGAACCTAGTACGTGACATCTTGGTTTAGGCTGAAAAATAAACTCTGATCTTTGTGCTTTGGATTATTGTTTTAGATAGGGCCTATTAAATCAGTAGTAAATGTTTGTTAACTGCACCTTGGGCAAGTGTGTATGATTGAAAGAGACTTCTAAATCACAGGTTTTGGACTGAAGGCCACAGCTTCTTGTTCATGACTGCATTTCATTTATTCTGCTCAGTTTGAAAGAATTCAGCTGATTAAAAAGCGGCAGCCATTAATGAGGCATCTTAGAAGGGAGTGTTTGTGTTTTCTCTTGAACGATCTATTTGTAATATAAGAAAACAGTGTAAATGAAGGAACTTTGTGTTCCCTGTATAACAGTCTCATTTGTTGTACCTGGGTGTTCCATTGTAATGTCAGATTTACAATACAGTTTGATATGCTGCAGATTCACATTTGGTAGAGATAGAATGAAGAGCCTGTGGAGTGAAGAAGTTTCTCAGTACTTTAGTGCAAGCTTGTGTCACACCTCTTTCTACTAGTAAAAACTGTATCTGGAAAAATCTATCCTTGTGATTACAGGGATGGCTGTTCTTTTATATAAAACATGGTAATGTTTGGATAAAATTAAAGCAAGTGCAAATATATAGGAATATTTTGTATTCCACAAAGCTGATTTTTCTGACCTTGGCGGAGAGTCTCAATACTTGGCATGTAGACACATGGCTGTAGAAGTGCTTCCTTTTCTCACGAGGCTAAAAAAATAAAAGCTGCATCACCATCTCTTTTCTCATTGGTGTGTATTTTGTACTGCAGCTCATACACTCTACGTGGTAAACCTATACTTGGATTTATATTTACAGGTTAACAGCTTCTGCTTTGCATATTAAAGGACTGGCGTAAGCCGCAACGATGTGATGTACCAGCTGCAGACTGGGCCCTCAGCCAAGACTCATTTCACATGTGTGTATGTCTTTGTGCAAGGGCGTGCCTTCATTTCTCAGTGCCTTCGTTTCTTCAGATTTTGTAAGGTTTCTTGACGTAGCGCAGATGTATTCTGTCTAAATTTAGCTACTTACCTAGAACTGATGCTCCAAGCAGTGGAATTGATTGAAAAGTATTTTATTTAGTATAACTCCTTAACTTTCTTGAATTAGTACAGCATTTTATTCTGTCTTGTATTTTCTGTCTCATATTTTTGCCTTCTGTTTTTGACATTTGATTCTGTGATGTTTGATTGTGTGAAGGGTGAGAGATCAAAATAAGCTGTTTTTTTCCATACATTCTCTTCTCAGCTGTTCTGTTTTCCTCAGGGGGAAAAAAAATCTATTTTCCCTTCCCTTTGTATTTTGGAGAACGCAAGGAGTTACAAATCTCTTTTTGTGTAAGCCTTTCAGCTTCCTTTATTAAATCAATAAGTGCTCTTCTCTTTGAAATCCATGATTTCTAGACTGTTTATTGAAGTGGGACCATTTAGCCTGGCATGTCCTAGCCTATGCTGCTGTGTTGTGACTGCTGTTTGAGTTCTGCATTGCTGTGTAATGAAGATAATTTAACATTGTTGACAAAATATATACTTCCGTTTGAGTTGTGTCAATAATACATTTTCCTGTGTATAAAGATTCATTAAGAAAGGAATTTTAATAATGCATGGAGAGGGTAGGGGTTCTGCTAATGAACAGGCTCCAAAGTACCAAAAATTATTTAGCTAGGATCCATTTTAATGTGTTTGTAAGCAGGCAAAA
>JAWWEV010000095.1:56626353-56682804 GCA_035583235.1 Hafferia zeledoni | reverse complement strand
TAACCGTAATAGCTTTGTACTTGCATTATAATTTAGTTATCACAGGGGCAGTAGGGTTTGGGGTTTGTGCTTTATTTCCTTACCTGGCCAGTATAGTCTGTGGGGCAATTCTTGTGGGAAAAATAAACATACTTTCTATATCCTCAGGTAAGTTTCCTCTGCTTGCACTACCATTATTGTTATTTTTATTTGTTACTATTGGCACTTAAATGGGAGTTCTTACCTCTGTGCCCTGATATGAATTGGGAAAAGAGGGGAAATATTAATTTAATACAGAAATCTGTGTATTCTCTAATGAGGCTCATGCAACTCATCCCCTTTAGTGCTTTTGAGTAAAGACGCTATAGTACTTGGAAGTATAGCCCAGGGAGAATTTTAATCATGAAGAATAGTTTCCATCTGAAGTTTGTTTTTCTCTCACATGAAGAGGTAAAAAAGCCCCTGTCAAAAGTGGGATTGAGATAAATTTTAGAAGGATTGTGTAAACTGGGGGAATGGAGCGGTACTAGGCCTCCATGATGATTTGCATCAGTCCCGCTTTGCCATATACCTTGTTCCTCACTCGTTGACATAGACTGGAAACAGGGGGAGGAACTGGTCCTACTTGCATAGCAGTTTTTGTTGTACAGAAATACTCAAAGCTACTAGACTTCTTTCACTATTTAGTCTCCAATGGTATCAGTTATCTTGGTGAGGCTTTATCAGTGGTTATCTGCAGGAGTTTGAAAAGATCATCTTAGGATAGCAAATAATTGAATGGTCTAGATCAATTTAGCTGTGCAATGTATGCAGGTGAACCTACATTAAAGACAGGAAAGCCATGTTGTCACATGTGTTAAGTATTTGCAAAGTCCTGGTATGGGCATTCCCTCCCTGCTTACCTTCAGGATCTCACATTAAATTCAGTCCAGTTTTGCTTCATATTTGTGTGTTCCTGTAGTAACAGACGTTGATTGAATGAGATCGTGTCTTTGCTTGGGTCGGTAGTCTTATAATAATATATATCTGTGCAAGGCACAGCGAGGCCTATTCTTGCATGAATTTATGTTGTAGAAGTAATTTATATAAGCTGTTCGTAATTAAAATCAGTTAAATTGATTTTTGTTAATAATTGTCTAATTAAAGAAATTTGTAAGCATCTCAGCTTTGATACTGGCCTAATATTGTTTCATGTCTTCCTTACTGTGTTGTCAAGGAAATGGCAGAGCAAATGAACATCACTGTTCTGGTGACCCCTGAACTCCTGTGCCCTTTCTGCCTGCTCTATCCAGCAGCTCAAGGCAGCAAAGTTAAAATTTCTTATTTTGGCCATTTTTTTGCCCTTTGTCTCATCCTTCTGTGCCTGTTTTCCCTCTAGAGTTCCTTTGCAATGAAATGTGTGGTTGGGTGGTTAGGTGGTTTGTTCCTTGCCTGGGGTGATGGATCAGATGCAAAAGTCTGACACTGTGTTAAATATGAGATACTTACTCCACTGAAGCCACAGAGGGCATCAGGTTCCTCAGCTACAATTTCCAGGACTCACTAAGGTCATACAAAAGTATTTAAGCTAGAAGTTATTTAACTTTTTGATTAAAAACTCAACTGCATGAAGTGTATGCTTCTCACAGAATTTTTTGGTTTAGTGGACACATGATTTTTAGTGGTTAAATAAGTGATGAGGAATTTTTAGAGTCATTCCATTTTACATAATTAAGTGTAGCCCTTTTAGAGCGCTATGCAAACCAAAAGAAAAATCGATGTAAAGAGAAGGTGAAAAAATAAATAGCAGAAGAAAATTGGGAAGAAGGAGACAATCTGATACACAAATCAGGAAGAGAGATTTCTTAGGGGAGAGAGGGAATGGAGAATTTGACAGTCTTGCCATATTAGAACGAAATTAAATTTGTCTGAATATTAGTAAGCGATTAAAAGAACAAAAAGAGAAAAAAAGTGTCTCTTCTGTAATTTTAAAGCAATGTAATTTGAAGTGCAGGAATCCTTAGCAAAAATAATTTAATAATTTCTTTCATAAATATACATGCACTTCTATTAAAAATGTTTTGGAAATCTTAGCTTTTCACAAAATCTGTAGACTTCTATTTTCATGGCTGACAATAGTTTCCTAGTGTTATTTTGTATTTGAAATTTAGATTTTAGAAACTGTCAAATTAATGCCACCAGATTTTACTTGTATGCTGAAAATGCAGTAACATACTTTTTAAGTTAAAAATAGTCCTGAATTTATTGCCTCTATGGTTTTTTTTTTTACAAGATTGGGAAGCAATTTGGAATGGAATATGAATAGTATTTTTTTAGGCAGCTCAGTTCTGAGAATTAAATTGGTAGGGGATGTGGAAAACAAGTGTTTTTCTGTCTACTGGCTGAGGGTGGCAGAGGCCACAGGCTGTCTGGGCAAAGCTCAGCTGGAATTCTTCTCATCAAACCAAGTGTTGCACTTCATCTGAACATCCTGCTTTAACTGGGGAGAGGGACAAGGACCTTCTTCTTTTAATCTTAAAAAATAATCTCCAAGACCCTTTCAGGATTGTGGTTTCTTCTGTTTTTATTCCAATGCTTTTTGTTTCATTTCTTTTCCTCTTATTAATCATTGTGAAATACATATAAGCAAAGATGTTTCTGCCAGATTTCTGACCTCACCATATCTAAATGAAATGTGAAAAATGAAGTGTTTATCTCTATGCAGAGGAAGTAACAATTTATCACTGGAAGTAAAGGATTGTCATCATGATCAGCTTGAAATGGAGGGTAAGAGAAATAAACTTTTCTCCATTCTTTTTTGCTTTAGGGCATAGGGCATGAATGGATTAAGAAATTCCTGAGACAATAATTTGCAGATATTTTGTATTCTGCCTGAGGATTCTGTTCTTACCTGCCCTTAAAAGAAAGAAAGTACAATACAATACTTAGGTAGACTGGTAAAGATTTAAGCCCTGTGTGGACAAATATTGTGTTCTGTGATATATTTTCTGTGATTCTTTTGGAAGTTCTCAACTAAGAAGAGATTTGATATGCCTGCAAATATTTTAGATGAGTTATGCCTACTCATGACTAATATGAAATATGAACCCCGAATGAAGACATTGTGGTTGGACAGCATTCCAGTGTGACCTGTGTTCTCTGAAGTTCTACAGATCTTCCAAAACTAGTTGTCTCTTGTTTAGCAGAGGATTGGTGTGCTTAGGTAGTATTTCTGTACTACAGACTCAGACAGATAGGGACAGTGTGTGGTTCGGGTTTATAACTCTAGTCTTACATGGTGAATGTATTCTGTTTATTGTGGTTATATCACTAATCCTAGGAGATACACTGAGGGTAATTTCTTCTGTGAGGTCAATATAGAATAGCAACACATGCTAGATATTCTTGGCTTAGCTTCTGCATTTGTCAAGATTTCAGAGATGAAAAGGTTTACCAAGAGAAATAGCCCTTCATATATGACAGCTGTCAGTGCTTTGACTGTGTCAGCAGTTTCAAGAAAATCATGCTTGAGTTGGAAAATGGAGTGAACAGAAAACTGTAGTGCCTCTTCTGATACTTGGTTTTACACTTTGGGAGTGCTCATGCCTTTGTTTTTTAGGGGGACGGTTGTTTGTTTTGTTTTGTTGTTTGTTTTTTGTTATTCCTTGATCATATCCCACATACATTAGTCATACTATTTGGTGTTACCCATTTTTAGATTTGCAGTTAGTAAGAAGTAACTGGGTTACTCTCATATTGGGAAATCTGGGAAATGAACCTGTAGATATGTTTTGGTAATGACTTGAGAGTGTGAAAAGGTGTATTCAGCTCTGTGCTCAGATCAAGAGCCATTGAGTTGAGGAATTTATACACACAGGAGACTGATTATTCTGTCTATATCCTTAGGGCTGCTTGCACCAGTGCTCTCTGAAAGCACCGCTCTTCTGGGTATACTTGGGGTTACTTGTGAAGATTTTTAGCTCTGCCTGAAAGCACCTGTCCTGTCTCTTCATATGAGCAAACCTTGATCCTTTTCCCTTCTAAGTGTAAAATCAAAGTCAGTCTGGAAGACTGTATTATCTCAGATAGAGAACTATGAACCATGTTGAATATTTGTTATTGGACAGGTTTAACTGGACACCTGTGTTTTCAGTGGTTCTAAAAGAGAATGGTGTTTGTGCTAGGTAATCTTTAAACCTGAATAAATAAGTTTATCTAGTAAGGAGAGAGCATGGGAAGGCAGGCTCATAAAGTACTAACTTTTGCAACATAGCAAAGCATTAGAGAAAATTGCCTCAAAGTAACAGGAGGCACTTGAGTTTAAATTAATATATATTCATATTTCACTGAAAATGAGCATAAATGGCTTCCCTCTTAAGCTAAGAATAAAGCAACTTGTGGTCTGTGTTTACATACAAAGCATAGGACCTCTTGGGGTAATGTACATTTGGGTGGCCTTCTGTATGAAGAGAGCAACTCTGCCTTCTTCTGCACCCAGAAATATTTCTTCCTTTTAATGCTTGCTCCTTCCATGGTGGCAAAGAAAAAAGCATTGGCTTCCCCCTCACCTGACCTCGTCCTCTCCCCTTTTGAGTCAGGTAGGGACACACACACACAGGTGAGGGTAGAATGGATGCTCAGAGTTCAGAATGCTGCATGGCTCTTTAGGTCCTGCTGAAGGAATACTGGATACTGGATGTGTATGGTCACAGAGTTGGACAGTGGAGAGCAAGAGGTGCCCAGTCCTTCTTACCACCTGATGAGGGCTTTGTGATCCCCCTTGAAATGAGCTTCTCCTAGACCCCATCCTTTCAAAAAAACCTCCATTTTTCTGTCACCCCTTTCACCTCACTGGAGTTTCATTACAGTTGCTCTAGAATGGGTGCTTTGCCTCTTCTGGGAAAGACTCTCTGCCTGTGCTGCTGAGAAACCATGAGTCAGCTTGCTCAAGGGAAGGAGGAGGAGGCAAGGAAATCTCCTTTTATGATGAACCTTCCCACACTTCCTGCTGTTTCTGTTTTAGGTGCACTGGTTCAGAAGCTGTGGGCTGTTTTCTGCCTGACTCTCAGTGTGTGAAAATTATTCCTTCCCTAAGAGGGATCACCTACTTTTCCTGATACTAAGTGTCAGTATCCCACGCCTTTTCCCATTTAGAACAAAAGCAATAATCTTTCCACTGGGAGCTGGTGTTATGTGGGGGGACACTGGGACAGAATAAAGTCCTTGCTGAGCTCTGTAGAGTTTCGGAGTCCAGCAGTGTTGCAGAGGTTTTCTGAGTCGCTCCTTACACTGAGAAGCTGCTGTTTACTCTAATCCTGTGGGATAAATATGTTCTCAGTAAATTCATAGGAACTCGCATTCTAACTTAACTAAACCGTGACTGGACTCACAACAATTATAGCAAAGCATTTTTTGGAAATAACTTACCATATATTTGAGTATGTTATGCAGTAAAAAAGCCCCACATCTGGCTCTGTGTTTGTAAGATCAGATTCTGAGGGTGAAGGTAGCAGTGCTGAAAATGGTTTTATTTTTTCAGTATGACTGGATAAAAATGATGACAAAAAGATAACTAAACAGTGCTGTTCAGTTCACTTGCTGGAAGCATCTTGCAAGTGCTTCAATGCTATTTCTTGCTGGAGTTGAGAGTTGCTACAATAGTGACAGGAACAGAAAAACAGAATTGCTTCATCTCTGTTCTCCCACCCACGGACGTTCCTTAGTGTGGAAAATGAGTCATCAAGAAGAGATATTTTTACTTTGCAACAGACATTAGAGAAATGTTGATCTTCAGACAAACTGCGTGTCAATTGATTTACCAGTCAAAATGTCTGATCCTGCTTGCACAGATCTTATTTCCTTTGGAACTACTGGGAAGTCACAGGAAGAGGTGACCAACATGAGCTCCCCAGAATTCACAATCAATTCAGGTGTGGCTCCCACTTTGGCTGTGCCAAGCTCCTGGGGAATCTGAGTCAGCTTTGAAAGAAACTGGGGTAGATCCTCAGTGGAGATTGGTGGTCCCAGGCTATTTTGCAAGCACTGCCCCAGCCTGCCTGCTGTGGAATCATGGATCAGCTGGGACAGGGCTTGTTTGCCAGCTCAGCCTCAGCTCCATTGGATATGGGCAGGGATATTGGTTGCTTTTGGAGATGAAAGCTTTGGCATATCACAGCCTTCAAGCAATGTTTAAGAAGTCTCCAGCTGTAAAGTTAGCATGAACTGATGCATGAGTCGCCCTTGGTTTGAGAACATAATCATGCAGGGGAAACCTGCATGCTATGCAGCAGGATGCTGCTGTTTACCATTTGAGAATTTGGGCTCTAATTTAATTTGTATCTTATTTTGGAGTATTAATCTTCAATATAATGAGTAATAAATACAGGCTTTTCATCTGTCATTTTCAAAGCATTTTGCGAAAGGGGAGAGGAAGCATGAGGTTGAAAGCTATTTAAAGGAGATAATCAGTTGCCAGGTGCAAAGCAGAGGCTTCATCCTCATTTGTTTTCACTGGACCACACTTTAATCCCTCTCAGCCCTTCAGAGGCACTGATGGCTCTGATGAATGTAAAGCTACATATCTACAAGCACAAACTAGTATTTATTACCCCAAACTTATTTTCTGGCAACTTATTACCTTTTGAGGTAATATTTTTCCTCAGTAAAAGCAGAGATAATTTCACAGTTTATACATCATTATTACACCTTTTACTACCTTTTATTAGTATTTACTCTCAGATACCAAGTTTGCTCACTTGGAAAGCTTTCTGTATTGTTGTGTATTGGGTTTGCATGACCAGGCTTTGGTAGTGGGGGTGCTAAAAGGGTTGACTTCTGTGAGAATCTTCCAGAACCTTCCTTTGTGTCCAACAGAGCCAATGCCAGCTGTCCCCAGGATGGATGTGCTGCTGGCCAAACTGGGCCTATCAGAAATGGTGATAACACCTCTGTGATATTTAAGAAGGAAAAGAAAACCTATTGCACAGATGTAATTGTGGCCAGAGAAGAGAGCTGTGAGCAGAACAACTCTGCAGACACCAAGTTCGGTGAAGAAGGAGAGGGAGCAGGTGCCGCAGGTACCAGAGCAGATTGCCCTGCATGGTGCAGACCGTGGTGAGGCAGCTGTGCCCTGGCAGCCCATGGAGGTCAGTGAGAGTGCAGAGATCCCCGTGCAGCCCGTGGATGAGACCTCAAGCAGGTGAATGCCTGAAGGAGGCTGTGATCCCGTGGAAGGCTCGTGCTGGAGCAGGTTTCCAGCAGGGACCTGCAGGCCCCTGGAGAGAGGAGCCCACATTGGAGCAGGTTTGGTGGTAGGACTTGTGATCCTATGTGGGACCAATGCTGGAGCAGCCTGTGCCTGTAGGACTGCACCCCATGGAAAGGGACCCATGCTGGAACAGTTTGTGAAGAGCTGTTGCCTGTGGGATGGGCACATATTGGAGAAGTTCATAGAGAACTATCTCCTGTGGGAGGGATTCCTTGCTGGAGCAGGGGAAGGACTCCTTTCACTGAGCAGTGGCAGGAGCATCATGTGATGAACTGACTGTAATAAATCCTTATCTCCCTGTGCCACTGAGGGGGAGGAGGTACAACTGGGGAAGGAGGGAAGAGTGGGGGGAAAGTGCTTTTAAGATTTCTTTTCCTTCTCATTATCCTACTCCAATTTTGATAAGTAATAAAATTCACTTTATTTCCCCAAATTGAGTCTGTTGTGCCCATGATGGTATTCAGTGAATGAGCTCTCCCAGTCCATATATCAACTCATGAACCTTTTGTTAAATTTTCTCTCCACTGTCCACTTGCGGAAGGGACTAATAGAGGGGCTTTGGTGGGTACCTGGCATGCAGCCAGGGTCAACCCACAATAGTAAGTGATCTTTGGATGTTTATGAGCTGTGAGGATTATAGTTGGTATATCTTTAACCATAGTTTGGTGGGTTTATCATTCTTCCTTTATGGATATTACATGAGGAGTTGACAGTTACTTGTGTGAATCAAGCACAAAGGCCATGTCTGCCAGTGCTAGCCTGCCAGAGGTGAGGTTGACACAGGTCCATTTTCCTAAATCCAGCTGGTAGTGAGGTAGAGCACATATTCCCAGTAGGCATGATATGCATCTATATCTGTATATGCCCCCACTCTCTGCCCCTGCCCCATATTCTGCTCATCACCAGCTAGTCCAGCTTGCTTCTCATAAGAGGCCATACCACACTTACCCAGTGCGTGGCAAGAAAACAAGAATCCTGTTGACACAGAATCAGCCTCTTTAGTTCCCCAGTTCTTCTGTTTTCCCATCCTTGTTGCCATTCCTCTGCCCCTCTGTTTTCCCGTGCGTTGCCCTCCAGACCATCTTTGACCACCTTTGGTCACTCCCATTACAAGTCTTTCGCAGTTCCCAAGTGCTCTTCCAAGGAGCCCCATGAAGTGTCCTGTGCCCTGGCTGTAACCTCTCAGTCTTCTAGATGCTGCAGGAAGTGTCTCCCATTGACACCCTGTGTTGGATGCTGGTCCCAGGCCATGGAGCCCATAACACCCCAGGTCAGCTGTAGCTCCCCTGGGGCTCCCTTGGCAGATCAGGCTGCTGGTGCTTCTTTGCTGACTGGTGTCACTGCGAGTAGTGATGATCACTCCACTTGCCAGCAACCAGAGTGAAGTCCCAAGTGCCCTCATTTCCAGTGTATCTGCTCAGTGCTTCCCACCACCAGCTCCAGGGATCTGCAAGCTGCTGCCAGTGGCTTCAGCTGTAGACCTCGTTGTCATAGTTGTCCGTGGTGTGTGAAGGCTGTGGAGATCTCCCTCGACTGTTGAGTCGTACTGACTCATCAGTCCGTTTCCGGGTAGTTTCATCTATTAATAAACTGGCATTACTTTCATTTGTGCCTAGGCAGAGCTGAACTCCTTGAACCCCTGTGTCTGTTTATTTAAATTGTGTGATCTGAGTGCCAACTGCTTTGGGTGAATTATAATTTTCCTCCTTTTTTTTTTCTTTTCTGCTGTAGCTAGATTGCTTAATGGATCATAAAGCAGGTATTTCACTTGCATCTCTCATGCTGGATTCTCATGGAAACATCTCCTTGCTTGCTCCTCTGTGAAGTTTTTTGACAACATGGAGGCAGTTTTTCCCTATAGAAATGGATGTCAGGGCTCCTATTGAGTTTAGAAGCAGTGCAATATAGAAATGTAATTGCTAGGCATTCCCTGTTCATGTCACTTTCCATGTCTTTTCAGTCCCACACATTCTTTTGGTTAAAGCATACATTCTCCTTACCCCTCTCTTCCCTGCCCTCTTGTATAGAAGAAGGCCTGGCATGTTGTTTTCAGTTCTTGCTTAAGGAAAGGAGGTTCATGTGTGCCTGTGGATTTGAAAGAAGAGGTGCAAAAAGACAGACAAAACAACCTTTGACTTAGAATTCTGTTCTTCTGAGGGCATAAGGTCACTGAGCTCACTGGATTGGCTGACCCTGAAGGGAAGAATGGCCTCCTAAATTAATTAGCTAGTAGACCTAGACCTCCAGTTGTCTGGATGAGCTGTACCCTCTTTGTTTTCCTGTTCAGATTTAGATTTTGACTGTAGTTTCTGCATGCACAAATACTTTGATGGTAGTAAGTACAGCTCTGTGGAAATACATTGTGAAAGTAGTTGATGCCTCTGTTTGCCTACTGTATCAGGCACATTTACTGTATGCTGCATTTCTGTTTCTCTTCTGATGTCATGAAGTAAATATAGGACATCAAATTGGATTAGCTTCATTTTACACTTACTCAGTAGTGGATCTAGTGTCCTGCAGAATGTGCTTTTTATTTTTAAAACTAATCAAACAAGTGAAACATAGTTACTTCTCGATAATTTAATTCCTTTCTCATTATTGTTTTGAAAGACAAGTGGTTTTGATGTTAGAAAGATGTTCATTAGGTTAGAATCAAATGGTGAACTCACAGAAGGTGAGGGACAACAAATTGTTTAAGAGATTGAATTTGAATTACTGTAATTTCTCATTAAAGCTAGGATCATTAGTGAAGTATATCAAGCAAAAGCAGTTTTCTTTCTCATATTTCAGTGTGATTTGTGTTGCTAGAAACATTGTCAAACAGCAAATCTGTAAGCAGAGGATTTGTCTGTAAATTAAAGTAACTGTCTCTGTGTGATTTTTTTTCTTGCAATTTTGCTTACCAGTTTTCTGTAGCTTTGCTGTGTCTGCAGCTCTGTATTGGCTTTGCTGCTGCTGTAAAGCTTTTGGCAATGATAGGATCAGTGGCTGTGCAACTGTCCTCATATTTAGTAAAAGTCTTGCATAATTGCATTGTCCCAGTAATGAGGTATAGCTATACCTCTTGCTCCAATGGGCCTACCTCTTGTTCCCATCATCTCTTATACTACTAAGAGACATAACATCAGTAAAAATTCAACCTGTTAAAAAAATCAAAGTGGTTACTACTCATCCAATTCTCTTGGCAGACAGTTTAGCAAATGTGAGGTCAGTAAAATCCCCTTCCTTTGAGAAACAATGGCAACTGGATGGTTAACTGCCGTGATGATGTTTAGTGGAAGTTAAAGGGTAAAAAAAATATAGTTGGTGTTTCAAAAGTAAAGATCAAAGTCTTTATTTTATTGAAAATGCATAGCAGTCACTTTCATGTGAGCCTTTTAACTTTGTTATCTGAAAAAATGGAAGTGGCAGGGTTTGGTGGTTTGTGGAGGAGCAAAACAATGTTGTCTGTATTTGTTGGATTTTCGTTGTGTCTTGCTCACGGTTGGATATACCTAGCTAAATTAGGCAGGTGGTTCATGTAACATTTGATTATATTATCTGATGACTTGAAAAACTGTAGCAAAAACTTGTCAGTCCTAAAACTCCTACTGGGATTGAAAATATCTGTAATTTGGCAGGAGACAATCACTGTGAAAGACTCAGATCCTGCAGATAACAGGTTTTTCCATCATTGAAGAACTTCTTGTGAGAAAGGATGGTTTCATCCAGTGCCTGGGATAGAAGAGATCGCTTTTTATCTAGCACTGACTATGGAGCTAACACAGTTCAGCGTTATTCCTGGGTATTTGTTTCCCACTTATAAAGCAGAATCATCCAGATTGGAGAAGATCTCATAAATCATCAAGCGCACCACCAGACTACGTCCCCAAGTGCCATGTCCATACGTACCCTAAATTCCCCCCAGAAATGATGACGGCCCCAACCCCCTAGGGCAACATGGGTTGCCCACCAAGGCATTGTCCAAGAACTTTGGTGGTGTTTCAATGGCACAGAGGCCCAGAGAGAATCCAGCTGAGAACAAGAGCAGTAGGTATGTCCCATAGTGGTCCACCAACTAGAGAAGTTGTGAGGAGGGAAGGAAAGGCTTATATATGATCCTTTCAATTCAACCAGAGTTCTTCATTTAAGTATTACATAAGGTGAAGTAGTCAATGATAAGCTGTTGTGTGGTGTTGGTTTTTTGGTTGGGGTTTTATTTTTTAAAAAAAGCGTGAAATTTGTTGGCTTTTGTTACTAAATCCATTGTTGTTAAATGTTGTTAATTAAAGCTGTTTGATCTGATGGAGTGATTTAGGCTAAAGTTAGTTTATATTTTCCTTTGAGTGCTGGGGATCCTATACTGCAAAAGCATCCTATGCTTCCACAGCCTTCTGAGTAGGAGCTGACAGCACTGCATGCCCCAGGAGGTGACTGTGTCAGCAAGAGGCCAGGTCTCACACACTCTAGCATAATTTAAAAATATTATGAAGCTTTGCAAATGTGCTTTGATTAATATGTCATGAGCTCTCCTACACTAATAATTTCTGTGGCTTAATAAATCACTGTAAGTATTTTGTTAAACAGTAAAATATTGGTATATTTTTCAGGCCTTTGCTATATGTGTCCAGGTGTGAAAGGAGACTGCTATTTTTCCTTTTAATTTCGCTGGTGCAAATAAGTGGTATAGCTTTACTGTTCCATTTCACCCCAGGCAGTAATTTCAAATAGTTATCCCACTTCTCTTGGGCTTAATGACGCTATCAGATGATGGAAAGTGAGTGACCTTTCAAAACAGAGTAAACTATAATATCTCTGCAACCAAGCTCCTTGTTTTCTGTTCTGGAAGGAACAGCCTCTGTGGTAACCCTGTGGAACCCAAGGGGGCTTTGAAAGAAGTGGGGGTGTTTATTGATTGAGGTGGTGGCATGACTCACATCACCATTGCTTTTGATGATAAACAGTTGTGTGAGCAGGTGAGCAGTTTGACCCATGTTTGCTTTTAAGTTTTCCAGGGATATTCTTCTGAGATTAAAATGCTCAGGCCTGCTGGAGTGGTTCAAACCTTAGCATAACTACTTCTACAGTTATATTTTCCAAACCATTTGCAACAGTGTACCCACCAACTTGGAGCAGTATTACTTGTAGGGTTTTCTCAGGTCACTGAGCTCACTGCCCTCAAGAAACCGAACCTCAGACTTTAAAAATAATCTTCCTGAGTGCTCATTTTTATGTTATTTTGGCTTTGCCTATTTGTAACTATTTGCAGTTTGGTGTTTTGTATGTTTTGTGTATCCCATGACTGAGATGACACTTTGGATCTTGGTGAAACTGGCCCATATTTTAAGATGGAGATGTCTGAATCAGATTTTTTAATTTCTATAATTAGGTTCCTCTGTACAATGACCTCACTAAACAAGATGACAGGCACTTGCAGCTGCATTACTGTGTCCAGTGATGCTTACTCTGGACTCTGGACCACTGCTAGCCATGCAGTCCTTAAAGTCACTGCAAGTGCATGTGGTGTCAGTGAGACATCAAGAAGGGAGAACTTAGTCTTTGGTGTTTGATCCTTTTTTCTTTCATACATGTAGTTTAATTAGTTTTATTCTCTTCGTGCCATCTAGTTTTTCTTTACATTAAGTCTTCATAGCTATGTCTTTATTAAAGGCTCTGAGGAGATCTTTAGATCAAGAACTCTATTAGTTAAAGACATACTGGTTTTAATCTCACATTACTGTAAGTTTTCTGGCCATGTTTATGTCAATTCTCTAAATTTACTAGAAATGCTTGATAGTAGAATGCCTGGTTACAAAATTGCACCTTACAGAATGTTTCTTGACTTTCTTGACATCCAGAATCTTCTGGATGCTTTCCAAATTTTGGTGACCATTTTGGTGGGTGTGGGCTAAACTGCACCATGAGAACAAGGAGTAAGGAAGAGATGAAGGAAGTACATCATGTCTGACATTTTTTAATCGCAAATTTGCTGATGAAGAAGCTGACAGAAGGATAAACCTTCACTTTTTTTTTTTTTTTTTTTCCTGAATGAGAGTTTTGCCTATGGACTTTCATGGGGCCAGGATTTGACTGAGTGCTTTGAAAAGCATGTACCAATTTTGAGTACCTTAGCATGAGTCACATTTCTCAGAGGTATCTCCATGCTAGCTTCATCAAAGGTGCTTTGGTAGCCAAATCACTTTTAAGATACATAAATTTCTATTGAAATCCATGATAAAAGGAAAATTTTACCTTTGTGAGTGAGTACACTGCCTTACCTAAATTGGTGGATATGTACTGTAGGTATTTTCAAGGGAATATAAACAGTTTAAGTTTTCTGACTGCCATTTCTGCACAATTATTGTTGACTAATTTTTTAAAAAATCTGGATTACAAGCCCTTATTTTTCAAAACTGCTGATGGTTCCTGCTGATTTCTCTTGGAGATGTGGTGCTTCAGCACACATGAAAGGTAAATCAGTGTTTTTAAAGCTTTGTAGTTACAGATTGCCTTTTGAAAAAGTGTGCCTTTTTTCTTGCTGGGAGGCATATAGCAAGACACAGCTGGGAATAGAACTATCTCTGCCTTTGCAAGAATATGCAGGCTTCCTAAACCAGTGCTTCATCTGACATGTAATTAGGTTTTTGAGAAGACAGGGATCTAATTAAGACTGATAGAGATTTTTTTTTTAATTGTATCTTTCGAAATTAAAACAGTATTTAAAATCTTAACTACATGTTGGGGTAGGTATCTGTTGTTATTTATTCTATAGTTTGCTTAGCATTTTCTGTAGGAGTGTCTGCCAGACAATACTCAGATATGGTTGTTTGGGTATAGTATCAAATTAATGTTCTGTGAACAGTCATGCATCTTGAAGCATTCTTTGGCTCAAGAACAGCCTATGTATTTAGAAATTGGTTTTAGATGAGCTGTTACTAAATATGCCTAAATGCCAAAAAAAAAAAAAAAGTTCAATATGCTTTCGATGGTATTTTGTCATGAAGAAGAAATCAGATTGTGTGATACTCAGGTAAAACTCATGAGAAGTTTTTGGAAGAATGGTTTCAGATCTAGCCAATGCTGCCACTTCAAATGCCCAAAAAGAACCTGAACTGAAATTGCCTGCTGTTCCCTATTATTCTGCACACTGTTGAAATACAGTTCAGGAGTGTGCTTTTGAATTTTTTCTCCGAGTTACATTGAGAGTCATACTCAATGTCATATTCAAGCTACAGCTTTGGTCTCCGAGTTACTAGTGAGAAAGTCAAGTAACATTTACTCATTAACATTTTACTCATTGAAATTACCAAGGAAACACAGTTGCTGGTAACCTTGCCAACGCAAAATTTTTCAATTAATTCTACTGCAACTCCTTTTTCATCCTGACTTTAAATGGCTATGTGATTAGCCATCAACCTGGTCCCTGTGAGATTAATTCAATGTTGAATGGTATTCTCCATTTCTAGTATTCAGTCAAGTTACAGTTTTTCCTGTCATTTCACATGAATATGGCTTGCCATTTGCCTCGGGGCCATCACATTAATACAATACCCATATGCATGTTTGTACTCTGTAAAACATGTAGCAACAGTCAACACATTTCCTACCACAGTTCCTCATTTATTTGCCATGTTTTGAATACCTCTCTCTCTGGACCCATACAAATTTTTTTTCTCACTGTCCTGTTTTGCCAGACTGATGATTATTTCTTGATGATTGCTGTTCTCCCCCCAAATTACTGGCATCTCTCTAATGCTAAGGGCCCCAGGACTGAATGTTGTGTTGGGAGTGTACCTCTGCCCTCAGACTAAAACTGTCTTACCTGAAAAGAAAGGAAAAAAAAAAAAAGATCCTTTCTTGTCATCTCACACTGAATTTTCGATTTTATTTGCTGTTGTGAGTTCATGCTCTTCATGACCACAGCAAAGTGGTAGAGATGTTACAGTGAGGCTCCTGGTGTGAGGGTTGACCTGGTCTCCTGTTTGATGTTATACCTTTTATCACTGAAATTCTTGGCTCTTTTGGGTTGAGGAGACAAACACCACTGGCATTCTAGCTAACCATGTAGCACCTCCTTTTGTGTCTCAAACCACAGAGAGCAGAATAGTTTTGACCGTGTTGCTGTAGTGGGACAGCAGGATGAGACAAGCCTTCAGATTTGCAAGTAATCCTTGCAGCTGTGTGGCGCAGTAGTCAGGAACAGCAGTTGTTGCCATGGATTAAAATGTGTGCAGAATATGGGTCTGTGATAATCATAATCTAGCCATTTTCAGAGGTGCTGCACTCCACCTTACCAACTTGAAGATCAGATTGTGTGTGCCTGCAAGCAATAGATAAGTAAGTGGCTGTAGGTAGGCCATTGGTCCTGAATTATATGAATAGATTAAATTGACATAAGTAAACTGCAATGGGCAATTTCTTAGGTAACATCTATTAAAAATCTTTGCTTATGGGATTTTTTTTATGTTGAATGTGTGCACGTTTATTTTCGAGTATTTCTTAAACCACATTCAAAGATTGCATTTGAAAGTGATATGTTGTATTAGTACTGATGTTAATGGAAGCTGTGAGTATGGAACTTTCAGGAAAAAAATAGTTTTAGTCCATAAATACAGCATTACAGATGTACCAAGAGGTATTTGGGGCTGACTTTATAGAGAGAGTAAAAGGGAAAAATTCGAATTTTCTGATATATCTCAAAAAATTAAAGAGTATTTAAATTTTTTACTTTTCCCCTGCACAGCAATGCTGTTTCATGCCTCATTAGATAAACAAGCAAAATGCCAGCTAATTAATTAATGTGTGGAGTTATCAAAGAACAATGCCTAGGACTTTCCTCCTTTGCTGAGTACTCCATGGAAAGGAAAGGAGCCATTCCACTTGTTAGTGACAGAGTGAGATTAAAGAGTTAATGCTTCCAGGTCTTATAGGTAAAATTGACCAAATTATTGAGGCCAACACTCAAAACTTAATTTTTAGGAATTTATTGCAGCAACAATAGACAAATAATTCACCGCAGCAACTACTAGACAAATAAGCAAACAGGACATCCTAGGAAATGCCCTGGGCGACCAGCTTGGGAGCCTAGTGCTCCCAGCTGGCTCGCAAAGACCACAGCTCACAGGCCTGTTTTTTATAGATTATAATAGTCCCCTTTTTTAGCCAGTTCCTCTTAGCTTTGGCTGGTGTTTGCTGCTCGTGATTGATGTTGTAGAAACAACAAGCCGGTGGCTAGTTTCTCTTCTTAATCCAGGTTTTTCTATTTTCGTGTATTTCTCGGCTTCATCCATCTTGTGATAGGTGTCCTTCTTATTTTTAGGTGATCGTACGGTGGTCCCAAAATAATTTCAGGCATGTACAGTTTACATTTTCATATTAATTTTAATTCTACATGGAAACTCTACACCTCTTAATAGAAATCATAAGATATAAGGCTTCTATATAAGACCAAGAAGAAATCATCACAAGACACATCTGGGGAAATATTCCAAGCCTTGTGGTTAGGCTTTGTGGTTACACAATTAACAATTTTTAGCATACACAAAATACATTTAAAAAAGTACTTGGTTCTCCGTTCAGGCCTTGCAAGTTTCTTAAAAGCGGCAGAGCTTTAATCACAATGACATGACAAGCTTTGCTTTATTAAAACCAATACAAAAACTTAATATCAAATTATCAACTCAATTTAACAAGGAAATTTTATATTGATCACCTATTTATCACACAGGTATTTATAGGGGCTTTGTATGAGATTTTAGGTTTGATGACTGTTAAGATGCTGAAACTATCTGCTAAAATGATCAGGTAAAATTTCCTATGACAAGACACTCTCTTCTTGGATCACTGTTCAGTTTGCACTTTGTCTTGTGACTCTGCCCTGAGTTCAGGATAGTTTCTTTTTGTGTCCTTTTATTTTTGTTATGTAAGACTGCAACACAGAAACTTTGTACAGGGGTTGGATGAGAGGCTTCTAAGTTCAATTGACCAGAATTGAGAGTCAAATTACTAGAATTACAACTACAGAAGACTCAGAATAGCCTTCCAATAGCAACACTGTGGAGCAAAATCTCATGGCTTTAAGATAACTCTTAATTGGCTCCAAAAAAAGCATATCAAGGTGTCTTCTGACAGTAGTGCTCCAAAATGAGAAGATAGAAGCTGAAGAGAGGAAGAATTTTCTTCTTTAAAAAAAGGCCACAAAAAATCCGAACCGAAACAAAAATCATCCAGCGGAAAACACATAGTGCAATCATGGAAACAAATAGGACTCATGAAGGCTAAAGGCTATATGCTGCTATGGCTGATGCTGAGCTGAGTCAGGAGTTTATCCTGAGTTGTTTTGTGCGTAGTTTCCTGGAGAAGGCTGAAATCGGATGGAAGGAGGGAGAATTTAAATCAGTGGCATCAGTGGAGAGAAGGAAAAATACAGAAGAGAGGTTTAAAGTGTATCAATGTCAAGGGGAGGGAGCTGGGCCTGGTCAAACAAGGTGACTGCAAGAAAAGGAGGCTTTTGTCATTCTGGGTGAAAAGGTCAAATTCTGGTATAATGGGATAGTAGACAACCCGGTTTTGCACAAGTAGGTATATCTGGATGTAACTCTTTCCAGAGTGATAGACAGCACATACTTTTTCCCCCTCCTCAAGTGTCCTTGATTTGTTAATTTTGTTTTTAGAAGTGCCTGCATGTTTACTGGAGTGATGCTGAATCCTGCCAACTTTGATGTATTTAGAGGTGTCATGCCTTTTTAGTTGGAAGCTTTGCAAAAGGGAAATATTTGAGCTGCAGTTTTGTGTCCCCTTTATTTGAATGACATGCTAAATCAGGCAGTGCGTGATGAGTAACATTCACCATTTGATTCAGATGCACTTTGGTTGCATGAGCGGACCAGTAATTCAATTATTCTTAGTGACAAATGCAAACTATAGTAATTTTGACTCGGTGGCTCTGTACCCCCAGGTTCTGTCAAGAAATGAAAGCAGTGCCATTTTTGATGCATAGACACTGCTCATCTCTCTTTGGAGTAGTTCACATCTGTCATCAATAGATATGCCTCGGACTTTTCATATGTCATCGCACACGCACATTCTCCCACATCCAGAGGAAAATATTACTCAGAGTCACTTATTACTCTTTTTTGTATAAATGCTGGTGGCACCATGGGGAGTTTTGATGTATAGTGAAAGGGGCATGTGCACAAATTTCAATTCTTTGCTGAAGTCTGGCTCTAGCAGCAAAAAATAGCTGTGACTGATGCTGGATCATCAATTGTTGGATCACAAGGCATATGGAAACTCATTGAACTAAGGTGCTTCAGAAGGAGATTTAAAGTGGCCTGTATATTGGAAAAAAACTTGCTGACATGCAGGCATGGACATTCAAAACATTTTAAAAGGTACTTGAAAAGCTATTTAGAAATCCATGAAGATTGTTTTGATCAAGAATCTAAAAAATAGTGTGCATGGGAAATGGTTCACAGTCCAGTAGTGTAACAAGCAGCAAATACGGGAAAAAAAACCCAACACAAAACCAAAGGAAAAAGGTGCTCACCAAAATTTGCACCCTTTGAAATTTTTAGGAAAGTCATCAGTGAAGTACTTGTTTCCAGAAATAACAGAAGTGTGGCAGGGGGTCAGAAGTCTTTTAGTCTGTGCAGCTTGCCTGTAATCTTCTTTGACAAGTACTAAAGTCTGCCTTGGACATCGGTGTTGTCACTTTTTCCATAGCTGTGCAAATATTTTTGTGGAAACTTAGATCCACCTCCTTTTAATTTTTGTCTCTTTTGTGGAGACTTCTAGTTCTCTTTTCCAGAAGATAAAATGTTGTTTTTCACTGATTGTTATTCTGTTTAATGACATCAGTTTTAAAATCATGGCTTTAAAAAAAGAGTAAGTGCTGTGCTTCAATAGTTACTTCCCAGTGTAAGAGCAAAAAGCTTGTATAATTATTTGTATTTTAAAATGCCTTATGCAAACTTTTATTTTCAGAATCATGAGATTTGCTATCTTCTGATTTCTGTTATGATTCTAACACTGCTTTTCTCTCTGTCTGGAGATACACTTCACTTTGTGGGTACTGTTCTATGCAACTAGAATTTTCACTTGTTTCCATTTACGATTTTGTAACATTACGGAGACTGTATTGTGAAGGTATCGTGAATGAATGGAACGCAGTGCTTTCTGATTTGTATTGCCTAATAGGATTCATGGATTCACAAAACTCTGTGAATTTTCTCCATTGCCTACGCTGCTTTCAGAAGGGCTCTTGATGCTATTTCTCCAGGATATCCTTATAGGCTCAGGAGGGTGTGGACTGGATGAGTGGACAGTGAGCTGGACTGGGGCCTGGCTGAATGGCTGATCCCAGAGGGTCATAATCAGTGGCACAGGGTCTAGTTTGGAGGTCTGTCACTTTTGGCATCCCCCAGTGTTCATTACTGGGTCCAGTAATGTTTAACTTGTTCATCAATTATTTGGATGAAGTACCAGATGCCTCCTCAGTGGGTTTGCTGATGACACAAAGATGGGAGGAGTGGCTGATACCTTGAGTGCTGTGCAGCCTTTCAGAAGGATTTAGGCAGCATAGGAGAGATGGGCAGGGAAGAATTGTCTAAAATTCAACAAGGGCAAATGCAGGGTCCTGTACCTGCACCAGTACAGGCTGGAGGCCAACCTGCTGGACACTGCAGAGAAGGACTATGCACTGGAGCAGATTACCCAGAGAGACTGTGAATCTCCCTCAGTGGAGATATTCAAGAACCATCTGGATGCAATCCTGTGCATCCTAGGAGGACTCCGGTTGAACGAGGAATTTGGACCAGATGACTCACTGTGGTTCCTTCCTTCTGTGCTTCTGTGATTTGCAGTAGAATCATAGAATAGTTAATGTTAGAGAAGACCTCTATGATCATTGACTCCAGCTGTTAACTCAGCACTGCTGTGTACACCGCTAAACCATATTCCCAAGTGCCACACCCATACACCGTTGGAACACTTCCAGGGATTCCACCACATTCCACCACTTCCCTGGGCAACCTGTTCCAATGCCTGACCACCCTTTCAGTGAAGAATAAAATGTGCACTATATAATTATAAATATGCATTTAGAAATACATTTTAAAAGTCTCCATATTTTTTTGCTGAAGACATTGTGAATGCTAGCAATACTTGATTACAAAATCTATAAGATAAGAAAATTCAGAATGGTGTCATAGTTCTGTATATATTTCTGAATATGATCTTTAGTGGAGCACTTTTTCATCTGTTATTTGCTGGGTGGGGTGGAATCTTTCAAAAGCTTCAGAGTGAAAAAGCAAGATTATTTTTCCTGTAGTGTAATTTTTTTTTTTTTTTTACAGGCAGCATTGAAATGTAATTAAGTATTTCATAGCACAGCAATCATACATACCAAGTGATGAAATACTTTGTTAATTCATTTGTTCATAAATTATTGAAAAACGTAACATTTATCATTTACATAGTTGTGGCAGTTGAACACCAAATGGAGAGTTTGAATTAAGTTTCTTTGTCCTAACTCTAAGTAACACAGTAGTAATTATTTTTATTTTTAAATTGCTATTGAAGTTACTTTATTTGTTCTGTTTTCAATATGGAACAAAATGGTTGTTTCCAGGCTGTGACTTTATAAGACTGGTCTTTTATTGGTGTCCATTGAACGGAAGATACCATTTGGCCATAGAAAATTGCTGCTTATGGCTGCTGCGTCTCTTTTGCTGTTATTTGCATGCATGTAATTTGTGTAAAAATTGGAAGGCAGACTTGACATTGAAGCTTTTTGAAGTGTGTTTAAATATTAGTTTTGAATTGTAATTCTCTAATTCACATGACCTTATTCCCATAAGGTCAATTACAAAAAAAAAAAAAAAAAAAAAAAAAAAAAAAAAAAGCTTTTGGGTTTGATGTTGGGGTTTTTTAAGCCAAATTTTTAGTATAAATACCATACCTCGTTCTTCATCTGGCTAATGCCTAAATGCCTTCCTCTCCTATTAGTTCTCAAGGCACTTTTTCAAAGGTCAGTTATTTCAGAAATGCAATTTAAAAGTTTTGTTTGGATGGAATCTCACGGTATGTCCTCTGAAAATTGTAAGTTCCTCCCTGTATTTGCTATGTGATTTATTGTCAAGCTGTTAGGTTTCAAACTGTATCTCAGAACAGTTACTAGAAAAGAGAGTGGCTTATATTCATGGTGGAATGCTCTTTTGTTTGAAGAAAAAGGCTGGTCAGAAGTAAAGCAATAGGAATGGCCTGATTTCAGGGTCAAGTGGTGGTCTTATTGAAGTAGAAGAGGAGGGTAAAGACTCTGACAATAATTGGAATCCACTGAAGAATTTAACAGCGTTTCAAAAACAACCAAAGCTTGAAGATGTGAATGAAAATATTTTCTGTATAATTAATGGACGTTTGTGAAGTGTTGATCTACTGTTGCATGTTATGTGTAGATACTGAAGATGATAGAAATTTTGAGAGTTGATAGCTAGAAACTTGTAGAAGAATACAATTTCAATTGCATCTGTTCAATTCGACCTGTTGCTTCACCTGAAAGTGAGTAAAAACACCATTTCTGTATCATGTTGTGCTTCAGAAGTATTATGCAGGTCTTAAAAAGGCCGTTTTGTTGAAAGTTGTCACAAGTATAATTTTATTTTTTGTATCAAAGTTTCAGTACTGTTTTTTTCGTCTCATCAGCTTGTTCCGATGTTGACGTAGGCATGTAACAATACTGCGGTAGCGTCTAATCATACGTATTTAAACACAGCTTGCTTTGCTGAATCTAAGTATTCTTCAGCTGTGAAATTTTGCACATCTCATTAACTTGTTGCATGACATCATTGATGAGTTAGATCTGAGATTTTGGGATATTGTAAACAAATTATAGTATCTTCTGAATTCTGTAGTTCCAGATGCATTAATGCCAAGGTCATGAGTTCAATCCCCTGTGTGAGCCGTTGACTTAAGTGTTGGACTCAATGATCCTTGTGGGTCCCTTCCAACTCAGAATAGTCTGTGATTCTGTGAAGTTTAAGAAAGTCCTATTTACTCTTTTCTTGTATGCTGTTACAGATTAGCATTAGACTACTGTAAGACTTAATGTGACAAAAAATCTTGTTTCCTTTCTTCAGTAAGTTTGCAAGCTATAACATTAGGACATGGAGCTCTGACTCTACTAGTGATGACTAAAACTGGAATAGAAACTGGATCACAGTTTCCACACCTAATAAAGCAGTAATTCAGTTGTTGTCACGGAACAGAGCTGGTTGAATTGTCATAATAATTCCATTGACATAAATCTTAAACTTGTGCCAGATGCTTCACTCTGATCTTGCTGTGCAAAACAGCTGGAAATTCAGCTTAAAGGGTTTCTTTCCTAGAGAGAAACTACAGGTGGCATAGAGCTGAGATAATGTGGAGTTGATGGGAAGTTACATCCCAGCTACGATGGGAAGCTACATCCCAGCTACAGCATCACTATTGTGGCTTCAGAATGCTTGTTTGATCCTGGAGTTTGTATTGTGATAGGTAAAGCTGCAGTTCAAGGCTCAGGAAGCAATTTTATAAATTTATATAAGGAGGTTAAGCTCGTTCTTTTTATGAATGTGTTTTATCAAAGTAACTTTTGCTTTGCTGTCTTTTTCAGTTTTCATGAAAATTTTCCATTGCTCTGGAATGCAGTTTTGGGGTAACATTTTGTCTGGTGGTATAATCAGTTTGGAATCTCTACTCCTTTTTAACTAGCTTTGAGAAATTATAGTAATGTCAAGTGCAGGTGAATCTGTTGTTTTATATTCAGTTGGGACAGATTAACCTGAAAAATAGCAATTACATGATGCATCCCCATCTAGCTGATGAATTATTTCTCCAATGGAGATGAACCGTTGCACAATCATTTTTCTGAAGAAGGAACAGATGTGGTTAAAACACACTGGAAAATGGTTGCAATGAGGCCCCTGTGATTAAAAGTGTTACTAAGCCAAGGCTATGAATGCTAACATTACTTCAAGCAATAAGAAGTTTACATTAAAAACGCATAAGCAGTGAAACGTGACAGTTCCCATTAATATCTCACATGGTGCTGTACTGTTTGTTAAATAACAAACATTTTACTAGGCCCTTTCCAGTATGAAACTTGTTCTGAGCTGAGGGATCAAGAAGCATATGTACTGCAGCATGTCTTCTGCAGAGGGTCTGGGCTGAATAAAACAGAAATTGCCCCATCAACAAGGCTTTGTTTACACCCCAGAGTTTAGCCGTATTCATGTAGCTAAAGCAATATAACTGAACAAGCAATGGTGATGGTTAGAATGTGTTTATGGGAATGGAAATAAATTATAGTGCTATAAGATGTATTTAGTAACTGCAATAAGGTTGTACAGAGGAACTGCATTGCCAGAAGGAAAAATCACATCTCTCACTGGAATAATCATGTAAGGGCCAGGCTTAAATTCATTCCAGTTGCATTTCTGAGTACTTAAACAAGAAGGCTGCTTCAGTAAAGGCTTTCTTAGGCTCTGAGAGGATTTAACACTGAGAGGTGTTAAACATCTGCATCTTTACTGAAGTCTGTGCAGGTTAAGGGCTGTAAGCCGTCACAGTACCATATTTCTGTCTTGGATCTAAATCTCACTGAAGTCAGTGGGAAAACGCTTGGGTGGCTGCAGGACAGGAACCCCTTTAGAGACCTTTGTTTGCCTCGTATATCTTGTTCTCTGACAAATCATGTGCACAGTCAATAGGAAGCAGTTTATCCTGAGTGCAGAAAAATGTGCCAAAGTGTGACCATATGTGACAATCACAGAAGTGAGCTGAGACACAAATCCCAGGGTTTTTTTGTTCATTAGTTTTATTTCCACTTTTTGCTTCCATAGTCCACATATAACTAACACAAGAGGACAAGCCCAAGCAAAGCACCACCACCTCTCTCTTTGGGGGCCCAGGCCATTTATTCTCCCTACTGCTGGATTCGCTGGGTACTGGATCAGACCCTGGATTTGAACAGTCATCACAGGAGCTGCTTTGAGACTATTTGTAACCTGAATTTTCATGAACCTTTTAATTTATTCCATCTCACAAGACGTACAGTATATTTTTTGGTTACTAGTTTCCATACAGCATCATCACAGCAGCTGCAGCCACAGATAACCACATGATGAAGAAAAAGGAAGAGAAACACACTTCCATACGGTTTCTGCACATGTGCTCATACAGTAAAGTCAATCCGCTTCACAATTAGGTTGGGTTGTTGCAAGCCTTACACCCAGTTGAGTTTTGAGTATCTGCACTGATGGAAGTTGTGTAACTCCAGTCTCTGTTTTTGTTATCGGTATTAAAACAAACCCATATATAGGAATTATGGAGGCAGCAAAGAGGTGTGCAAAGCAGCCAGTCTAAAAGAGTAAGATTGAAGTACCTTTTTCAGTAGCAGAAGGAACAAGTCTTGGAAACAAAGACAACATCTGGAAGATGGGTTGTGATGAGAACAGGCTCTCAGTTGACATCTTGGAGTTATTTTTGGTCATATGTTCTTTTTCTACACTACAGTGCAAAATTGTCAGTACTGTACTGAGTTATAACATTTCCTTATTTTGGAATATTTCCTATTTAAAATAGTGATGTTTGATACCATGATGGATTAATTAGATTCAAATAATGCAATCCTTAGGAAAAATACTCCAAGATCAGGGGATATAGATGCTGCCTATTCCAAATGTCTAAAAAATTATTAAAAGATAATAATGGTAAATGTGCACAATGAGGGGATTTTAACTGGCTTGAGTTAAGCTTTGTCTGCTTAACTCACTACAGACATGAACCCACACCATGTATTATTTAAATGTTTAAGTGGACATAGTTTATAGGATTTAGAATTGGAAATAACATGAATTATACAGCAGAAAGCTTTCAGCATGGTGTGGAGTTGAATGTTTTTAATGCAGAAATGAATATTCACACTAAACTTAAAACCAAAAGGACTTTATGGGTAGTTAAATAACTGAGGAGACCATCAGCTCATTTATCATGCTCTCATCAGTGAGTTTAATGAAGATCTCCCTGGGTGATAGGGAAAGCAGATGTGGACTGAGCTGGAGGACCAGGATTGTGTGTATGCGTGACTTTTCTCAGAAAGCAGATTCAGGTAATCCACATAGTGAAGCTACCCTTTAGTGGAACTGTGGCTCTTTCAAACTGATTTGAATGCATGATTTGACAAAAAGGTACAGATACTACATAAAATACAGAGTTTTGATAAGAGAGACCAAGCCATCCAGAGCCTTTGCTGAGGCTAACAGGAATGTACAAAAGTGCCTCAGACAATGAGAAAGGCCTCCTGCTGATTCTTGAGTCAAACCCAAAAGCCAAATGCAGGGAACACTGGACTTTACTAGTTTTGCTCTTCAAAGAGTGACCTTTTTTTTCCCTAAGTCCTAAGTACAGTTATTGTCAAATGTTACTCTAAAGGGAATATACCACAGCCTTGATACTCCTTTTAAGAAGGTTGAAATCAGGATGTGCCAATTTAGCAAAGTAAGCTTTCAAAATGAGTATCATGCTTTTTATTTTCAGCTGAGCACTTCAAAAGCCATCAAAATAGCTGTTACCTTCTGTTCTGAAAACTGTCAGGAACCTATAAATAAGCATAAAGTAATAGAGGAGCAGAAAAAAATGTTATGCCAGCAGTTAATGTTGTTTCTAATTTTGTTGTTGTTTGTTGTTTTTTTTTTTCTTTTTACAGTGTATCCTATTCAGTGCATGTCTCTGAGGATTACCCAGGTACAGTGCAACATTCTTGTACATGACACATGTATGCATGTTACCACGATTTGTTATATTCAGATGAGAATATTTGAAAGGGTGTTGAAGTCTTTCAGGTGCATCTTCTGCTGATCATTTTCCATTTGTTAAATTGTTTTCACAGTAATTTCTCCTTTTCAGGCATCATTTATCAGATGTGTCAGGGTGAGAACACAGGTTCACAAATTTAGAGAGACTGGAGCTTGTGTTGCTTGAGTGAGGAAGTGCCCAGGCTCTCTTTAGCATGGTAGATAAAGCTTCATCTTTGAAGAGTCTGAGCAGCCTGGCATAGGGCCAGCAAAGCACTTCTGCATTAGACCTTAATGAGACTACTTGTGTTCTCCAAGATAAGCATGCAGACTGTGCACTGATGCCACTCAGGGTTAGTTGGAGCGAAGCTTTTGTGCGTGGAACTTCAGTAACGTTAGTTTGTAAAGCTGGATTGGCAAAAGCATTTGTGTAGCCAAACCATGTGGCTAGCCTCAACAAGGACAATTATTCATAGGAAAGACAACCAGGCAAGAGCAAAAGCTATTTTTCCTTGAGCTTATTACCCCAATTTGCTTCACAAAGAGACTGTACAAATGCTCCAGGCAGCACAGGCTGCAGGAAATGGAAGAGGGAAACAGAGATGACACATGCTATGCAAGTAAAGATACATGGTAGTACTGTCGGGTTGCACCGCATTGTTCAGTTCTGCTTATTTAATAGTGTTAGTACCATGAATGATATGAAACCCTCTATAGTTTTTTGGTCTTTTTCCATAACCTCTCTGTAATATTTCTCAAAGAAATATTTCTCATTTTTTTAGAAGCTCTAAAGAAGTGTGACTTTGATCTTCACTGACAAGCAGTAGATTATGTCTGATCAAAACAGACTATTTGAAGCAGATACAGAGAAAAATCAACAGTGGTGTTAAAAACAATGGATTATGTGAAAGAGTGCTAACAACCCTTACTAGATATGTTTTTTTAATGAGTAAAAACTGAAGAGAAAAGTGATACTAGTATTAGTCTATTCAACATGTAGAAGGCAGAGAAACTAAGGTTCATAATGCACAATCATAAATTGATTTGCTGTTTACTCCACTGGGATGACAATAAGTGGAGGAGCAAATAGTTGAAAAAAATCTTCATCATGTGTTATTAACAGTTTCTACTACTAAACCTCACCAAATTTGACCTCTAGGAACCCCTACCTAAATGACAAGTACATGAAATCTCAGTCCCTGGCAAGCTCTTCTGTCTGACAGACCTCAAACTTCCCTTGTGAATGTTATTTGCAGCATGTCCTGGTGGCCTACAAGCCTGAGTGACTGTGATGGCCCTAAAACCTGATGAATATTCTCGGCCATCATCCCCTGTATTTTAAAGGCAGATGGCATTTGAATGTTTCACACTGTAGCTACCACCTTGGACCAGAGAGTAAACTAGCACGTTTGCTGATTAAGATCTAACCCTTCAAGGCTTTGGAAGACCTGATTTTATTCACATCTCAAGCTTTTGCAGGGTGTATTTGTGCTTCATAATGAAGAGGTGTTCAACATTTTAGGAATGAATGATAATGACATTTTTCCCTTTTATAGCTTTGATCGTAAAATACTAATTTTGACTTGGTTAACCAGATTCTTTGTCTTATGTCTTTGTCCTAAATCTCTAACTTAACATTATCTCTGACTGTGGCTCTCTTCTCTGATATGTATTTTAAGAGACGTTTCAGAGACATGTCAGGGTGTGATGGTGTCAGGTCTGGGAAGGTCTGTACTGATGTCCTCTTCAGCTGGAAGGTGTTCTTCAAGTGCTGCTGCTAGCGGATAGAATTCAGAACAGGATATGCTCATCAAATCAAATTTCTCACAGGATAGATCTTTGTAGATGAGGGTTTAAGTCCATTATTGTGTAGCTATACCAAACTTGTATCCTTTGTAGATTGAGTGTATAACACAGAGTGGATTGTCTGGGACAAAGCTGTCAAAGTTGATCATCAGATAAATTGCTAATGCATGCAATACATAAATGAAAATAGGAGAGATTAAGTCACTGTAGAAATCAGAAACAAACTTTTAGGTATTGTAAGCAGAGCTTTGGGTGATACGCATAATCTCACTGTCTGCAATTGCTGTTGTGTATGCAGCATCACCACTTTGGCACTGGTAACAGTGTGTAGCTGTTGCTGAATTGTTTTAGAAAGCATCAAATACAAACAGCTGAGTATTCAATTGTACCTATAGAAAACATAATGAGACCTGACAACTTTCAATAATGGAAGGTGTTTGAACATGTCATAATTATGAATGAAAGTTAAAAATATACTTACAAAGGCACACTGAAAACTTAACAGGAAATATTGAGATGGTATTGTCCGAAAGTTACATATCCATTGCTGAAATCATGAAAAAATAACTGAAAAGTTTAGAGGCAGGTAGTAACAGTTCCAGAAAAATACCTCTAAGAGTTTTCTCATAACATTGGCACTGTGGTGAAAATAATGCTCCTAAGGAGCAGTTATAGAATGTAACATCAATGAGTATACTAAAGTCCCATTAATATATCATCATTCCTGTGAGAGCTGTTACAGTAGCAAACATTTTGCTAATGAATATACATTCAGAATTATTTGTATTGGCTGACATAAACTTGTGGAACTGCTGTAGTCTTTTATCCCAGTGATTTGTGGGTTACACACCTGTTAGAAGAAGCATTCTTTTCTTAGACCTCACTGGATTACAGCAGAAACGGAGTGAACCAGTTTGGCAGCAAATTGGTTTGCTGCATCCCTCCACTAGGTCCAGGCACTAGGTCCTCCACTTAAGAGGACAGGTGTTCCTGGGTGTAGTGTGTTAGAAACTGAATGTTGAAGAAAACCAGCCAAAGCAAATACCATAATTTCAAGTTTCATCAGAGTGGTGGAAGGAAAAAAAACCAACCTAATAACTGCCAAATAGAAAAGAAAAAAACCCCAACTTGGCAGTGAAAATCATGTTACCCAGCTGCCAAGAAAGAATGACAATGGACATAAAGATATAATTAAAATCTATAAAACCTGTTACTGAGCAGCCCGTTTTTCCATGTATGTATGTCTATTCTGTACAGAACATACTGATTTTCTTAGTGTTTTGTACAGCAATGAGCTGTAGCAGAAAAATACACTTTCTCCCATCCATATATAGGGTACTAGATATATTTAGAAGCAAATGGTGTACTCAATTTTCCCAACTCATTAGACTCCTTAGCAGTAGCTTGCACTCTCAAGCCTGGGAAAGCGGGGGCCATGTGTTGTATATGCCCAAGAACTACCCAACATGGTGAGGCTGACTCTGAAATGATGACAATGAGGAGGAGTAGGTGAATAGAGGCAAGGAAGGGCTTTGTGGAGAGTGTAAGATGCAGCTCTCCTGGAAGCATAGCTCACTGCATATCCTGCCAACAGGCAAAAGTGGGAGAAGGAGTGAATGCTGGCAGAAGACACCCCACTTAGTTCACACAATGCTGTGGCTCTAAGACATATCCCTGTGCTCAGTAGGTAGCTGAGCAGACACAGGGTGAGGTGATGGAGCTGGTTGCTGTGCCCGCTGGAGTGCTCTGGAATCAATGGTGGTGGCCTCTTGCAGCATTATCTGCACACAGCATGTGTGTATTTAGCAAGCCATAGGAGTGAAAGCAGGCGAAGGTGTGGGACAGCATCAGACTCAGCAGATGTGTGTGAATGTGGCAGAAAGGTTGTTTCCAGAGTGGCCAGGAAAACCCCAGTGCCCATGTGTGTGTGGCAGTGTGGCTGCTGGTCTGCCCAGGCAGTGTGGCACACTGTGCAAGGACAGCTGGCAGCCCAGGCTCCCTCTGGATAAAGGTGACTAAGAACTGCTGTGATAAAAACGATGAAGTTAACAGAATTTTCTTCTCAGTTAATGTTAATGTCTTTAAATATTTCTCTGGAAGCACCTTGATCAAAGGCTTTAAGTTTGCAGCAGTACTTGTAAAATTACATACGAGTTCATAAACTTCGCTGATGTGGAACTGGACTGTTCAGAATTGTAATAGATAAGTCCTTCTTTCAGTTCTCTTTTCTGTCTCTTTATCTGTGATTGTTTTAATTGTCAGCCTTTTTGCTCTAGAGCATGAGTGTCAATTCAGTTCAGACCATTAGAAAAGAAAATATCATTACTTGCATATGCAGTTCAACAATATATGCAAAATTAGCCTCTGCAGATAGTACACAAAACCTTGCTGCTTCTTGTTTGTTGTTAGTAGTAAACATTTGTTTGGAAAGCAAAAAAAGAAACCCAATCAAAAAAAACCCAACAGACACACACCTCAGCGTAATCCCTATGTTTTTAAAGAAAAGTTGGAGTAGACATTGTATTCATATCCATACCTAATATTTTTGTTAAGTAGGGGGAATTTTTATTTTTTTTCCTGAGTCAGGTATCCACTGACTAGAAGACATTTCAAACAACCTTATGAGACTAGGCAAAATGAGCCACAGGTATTTTGCATAATTGGCAGCTCTCAGTGCAGCCTTCACTCTGAATGGCAGATTTACCTTGAGTTTTAGTGTCAGGTACAGCAAAAAAAAGCAGAGAACAAGTATTAATTTTGGAAAATGCTGGCCACAGTAAGTCATGTGGGATGGTTCAGAGCAGCTTTAGGTGTGATTCATAAAAGCTGTGACATCAAGCTCCAGGAGTTTGGTTTATGAAGTTTGAGTCTGAATCTTCTATCCTTTCTTTTTGCTATCAATCTGAAGACAAAAAAGCCAGACACACCAGGACGATAGTGCTTAGTTTCCCTAACCATCTGGGGAGTGGTTCCTTGTGGTACAAGGGTGGGACAAGAAACGTGGGAAAGGGTTGGCAGAGCACAATGGGACTTAACTATGCAAAGTATTTTTCTTTTGTAGATAACACTTACGTTTCCAGTTCTGATAATGATGAAGATGTGTTAGTTACAACAGAGCCAATTCCAGTAATTTTCCACCAAATTGCTACAGGTAATCTTATGTCTGGAGGGTTTTATCAAGTTCATACTTCATGAGGAAAGACAAGATGTTGTCCACAATTAAAGGGAGATGTGTTAATGTGTACAACTGTACAGTTTGCTGTTTTCTCACACTTTTGCCATAATAAATTGTCCTACATTTCAAAACAGAAGAAATTAAAATATTTCTTTTAGGGATAACCACATTTTTGGAGTCAGATTGTATTTTATTCTTTTTATGGTTTCTGGCCTGTGCTAGAGCAATTCTCCTTGAATACAGTTAGAGGTGCTTAATACTTCCCAATTAAAAGGTTTTGTGTTCACTTGCTTAAAACTTCACTAAATCTTCACCATTGTGGATGAAACCGTTTATAACTACCACTGCCCCTGGTGAATTATTTCAGGAAATTTCAAACAAAATAGTTGAGCTGTTTCACTAAGTTAGACTACAGAAAAATAATGTATTTTTTCCAAGTGATTTTGGAAACCTCTCATTTTAAGTTATTTCAAAAAGTATTTGATACATGAAAAGGTGTGCTTGTCAAAAACACAGGCATTTATATTGTGTATAGTACAGGTTTGTACATACTCCATAGAGGCATTTTAGATTTTAGCAGATAAATTCTATAATTATTTCAGGCTACGAAAAATTGCACAGAACAGTCTTAATTCTGGCATTTCTTCAGATAGTAATTTTTTTATTATAATTCTTTAGGACTTTTTTTCATAACACAGAATTACTTTGAATTCCACTGAAAGACCAGTATGATCTTCAGTCTCTGATCTCATTTGTACAGACATAAATCAGTAGTTTTACCAAAGCTGGTGCAGAGACACACAAACAAAATCTTGCTATTATAGTGAGAAGTTTGAATTGAATTTACTTGCAAATATTACTTTATTTTGAAAAGAAATCACGTCCATAATTTAAAAAAGAGTAAACCCCTATGTTTTATATAAAAGATAATCTGATTTATTTTCATTATTTCATTGATTTTTCATTATTTTATAAATTGTATTAACTTAGTGGTTAATTGTAAATCAAAGATTGGGAAAACAGATCTGGATGGATCAGCTGAGTTTGAATTCACACTTAAAAGTATGAGTCTTCTGGGAGGTAGAGGCTTCCTAATCTTAGACTTGAATGTAAACTCTTGGATGCATTTCATGTCTGTAACTTTTTGTTCCTTATTTGGTCTACTACTGCAACTAAGAATTCCAAGTCTGTGTATGCAAAATTATTTAACATTTTTTTCATTCAAGTTCCCTATTTTCTTTTTTTTTGAAGAATTAAGAAAAACCAGTGATGTCAACTATTGCTTATCGATAAAGTCAAAGTTGCAGAGGGAGAATGGAGAGGTATGTATTTCTCCTATGCGTATTTTAACAGAAATTAAGAAACAACAGTAAACAATAAAATACGAATGTTTACCATAGACTTCCTATCAAAGTGTGCTTATGCAATCTGTACATGTTTACACATTATAAAGATGAACATATTTTTTTTTTATTTCATATGTGTATTAATAAGTGATTCACTTAATTGGGGTAGAAGCTTCTCCTCCTGTCCAAGGAAATGTGGTTTTCACGTTTATCTCATTTTTTGTCCAGCAGTTGTCAGACCCTGTCTGTCTTAAAAATACAGGTCTCCTGGAGAAATAGATTGTGATTCTATTAATTTTGAGCCTGCTTTTGCACATAAGACCATGTCCCAATTATTTAGCTCACTGCTTCTTCATGCAGCCTGCAGTAGTCCCACTGACGACGCAGACCCCTATATGACTCTACTCACCATAAGTAGAGTCTTTAGTATTAAGGTCTTGAAATAATGGTTGTATTTATGCTGTACCTGGTGCTGGACATGCCCTGACCAGTCTCACTGAGACATTAAGAAAGCAGTGGGACTAATGTGAGATCTGCAGGGCTTGACAGTGTTAGGGGCTCAAAGAAAGTACCACATAGGCTCCTACCTCAAGCAAAAATTGTGCATTGTCAGGAACTCAGGTGTTTAACTTGAAGACTGCCTTTGGTAAAGGTTGATGTTGTTTCTTGATGCCTGTGTTTTAGGCTATGATCTGTATTTGATGCTGGAAAGGGGATGTAAGTGTGCCTAGATGCTGTGTGTATCATTGTTTCCTTAAATAATGAAACCTGATTTGATGTAAAACACTGCACTGAAAGTACTTTGCTTCTACTGCCTCATCATTGTATTCAGTGCTCTGTAAACATTAGAGAAATTCAAATGTGGGAAAAATTTACCCATTTGATTGAAAGCCTTGAGATATAGTTAGTTTCTGGAGGACAGTTTGAGCTTTTATTTTGGTTTTAGTTGAACAAGGTATTTAAATGTGAAAATACTGAAAATAAAAACCCTTTATAAAAAGTCTCTGATACTGGCCATTTCTGTTGTCTGCACAGTTGGAGGTTTGGTTAGGATATGATGGATTTTTCACTATTCTAATGTGAGAATTTGGGGGGTTTTGTGGAATTTTTGTTCAACGGAGTTGTGTTTTTCAACAGTCTTCCCTATGAGCTAAGGTTATTATAAAACAAAGAGGACTAAAGCATTTTTATTTCTCAATGAAGTAGAAACAGAAATTATTTTTTTGCTTTGTACAAATTTGCCATGAGATTGGCTGAAATACAATTTTTACACGGGATGGGTGCATACAGTGAGTAGAGCAGGAATTTAGAGACAGAGGTAGGGAAATGGGATTACAATGCCTGACCACAGAAATTGGTGTTCAGGGTATATTTGACATTTATCACTATGGAATTTAGTGGTTACATCCATCCTTTGTTTCATATATCTGATTTCTGTTGCAGTTCTGTGCAGGACATAAATAAAAAAGAAGCAGTTAGTACATCATGTTCTGGTTGAAGTGAAGAATTTAATTTTTAACAGGTGTTCCTAGTCAGCATAGAACATAGAAATAGCACATGTGTTGTGGGAGACAAGAATTAATATCTGAAGCAATTGCATAATTATAAGTAAAGGTTCCATTTGTGGGAAGCAGAATATAACATTTCATCTCATGCTGAGTTGCAGTCTGTAGTAGGATCAGTTCTATTTACTTGATGCAATTATTCACGGAGCAGCTTATTTAGAACAAGTTTTACTTAGGTAAGCATATGACTTTCTAATCCTTACTTTTCACTGTCTCAGAGTGCAGCTAGTCAGAAAATTTAAATTTGAACTTGTGGGGCACCAGGATGAAACTTGTGTTAAAAATAGTAATTAAGCAGCTGTGTGTCAGTTTTTCACAGAAGGAAACACTATATTACATGGTTAGGCTTGGATTATTTCCTTAAAGTATTAGAGTTCATTTACAAGAATAAAGTAAAATAAAATTGCACTAGATCACTGAAACATCAAAAGAACCAAGTCTAGAACCTGTCTTGGTGGGTAAGTTGCACTTTGGTTAGCAAAAGCACAGAGTGAAGTATTCCCACATAGTCTGCTGAATTATCCAGTTCTTTAAAATACCACACTGTGTCTGTAGCCAGACAAGTATTATTTCTCCAACCTATTTTCAGGGTGGTTTTACGTACCCTGTATTAGGTGCTTGTTTTGTCAGATATTTCATTCTTCTTAAAACCAGCCTTTGGAAAAATTATACTAAAAGATCTGTTTAGAAAGGATGCTATGAGCTTATTTGTAAAAAGATAATTCCTATATATTTAGAGATATAAATGCAAGATCAGCATATTACTTTTAGCATTGTTAACTTTCCTTTTCCGTTAAGGAGTCGTGGCACAACAGCACAGTTGAAGAAGACTCTGAAGGGGATAATGATTCTGAGGAATTTTATTATGGAGGACAGGTAATGCAGGAAATTTTTTGCACAATTTTCAGTATTTGAAAGTTCTTTTTGTTCATTCCATTATAAATTTATGATAATACTTCATTTCTTTGTGAATAGAGTGCTATGGGTATGTATACATAGTATTTTATAGCAGAAATATTGAATATGTTATACTTTATAATTATTTCAAGTTCAAAATAAGATTACTTTGTTTACATCTGCAAAGCTGTTAGAATGGAAAAAGTGAATACTCTCCAGAAAGCTTGAAAATACAAGCTAGTTGTTTACTTCCAGGAAACAGATACTGACTCTGTAAAGCTTATCCCATTATTGATACAAATGGGAAGTCAGACTGGATCCAAATCTTTTTCCTTCTGTAGAACTGCCATTTTTTAAAGTCAAGAGCACTGCATTTTAATGGTAAAACTGGTTATTACAAAACAGTTTTGGTCTAGACAGTTTTTTTTCTGAGCTCTACAGTAAAATTCACCTTGAAAAAGATGAAAGTACTTCTCTTTGTCTTTCCTTCTTGTCCCCTCAGCAGAGTTAGTTATTATTACATTCTCCTACATATTGGGAAATAAAATCTTTTCATACCTTTTCCTTTTGCAGTGTGCTGCACCCTGCTAGTCTCTTTATGCAGATTTCTTATTTTTCAGCCTCAGTGTTGCCCCAAGGAATCATTCCTCAGTTTATGTTGTTAGAACTGTTCATTTCAGTGAACATTTTAGGGAATTATGATCCCTGTTTATGAAAGTAGTCACTGCCTCAGCCTCAGTGGCTGAAGTCATCCGTGCCCTGGATGCAGAGCCAAGGCTGCAGGAGCATGCCAGTAGTGCCAGCAGGGTAGGTCGGTGCAGAGAGCGTGGGATGCTGATGAGCAGGACATTGCTGAGCCACTTCTCTGGTAGAGCCAACAGCCTGGTGAGGTCTGAACACAAAATATGTGTTGAGGTGCTTTACGGGGGGGGAGGTGGGGGGAGGGGGGGAAGCACATCCCTGAAAAGCTATTAGAAGTTATATTGAATTTAGAACTGAAAATATGTATTTTCAGTGTCAGAAATAAGTAACATGGGGTATTGACTCATGTTCACTATAAAAATTACTGCAAGAATTGCCTCCCTTCAGCTACTGACTCCTGCAGCCCCATGCTGGGGAGGACCATACACATAATTCAGTGGAAAGAGCAGCGTCTTATTTTAATCTGCCTGGGAGGAAAAAGCTTCTGATCTTGCCCTGTAGTGATGAGTTGTGTGTACTGGCTTCATTTTTCAACTCTGAAGAAAGGGCAGTAACCTCAAGGTGAACGGAAAGGCAGAAAACAGCTGGGAGTGCTTGTTTCTTGAACCACAGCTAATACATTTGGTAAAGGATGCCTGCCAGTGCCCAAATGAATGAATAAATATTAACGCTGCCTTATGAGACATGAACACAGAGAGCAGTACATCATTTTGCAAGGTGTACAAGAGCTGTGTAATAGGCAAGACTGGTGAGAATTTAGTTGCCTTACATTAAAGTGGACACTACATTATATTGCATTGTCTTCTTTTTAAAGTAGTACATTTAACTGAAGGAATTGTAAGGGGCAGGAAAAAACAAAGGTTTGCGATAAAAATAAAGTATCAGATGAATGTGAATATCTTGAGTTTGAGTATGGAATATCCAAAACACAAAATATAGAGAACAAGCCCAGAACATTACAAAAAGTGTATTTAGCAAGGAAAAAAAGAGGAAATTTTGAATTTAAAATTTCATGGTTAAAAAGACAAAATTCTGAAGAAGACCTGTAGAATTGAACAAAATACTGAGGAATCAGAAAATACGTAGCAAATCAGATAATGAACAAAGTCCCTCAAAAGATAAAAAGAACAATAGTTTTTCAAACAAAGTCTTTGTAAAATGTTACATGGGCACCAGGTGTTTTGGGAAGACAAAAGAGTTGGGGAACAAGCAAGGCAATCTCCTTCAGTTGAAAGAAGTGTGTGCTGTGCCCACAGAAAAAGGGGACAAAAATAGTAACTTTAGTAGCTAGAGGGAAGAGATGCCAGTGTAATTGTGTTCAATACAGTTGGGAAAGATGGAGGTCATGGATAATTCTTAGCATTTCTAAGTGGTTACAGCTGGAAAGACAAGAGAGCAGCTGATGATGAAACAAGAACCATAGAAGATGAGAAATGGCATTTGATGGGCAGTGAAAACAAGGAGCAACCTTTTGCTCGTAAATTAAATGTTTGTATTCACTTCTACACACCTGTTTGTAATCCTCCTGAAGGATTTAGTGGATAAATACTGTAAAGTAGCTAAGTAGTTCAATAGCCTAAGACCTATTGATTTTCAAAGGGATTTAGGTTTGTAAACCACCTAATCTCCTTTTTAAAAGCAACCTTTTGTCATTATGTGGGATAAAATAATCTGAATAAGGTCTCAGATTAAAAACTGAGACTTTCTAAACACAGACCTTTCAGTCACAACAATGGTACTAGATTTTTTAGCCTTTATATTTACTTTCTCTGCAACTCTTTGTTAATTCTTGCTTAGAATCTCTATCTTCTACATTTGCAAATGAGAACAGGAGATCAAAACAGTAATATTACTGCCTTTGGCTGTCTCTCTGCCTCTGTGCTTCAGTTACCAGACATACTTGAAAATGCAGAAATATAAAACTCTGACCCTTTCCTCTGCATTCATCAGCATGTCTGTGGCACTAATTCAGGGATGGAAAGTACCGTACTGTGGACTTAAAATGTGCCAGAACACTGCTTTGTTTTGTTTTTGAGTTCATAACCTCTTACCATCAGAAAAATAGATTAGAAGAAGCAGTATGTTGAGCAGGTCAGGGACCTGCATAAATGTTCCTTTTGGATTTTGATATTATTGATACATAACAGTCATTTAAAAAACTTACTTAGCACCAAGAAACGTTGCGAGTGCACCACAGCTATGATTTGTGAAATGCTTGCTGTGCTCTGTTTGGAAGCAGGACAGCAATTATTTACGCATCTTTTATGAATTCTTCCTTGTTTAATGAGCATGTAAAAAGGATTTGTTTCCCCCTACCTAAAGTGAAAAAAATTTACAGTAAAGGTTTTCTTCCCATTCTTTTCAGCTTGGAAAGTTGTTCTGACATGCCTGCACAAATTAAGGAAAGATACTTGGTTTATAGCCTTGTGGTCACGAATATCATTGATACCTCTGACAAATATGTGCCCATGGTATGCCAATGAGTTCTGTGCCTTATACATGAAGAATTCTAAGTCTAATCAAATTACTCTTTTCTCATTTTTACATGTAAAAAAAGTGATCATCTGATTACTATTTTAACTATTGAAATTTAAGTAGTTTGAAAAGCACATCTCTAAACATGAGAGCTGAAAGTGTCACAGCACTGGTTTTCTACAGATTTGGATGTACAAATGAAAGAAACAGTACTGCTTTTGGATGCAGCTCTGCAATAACAAGAATTATCTGCAGGAATTCCTCTATAAGGATGTATATGTGCGTGTGTGTGTGTCTAAAGGCATAAATTACACTGTGGTACATTGCTCTCTAAATTTGTGAAATGTGCAAAGCAATTCCTGTGCTCATTTCTGAATTTGTCCAAATCTAGGGAGTTCAATGACTTCTATGAAATTACTGTCTTTCTAATTGTTATAAAGCAGTAGATTTTAGGTTCATACAATCAGGGTCATATTGTTTGAGGAGAAGGTAATAATAGACAGGATTGTTACATGCCTGATGAGATATTTTCAAGTTTGTAGAAGACAGGAGAATATTTATTTCTTCAACTTCATACATTCCAACCAAACCAGCACAGAAGCTTTGCTTTATAGTGTAAGCACAAACATAACTTCTTCCATTTTTTTTATGTAGAATTTGAAAAAAAAGGGTTTAGGTTAGATGGTGTCTAAATGCATGCTTTTTATACCTTTTCTGGTAAAATACTTAAAATGGGCAACTGTTCTTTAAATATTTTTTTCCCATCTGATGTTATTGCATTGGTGGATAGAATACATCCAGTGAGTAGACTGAAAATGTAATCTAGTTGCTGAGAAGCTTGATATAGAGAATAGTTTCAGGCTTCTCTTGTTGTGCCCAAGGCATTCTGTGTCCAGTGTATGAGAGTGTGACAACAAGAAAGAGTGAAAAACCTTTGTCCTGTAATGGTTGGACTGGGATGTTAGGACTGAAGGGATCTGGTTCTTATCCTACTTAACCTTTTTAAAATATGAAAGTGTCCCAGAACAAACCCTGGGACAGAATAGGACATATGGATGAGGCTCCACATATAGCAGGAGAACCCTCAAAACATTCCAAGGCAGAGGTACCTATTTTGAAAATTTCATTTCTTAGCAGACTAGATGACCTCAGTGCTTCAGCTGATCAACACTGTGTCCTTTCTGAGCATGGCATTAAGGAATTTTAATGCAACATATTTTGCAAGGGGAACTTTCAAGAGCCTAGATTAGGTGCCAGTAATAAATAAGAACTCGCAAGATATTTTTTTTCGCCAATAGGTTAGCTATGATGGAGAACTTCACAAGCACCCACAGCTGGAGGCTGATTTAACAGCAGTGAGAGAGATCTATGGACCTAATGCAGTATCTCTCAGGTATGTCATTGACCTTACTGTTTTGTGAACGTTTAATATTTTGGAGATTGAGTTCTGTGTGGACCTCCCCTGACTGTTGAAGGACAAGTCTCTTCTGGTGATTCCTTCATGTTGTGTGGCAAAGGGAGGGAACACTCAAACAAGCAATAATGCTGGCTTTTTGGTTGGTTTATTTTTGTGGTTCAGTATAGGTACAAGTGACTGTGCTGAGAACAAGACCTGAAAACCTGTTCTAAAACATCATTGTCTTTGCAGTTTTGGTGGTATTTGATCAGGCTGTTGTATTCTGTTGAAAATTACTATTCAATGTTTCTCTAAATCCTTGTTAAACTCCTTTTCTGTCATATTCTATATTTTGCCCTGGAGGTGAACAAGAGGAATGATAAGAGATTTAATAAATATTTTCCCTAGGGAAAGACTGAAGGAATTGGATTTGTCTAGTCTAGAAAGAAGGAAAAGACACAATAACAGTTTTTCCTCTTCAAAAAAAGCTGGTTCTAGGTAGAAGGAGTGGTCAAATATTCTGTATTGTCATCATGAGAGTGACAATAAGAAACTATGATTTGCTTAGAGGTTAGGGAAGCTTTCTAATTGTGGGAATCTAAAGTATCTATGCAGGGAAGTGGTGGAACCTCAGTCAGATGTAGATTGCAAAGAGTAATTACACAAAGTTTAGTTGGGCATATATGAGCATGCATTATTCTGCCATAGGACGTATATGCTTCAGGTATCCTATAACTTCATTTTCCTTCTATGTAAGCTTAATAATGTCATAAAAACAACAGATGAGATGTAACAGACCTGTCTTGCAAGATAAATATCAAAGTTGTCATACAAACCAAGTAATAAAATGTAGATAAGATCATAATCTTAGGCATACATGTACTACAAGTAATCACTTCTATTAATCTCTAAACAGTAAGGTCTGGGTTTTTGTCAGAAGATGAGAGAGCATGCATACAGCTATGCTGTACTGCACCTTTTCAGGCTAAGTGGAAATTTACTACATTTCAGGGACCTGGGGAATTGAAATACAAATAGTTGTGTGTGATTTTAGGAAATGAATGAGCAAATGTTTAGTTGCCAAACTGGTAACCATGAAATTTAGAATGCCTTGATAATAATTTCCTTCAAGCTCCTAAAATTGAAACATTATATGTAACCTTTCAAAAACTTTAATGCATCTAATTTACTGAATCAACTGTTTCATTGGAAGCATTGCGACCCCTTGAGCTCACCTATAGTCAAAATTGGCTTCTGTGACTGCTTCTGGCATGTGTAAAACTTGAATGCTTCGGCCACTCTGTTGCAGTTAAAACTACTTATAAATTCTTGGAAATAAAAACCACAGCATTAAGCATTCAATTTCATCTCTCTGGTGCAGCTCCACTTCTCTGAGGAGAGAGAAGTTTTATGACAGGGATGTCTACTAAGATGCATATTTCCTAGACAGTTGACCCTCTTTCCTGCAGTCTCTTGCTGTCAAAGAGTCAGCTGTACATGTAAAAGTTAAGTTCCTATACCTGCGTAGTTTTGCCAATGCCCGTAGAAATCTGGCCATGAAAGCCATGAGAAAGTGATCCATCCAACTGATCCAAACTCTTCTATATGTCTTGACATTGCGTTGATGGACAGAGCACCTGTGGGAGCTTCAAAATCAAGTTGTGTTCATCAAACCATGTTAGGCAGCAGATCATAAGCTTCAGGTGTTGGAATAAAATGTGAGTTATTCCTCACTTTCACCTTGGGAAATTCAAACTGGAATCAGCATCATGTGTCTAAAGTACATCTTCTAGGATGCTAGTGGAGGGTGAGCAAAGGGATTTCAGTGGGTGTGGAACTTCCCCAGAACCACATTTATCTTATTCTTTCTTCCACTAATACTGCTGTTGCATTACTTTAACTGTTCTTCTGTTTAATTTATAAAACTATGCTTGTTTACAGCCTTTTGAATCTTAGTCATGTAAGTGACACCAGCCCACATTCATAAATATTACTTAAGAGTGCATAATAATCTTGGATCTGGAAAATGAACAAAGAACCCTCATGGCACTGTCGTGTGGAGTAGTGGCTAAGCCACTCAGTAAGTGGGAAGCTTTACTGTTTCAAAGGCAGGTTTTCAGCAAGCTGTAGGAGGTCAGTGAGTGCCTGTACAGCTCTGGGTGAGGTGACACTGGAGCTGCTCTAAGGGTGGCTGGGGAGTCTCCTGTAATACAGCTCTGTCCAGCCATTCACCTGCTCTGTGTGGACACATCAGATCTGGAGAGAGAACTCAAGTTTGCCCTGACAAGAGAGAGTCATTGGGTTGCTAGGGTTTGGTGGACAAGGCTCCCTTCATCAAACTTCACAAGAGGTCAAGCAACTTCCAGCGCAAACTCGGACCTACCATGTCTGAGAAGCCACTTGGGTGGGAACCAGTTACATTCACAATGATTTTTAGTGTTTCGAAATTGCCTTGTGGACTTAGTCACGCACAACTGCTACTGTGCACCTAAGTCTAGTTTAATAGAAAAGCATGGAAGTCACTGTGAGAACAAGCATATAAATGCAGCGTATAGAAGAAAATGCTAGTGACTGGAAACTAATCTGTGAAGAATTGAGAGTGATTGCGTTTTTACAGTGTTGACCACTTAAGCAATTTAAATGAAAAGGAAAGCAGTTTTTTAAATATAGGTATATGAATATCTTTTAGCCCTATTTTTCAGAAGTCTTCAAGTATATTGGAGGAGGGCAGTCTGAGTGAGTCAGAAAATAAGATGCAGAAAAGTCATGATTTAAATGTAAGATTTCAGATGGTAATGAAATACCTGTGAACATAGGTTAAATCTGAACCCTGGGAATTCCAGCAACACTACACATAAGAGATAAAAAAGGTAACTCTTGCCTTGAGCGCAATACAGGGCAGTCTTTATTTTTGACAAACAAATGCTTGAATGTATGCAGCAGTCCCCCAGGTATTAATATGCTCTCTAGGCTGTGTTGTATTTGTCTTCAGTGATTTATCTCAAACCTCTTAGGTTACTATTAACCTGAAATACATTTGAAAATTAACAAGGATTTTCTTTTGTCATGAATAGGAGAAGCATGTTACTATTAATTTTTCTTTCTTTATTTGTGGAATACATGAGACAAAAATACATAGCAGCAATGGAAAGATTTGGGGGGAATTAGTAGAAGTGATTTAGCCTGTTTAAGCAAGATCTTTTGAAAAAAACTTACAGTGCAGCAGACGGTCACCCACTGGGAATATGGATCCAATCTATGTAAATGTATATTTTATAAGCATTCTGATTTTGCAGACAAGATTATCCTTTATAAAATCTTTCCTGTTATAAGTACTCCTGGGTTGAAGAGTGTCTTAAAGAGCTCTAATGTAATGTAATTCTTTCCTTTCAGGGAATATGGAGCCATTGATGATGTAGATATTGATCTACATATTGATGTTAGCTTTCTTGATGTAAGTAATCTAATCACAGAATTACATAATGAACATTAATACCATTTAATTTTGCTACACATCAGAGTCTGAGAGTTTCCTTTTGTGGAGACTTGATCTTCACTAGTGGCTGTCACATTATTGATTGATACTTGGTAGAAAGAGTTAGTTTTCCTTTTATGATCATGTTGTTAAAATGCTTTGTAGGCTTTTATTTGCCACAGATATATTTCTTTCAAACATTCTTTGTGAATGGTAAATGTTTTAACAAAGATAAATGAAATACTCTTTTTTTAATGTTATTCTAGACATCAGTCAGGTGAAAGCACTTCTTACAGTCATGAAGGGAAGAGGACTTTTACACTGATAAGGGGGAGGCTTGAGTGGCAAAGGAGACACAGGACAGTGGTGCTGTTGATTGTCAGCCTGACTTCCGTAGCAGTTGTGAACTTCACACTTCCTCACCATGTCTGTGCAGTAACTTCCTGGCCTCTACATAAAGAATAAAAATTGGAACTTTTAAGGGCATCATTAGGTTCTGCACAGAATATGTCATATTTTCAGGTTAGCATAGCACATAAGACAATTATTCTTGAACTTTACTTGTATGTTGAATTATTTAGATCAGTCTTAATGAGCTAAAGTTTTCTTTGCCCTCTGTTACGGAGTTAATTTCCATTCTGTCTTTGTTTGCTCCTTTGCTTCTCAGCTTTGAAGCAACATCTGTTGATAAAAGGGAATGTTTCTACCTGCTCTGTACATGCAGTGCCTTCTATAAACCTGTGCTTGGTTTAAATCAGTTCACTCAAGAACTGGAAGTAGTCTGACACTGCTACTGGGTGCATTAACAAGCAAGAGTTTGTCCCAAGTGTCAAATGTAATGTTGGAATAGATACTACACTGCTGGGTAAATGGGATGGATGGTGTTTATAGCAACCCTAAGGTAGACTGACAAAATGCAGCAGTTCCTCCTGATGGCTAATTGTATCTTGTTTTCTTTTTATCTTGAACTAGGAAGAGATTGCTGTGGCTTGGGATGTAATTCGCACAGAGCCTATAATAGTGCGATTGCACTGTTCACTTACACAGTACTTAAATGGTCCAGGTTGGTCAATTGTGTGTTCTTCTGTGCTATGTATGGTGTCCTGGTCTGAGCTATGGAACAGATACTCATTCACTACCAAATCTTTGACCCTGCATGTGCTTACTTATACTGCTGATAATAAGGCTTATTGATTTGAAATTAAGCTTACATATATATTTGCATGTCTAGACCCTCCGTAATGACATGGGCATCTAATTTTGGCTTTCAGAGGTTGATTTTTTCCTGATGTTCTTTGAAATGCAACTGCTTTCCCTAGGATTAAGGAGTAAGGATCTACAATTTCTCATATGTGATTTTCTGATTTTGGATATCCAGCATCACCCACATAGATGACATATGACTGACAGTGAAGACATACACGGATCTGTGCAGCACATTAATGTGCCCTTTTTCACTCACCTTTGAATAATCAGACCTTCATAATTATCCTATCAGCTTCTGATTTCTATTTGAGTATGTGAACTCTGGAAATCTTTAGATTTAAATGAGTTGTTAAGTGAATAAAATTTCCTCATGAGAGAAAAATGGTCAAGCTCACAAAGAATCAACCAATTTTGAGGATTTGGAAACATTTATATGCAAGAGTCAACTTCAGCTATATTTTTACAGTGAGAAGTCAGACTAAGTTTGGATGATAGCTTGCCCAGCTTTGGAGACTTGCAGTACAATCTGTCAGTTCAGACTTTTATCTGTGGGAGAATTCTGCCTCTGGAAAATGAATAGATATTTCCAGTCATGTTTAGCAAAATCTGTCCCAATGAGCTATTTTTATAGAATATGTTGCCTGATGATTCTAACTGTAAGCTATATTCTGTTCATTCAAATAAGCATTTCATGATATCTGTCTTTTTTTCCCCCTTGACTCTGGTCTTTTTGTCTGTAGTTTATTACTTCAATGATTTTTGTAAATATTCAGATCTTAAAATATGTGTTCGCTCTAGCAGGAAGCAGTGTTCAGAACTTTTCTATCAAAATGTACTTTAAAAAATAAAAAAGTGCTGCAAATAAGAGAAGGTGAAGCATGAAGAGCAGTGTGCAGTAAGAAATTATCTAGTGAAATGAGAAGAAACAACAAGATATCTTCTTCACAGTTGACAAGGTTAAGATGGGAAACTTAGTTCCCAATCCTGCAGCTGACTGATTATGGTAGTGCCTGAGTACTGAGAAAGGCAAGGTCAGGGCCAGAGGCAAGTGCTTGACTGACATCGGTTTTATGAACTCAGCTGCTGTTGAAGCCATGTCTCTTTACTTACTAGCAGAGCACAGTGAGATCCATCATCTTTTGTGTTCATTCTGTGAGTTCCTCTTCTGCCTTAAACGTGTTTTTTTTGAGCTGCTGGCCCAGAATTTTAATGCTGTATCTTTTTTTCCTTTACTACATTTTGTTGATTATAAACAGAAATACAGTAACACTCGAAAGCACAGTGGGGGATATTAGAACCACCTTGACGCTGAGTAACATCCTGATTTTAGATAGTCATTCTTCTAGTTAATAGCTTTTCTTAGTATTGTCTGTGTGGGCAGTTTCTCCCCAGTGCCTTAGAAGCCTGCCTTAGAGAGGGCATGAATCAGCTGCAGGAGGTATCAGGATGTCTCCTCTGTCTGTAGAGCCTAGACAAACATTTTGATCTAGATGTCAGATTTTAAGATTGCCAGTGTGGGTATGATGGTTCTTACTGAAAGTATTCCCCATCCCCCCCATCCCAGCAAAGTGTGTCTGAAATTTGACAATCCAGAGATATCACTGCTGCTAATGAAATAATTCATCCCTTTTGAAAAAAATCATCAGTTTGTATTTAAAAGATTAATTTATGTTTCATGTTTTTTGAATAATAACATTAGAGAAGGGGTATCTACAGAGTTTGGAGTTAAGTGAAATTGCATGGGCAGGTTAGTTATATTGTCTTTTGGTTTCAAATTTAATTTATTTAAGCAAAATTAAAGGATAAACTTTGGCATTCTGAATAAAATCTGGCTTTGAGAGTGGTCAGAATAACAATCAAAATACTGATTCACTGTTTCTAATAAAATTTGGACAAACCCTAGATTTCTGGCTTACGTTCATTTTTTTTTCTACTGTAGTCATTACTACCTTACAATACAAAGTATGAAGTCTATTCATGCTTGTAATATGCATTGGCTGTTGTTCTGCCTTGAGGACCTGAGGCTTCCTCAATGAGTACTGGATTACATCTGCCACTTCTTTCTAGAAAATGTTATTAAAGGATTTTAGTAATGCCACTAGGTAATTTTCATCCTTTACCCTGTACATTTACAACTTCTGACAGATGCATGTGGATATACCGGTGCTAGGATGGGCCTTGAGGAAACTTCAGTAGTCAATGGCCACTGGAATTCACATAGCCGGCATTTAGATTGTGTTTTGTATCTTAAACTAAAACACCTTCGAAAGGAAAACCCAGATACTAATTAATTCAGTTCCAGTCTGGATTTCCTTGTAGCCACAGGAACTCTGCTGTGTATAGGTGACTTGGAAAAAACATTTCAGAGGTCCAGTGAGTTGAATTCCAAGTCTGGATACATTTAAACTGATGCTGCTTGCTACTTGTATAATATATATATGTAAAAATAAAACCAGTGGGAAGAGATAAGTTCTGGAGTATTCCATTTGTAAAATTGTAAATTATATAGGCTGATATTCCAAAAAGTATCATTAATTTCTTAATGTGCTTAGATGACGTGCCCACTTTTGCTATTGCTTCAATTCTGTTTTCTATAGTCAAGGTCCAGGTAGAACAGGGTCCTTAAATACCACTTACTTGTGGTCATGAGTTCTTCTTTACTTCTGTAAGTTCATATACCAACAATATTTCCTTTTTCCCTAGTGCCAACTGTGGATGTATTTCAGATCTCTACTAAGGAAAGATTTGGGCTGGGACATCAGCTAAAAAAGTAAGTCTTCAAAAGTGTAAACCTCTGGTTTTTTGCAAATATTACACTCTTTTTAGTTGAACCATGTCAAGTAGCATAAAATTCATATGCTGTCAGGTTGGTTCTTCAATCAAAGTGTTTTGATCTTGTTTTCTTTAAATAAAAACCAAGATTTGCCTTTTTTGTTTTGACAGTTGTTGAAGAGAACCTGATTTGGCAAGGCCAGAGCTTTCTGTCCCTTTTCTGCCTTTTAGAGAGTAAGCTACAAAAGTTTTCAAGAGTGTAGCTAGAAGTGTTCATTTTCACTTTTCTGCTTAGATGGTGAAGCCTCTGAAGCAGGAATCTTTTTGAGCTTCATGCATACCCTAAGGGGGCTATGCTTTCATGGGGGCCTCTAGGATATACCACAATAATTAGACCATCCTTGTTTGAGTACAAGATGGAAGAATAGGCAAAGAAAATACTAGTTTCATGTAGTGACAGTACAATTAATTTTAATATGATTTTGCTGAATCATCTTTTCATATATGCTTGTGTACGTCTAATAAAATGATAAGTATATAGGCTTTAGTGTTTTACCATTGCAACATTAAGAAACCCGTAAGGAAAAATAAATTGCTGTTTGGTGTTTAAAGAAATTCAGTGCAACATTTTTTAATCTTACAAATGAAGCAAGTTATTAAAATCTCTGTGGTACATGACTTTGAAGGGAAAAGACCCCACTCCCCTGACATGAATAGTCTCTTAAAATGTTTCAATATTTGCACTGTCTCTGATCTGTGCCCCAGGTAATTACTAAAGGTTCCCGTAAGACATTTTCAGGAATGTGGCTGCATAATGCACAATTGAGCCAGAGTCAGAATACCCATGTACCCAGTTGGCCCTCTTGGCTGTGGGAATGGGATATTCATCTTTTTCAGTAAAGTCCATAGCAAATTCACCTTTGACTTCATCGCTCAAAGATTCACACTTCTAAATAATAGACAAAGAATAAGCTCTTACTTAGCTGTGTAGTTGCAGTAGTTTATCACTGTCGTCACATAAGAGACAGATCCCTGTAGTTGGATGTGATGCCCTTGAATCAGTTTTTCTCTGAATCTCCACGAGAGTGATAGTCTGCATGTCTTGCAGTTGCAGTGGTTGTTTACTCAGGCTGTATTCTCAGTAAGAGTTCCATACCACATTAGTTCTATGTGGAAAAAAAACCATTTTTGAGGAGCTGAGGCACCCAGTCATCTGTTCACATACATGACAGAAAACTGCCTGTAGAGTGAGAGCACTGCATTATGTCACCTACATGGCTAACACTGAGACCCTAGCATTAAAATGATTATATCTTGTCTGGGATAAGAAAAGCTTTTTTTCTCTCTTAATTTGCAGAATCATGCAGACATTTGTTACACAACAGTGGAAGAACAGTAAAGAGAAATCTAATTGTACGCACAATAAAAAGGTGTCTGACAAAAAGGTGAAATCCCCGCTGCACATCTTTTCTACATTGCGCAGGTAATAGCAAGGAAAATGAGCTGTTACCACCGTAAGCTGTTAAAAATCTACAGCAGACTTCACAAGGTGAAATCTTGACTTTTCTCCACAGAGAAGTGCTCTATTTATATCTTACCTCATGGGTTTCTGGTTCTTGCATTGCATGACATCAAGAGTGAACTAGGGACTGCTGCAGCTTCTAAGAATATTTGAAGGCAGAGTATTTCAGTGCCCTGCGCTCTGAAGCAGCCATGTTTCATCTAGAACTAGAAATAATTGATTTAATTTTAACTCATATTTGTATCTTTATTAGCTTAGTAGTATTTAATTGTTATATAATTGTTGAATAGCAAGAATAAAAATACAAGTAATATATATAGAAGTAATATATATGTATAGCATATATTATGTATATTATAAAAACTTGTCATTGTCTAACTTTTGTTTTTACAGCAGTGTGTATTTTTAATTTTTTAAAACTAGAATGGTCATTAATGAAAGACTAGTTTTAAAGATGCTGAATACCCTTCCCTTTCCACATGGACAACATTAATGTTTACCATTTCTGAAATGCAGCCACAGAATTTCAAAGAACAAAGGCATCAAAAGCGTAAGAAGTAGTTTGTGAGTTGTTAATTTGAATTCACTATGCTTTCTGCCAGTTACTAATACCCTTAAGTGTATGTAAAATCAAACTAATTTTTCCTCTTTCAAAATGATGACTATTTACTCTAGTGTGGTTTCCTGCTGATGGAGGGTTGACAGATCACCCCCTTGGTTCAATTAATGAATTTGAATTGATTGCTTCTTTGAATATTCCTTTTTTTAAATTAATTTTGCCATTCTAAATTCAGTGTATAACCAAGAGATAGAATATAGCAAGAACTCATATTGAAAAGATGAACAATATCAAAGTTGACAAAAGATTGGCTGTTCATTCAAAAGTGGAAGAGGAAAGGTGGTGTTTTCAGCAGAAAAGTTATCCATTCCCTTCCATACCATGCACCATTGCCAAGCACAGGCTGTTGCTTGGGGTTTAGTTTTATTCAGAAATGGCATATGAAACCAGCCTACTCTTTTTCCTCTGGATTTGGCTGTTGATGCAGTGCCAGTCCAAAGATGGCTCAGCCTAAATGCACGGACTCTCTCTGTCCCCGCAGTGCCATTTCTACCTCCCTTGTGCAGGAGGGTGATAGTGATCAGCTACTGCAGTGAGTCAGCAGCCTCCACGTGTGTCTTCCACTGTCACTGCTTGCTAACGGGGTAGGGAAACCTGCCAGCCTCTCCCCCTGGATTTTCACTTCTCTGTTTGATGCAAACCAAAAAATACTCTAAAGTCTGGAGTTGCTTCTAAAACATAGGAAAATGATTCAGCATACCTGTTACACGTTCTTGTTTTGCAAGTACAGGTAAATGTGAACCTTACAGAAGTGTAACAATATGTGTGAATGTTGTTTCATAAAAACCTTTCATAATTTACATTCTGCATTCATAATTTAGGTTCCTCACATTCTCATTTCTGGTGTTACAGAGCTAGAATTTGTCTAAACCCAGAAATAGTGGCATCAAATTGTCTTCCACAAAGTGCCTAGTTTAATATGAGGTTTTCAAAAATAATTTCCTTTTCAGCTGAATAAAATTTGATTTATTGTCTCCAAGTTTCACTGTTCATTGTATCTTCCATTGTATCTGAACATAGAATTTGTTATGCTATGTCCAGAAGACAGTAAATTTCATGGGATCATGCCATGATGATTACCTAGAAAAGATAGATTTTGTTAAGGAAAATGTGTTACAGTCTCATGTGAAATATGTGTTTTTCATTTCAAAGATAATTTCCTGAATAATTGGTTTGTTTAGAGGCATAAGCTGTAAAAGCTAAAAGCTGTAAAATCGTAGCTCTAACTTCTACTTAAGTATAGTTACACCTTTTTGATCAATGAGTTTGTGTGTAAATAGGAGTAATATGTCCATTTTGCTATTGGAAAATGTCTTAAATACAATTGTTTGTTTTTTAAAAGTTTGGGTTGTGTTTATCACTAGTGAAAAACACAAAGACAGGTGATACACTTAGAAGTGTTTACATCTGTGTGATCTTGCTTGATTTTCGCAGAATTCTGATTACTCTCCAACTTTGCCATCTTCTTTATTTTAAGGTCGCCAAGTTATCCTCCACCTGGCTGTGGCAAAAATAAGTCAAAACTGAAGTCAGAACAGGATGGCATCTCCAAGACTCACAAACTACTGAGAAGGACTTGCTCTAGCACAGTGAAGGCGGAGGATGTGTGTGCCACAAAATCTCACAGAACCTTTGGCCGCTCGTTGTCGAGTGACCCAAGGGCTGAACAGACAATGGCTATTAAATCGCACAAACTGCTGAATCGTTCTTGCTCTGCAGCTGTCAAGCAGGAGGAGTGCATCACTTTAAAGCCCCATAAGCTGTTAAGTAGGTCATGTTGTGGGGATCCTCGATGTGAGCACAACAGCACCTTGAAGCCCCACAAACTTTTAAGCAGGTCCTACTCCAGTAATCTTAGAATGGAAGAATTGGATGGATTGAAGAATCACAAGCTGCTCAGCAAGACTTACTCCAATGCCCCTAAATCATCCAAAATGGAGCCTTTCAAGGAGTCCACCATGGCAGAGAGCAGGAGGCTCTCTCTTACCTCAGGGCTTATTGGTATCTTAACACCATCTTCATCACCTTCACAAGCTGCTGTGCGTAATGTTTTTTTTACTCTGCTCATTTTCCTCCTATTATTTTTCAAATGTGCTGTTACACTTTTTAAGCAGAGATATTAATACTTAGGATATATGTTCATGACTATATTGGATATATTGGAAGACAAGAGCAATGCAGTCAGCTTTTTAAGGACAGTTCAAACAGCTGTGCCTGCACATATATTTAAGTTATAAAATCCGAATTTGCTGAGGTCAAGACAGGGATTTTATGTGTGGTTTTCAGTGCAGCTGCAGCTCAATGTACAGCTGTTGACCATGGGAAAAGTTCAGTCATCCACTGCCTTCCCTGCATCTTGCAGGAAAAAGGAAGAGTGTGCACTTCTCTGCTGCAAAATCAGTTTGGTTGCACAGGGCTTTTCTTATTTCCCTGTTTGCTTCTTAGGGGAAGCGACTGTCCATTAGCTCATCTGAGTGCCAAATCACCTCTTCTACTGGTCTTTATATCTGTCATCATCATCACACTGCAAGGAGCAGTCACAGTTCAGCTCACCTCTTGCACGTTTCTGATTAGTGAGAGGTTAAACCTTCAAATGCACTGGCAGAAGTTAAGGCCAAGGGAAGAAGTTAGGCCCACACTGGCCCTTGTACTTTCCCCAGAGACATGACTGATTGGGAAAACAAAAGGTAGACATATTCTTACATTTAAGAAAGAGCTCTCAAAATTAATTCTTCTGCCTATGCCTCTTAAAAGATGGCTGTCATACTTTAGAAGGTTGGTTGCACTCTTTCAAGGCACCAGTTTGTCTTCTGTATTAGATCTGGGGAGAGGCATTTAGAAATAGTCCTTTCCACTCCCTTTTGCCTGATGGTACCTTGGAAGTTGATTCTTTCTTTGGATGCCATGCATGTATTCAAAACAGTGCCTTCTGAATAATGTAATTACATTGAGTGCACTGTGTCTCATGGTAATTTAGTTCAGTAAGCTGTAAAGTATACTCATCAGATCTAAAAGCAGAAATATACTATCATAAGATCATTTATAGACATGCTCTGTTGTTCATTTATGTGATGGGCACAGCAAAATTAGGGTCAGCTGTCAGACTTTTAACTTGTTGCAGTTTAGAGATGTGATTTTTCTGAATCAGCAGAGAATGTCTTAACATACTGAGACTTTTCTCTCCTGATGTTAATAGGGAAAGGCCCAGTGGTTTTTATAAGATAATGAAGAGCTGACTAAGTTCATTACTGATGTTATCATTAGTGATGATATCAGCTGATAGGGAAGAATGGCAAAGCCCTGCTTGGCAGCCTATAAAAACTACGCTACTTTGAGGAAAAATCATCACATGCATAGTCAGATGCAGTTTGACTGATGTTAGTGGAAGGGCACTGAGAGTCCATGTCACATTTTATATGCAGGCTCCAGACGTATGGGTAGTCTGGGTGCCTAACTGCAGTTTGTAGTCAGTGGAATGTGGAACTGATGAATCAGGACCCTAAGTTCTCAACTGTCAGCTAAAATATTGGAGTGTCGTATATGAATTCAAGTAGGATTGTTTCCCAGTAGAAAAGTGGAAAAAGCAGTTAAGCAATTAAGCAGTTACAGAAATGAAAGGAAATCAACCCCCCTAAAGCACAGTAAATGGAGCAGATCTAACTCATACTCAAAATAAGGTTTGATTGACATAGATGTGAGGCTAGGATTCAGCACCTTACAGACTCTTGTAGCAGAAGTTCATTCTAATTTATGTTGCTGTGTGTTGAAAAAAAAGAATTTGAGTAGTATCTGAGCATAGAAATCTGTAGGTGTGGTGCTTATGGAAGTAAGATCTTAGTAAATATAAAAGAAAACAGGTTTTCAGCCTTTCTGAGAGTTCCAGCAGTCTTTCAAGCCTGAACATATAGCCTGTATTTGGATAGACAAGACACAGTTAAAATGTCATGGAAGTTATCAGATGTCAGTTTATTAGGACTGGAGTGAATACACTCCTGTTTTTGTTTGAGATTCAGGTTTTTGGGATGGTCAGATACAAAACTTCAGCAGATTTAAGAACTAAAAAGAAGTACTGAAAACCTATTACACACTCAGGAAACCGTAAAAGGATTAATTATTTGTAATGGCTGGTTCATGCACGTGAGAGTTCTTTTTAGATGCAAATACTGCTCAGTTAGCATATTTACATGCAAAAAATACAAGTGCTTTTCCATTTCCCTATAATTAGTGTACCAACACTGAAGTTGCCTCGACTTTTTCCTTGCAGCAAAATTATGGTGCAAAATGCATTCCCGTGCGAGACCGTGGCTTTCTTGTGCAGGTAGGATGTCATATCTTACCCATTTAAGGAACACTGTGGAGCATAAGCTGACTGTTAATTATTTTTAAGCAGAAGTTGTTATTATAATTTTTATTGTTCTCAGACTATCCAGTTTGCTGAGCAGCGGATACCAGTATTGAATGAATACTGTGTAGTTTGTGATGAACCCCACGTGTTCCAGAATGGCCCTATGCTGAGGGTAAGTGGTGTGCTGGAAAACAATGCATTTTATAGTGCCTTAAGTTGCAGTGGGCCATACAAACCTGTTGAAAAAATGTTGAATTATTTCAGATGTGTTTAATTCTAATTTCCTTTTAAGATGCAAAGATAGTAAGCATATTACTTAGATTTTGCTGTAAATTTGAAAAAAATGTCTTCCAAGCAAGGGAGATGAAAATCAGGTTTGTATAGGTTTCTATAATACCACTGAAATGTAAAGGAAGGCGGTATTTCTCTGAACACTATTGAGCTGCAGTAGTCACAACCAGATAAGATGGAGAAGTGCATTATAGTGCTTTCATGGTTCTCTGACATTCTTCTAGAAGCCTAGGGCACCTCATTTGCGAGCTTTATCAAGCCATACATGGTATTTATGCACACTGGTGTTAATGCCACCACTCTGTTAAGTTCTGATCCTGTTTTGCTCACTGGCTGATAGAATGCGCCATCCTCAAATGTGATAAAAAAGGCAGTAGAAGGCAGTGCTCTGTCAAGTGTCTGATCTAGCAATGACTTAGTCCAAGTGCACTGTTGTGGGTCAATATTTCCTAAATCTGGCCGGTTAGGCACTTCTTTCTTTCCCTGTATGATCAGGAACAGAATTTTGCTTGCTGAACGTTGTACCCTCGTATGGTGTCAGTGAATGAATACAGTGGAGAAGAGTAGGACTGGTCATGAGAGACACTGTCTGGAGCTAGTGGATCAGTGCAGCTTTGTGAAAGAGTGTATTAGGAGAATAAATTTCTTAGTTTTAGGACTGGTCTTGCAGTTTAGAGTCTTGTTGTTTCACCTGCCCTGCATTTTATGGAAACAGGGGATTAAAGCCATGGAAAACTGTCTAACTCCAGTGTGTGAATGGTCAGATACCTGACCATCTGTCCACAGTGTGGCAAGTAACTACACATAAGATGAAGCAAACATCATCTATGATACATGGTTCTAAATTCAAGAGGGTTATTGTTGTGCCTGGTAGCAGAAGTTCCCTCAGTGTCACTCCTCGTGACACTGACTGGTACCAAAGTCAGGCATCCTGACTGCAGGAAGGGTATGTAGATAGGTTGCTGATAGGATTTCAAAGAGCATGTACATACTCAGTTAACACTGTTTTAAGTCATGGTTAAGCCCCTGTAGTTTTGGACACCCAAAACCTCTTCAAGCTCATATCTGCCTTCTAAAAAGAAGGTTTTCTGACAGATTTATCAGCACCCAACCACTGGTTAGAAGCTTGTAAAAAAAGGCATCAGTTCCTTACTGTTCATCTTTGAATGTTCTGCTCTGGATATTACTTGTGACAGGATAAGATAAAGTGAGTAATTTTTGGATAGTGAGTAAAGTTTGAGTAACAATTGTTTAAGCTACTGGAGTTTATCCATTGTCCACAGGTCAAAGCAAACTATAGGATTTATTCCTGTTCACATGATGAAAGAAAACAGAATGGAAAGTCATCTGCTCTAAATAAACAAAAAAAATCTTAATTTTTCTTTTTTTTCCCTACCATAAAGATTAAATCTCTCAGAATTACTCTTCTGTGACTTTAGTTTAGAGGGATCATTTTATAGCTATCTGTTTAAGAGTTTGTCAGCATTTCAAATCAGAAGAAACTGCAAACATGTTTGTCCCTGAACATGAGTGCCTTTGCAACAAGCATAACCTGGCAAACTTTGCAAAAATGAAAGAGTGTCTTTATATAACCCAGGAAAAATGAGATACAAGGAAGAAATCTATCAAGCTCTCTGTATGCTTGAATGACTCAATAAGCAATATTTTACCATTAATGAGTTTTCAGTTCCATAGAAGGTGAGAAAGGATCTCAGCTTGAATCAAGCATGAACTTGCCAGAGTGTTAAGGAAATTTATGCCTCACTACTGAGAGCTCTGGCAGGGGCAGCCTAAAGTAGTCAGTAGTGGGGTTTATTTACATGCTTCATCTGCACACACACATATATATACATCCATCCATGCATACATGGACATATATATATATAGAGAGAGAAAGAGAGATATACATAGTGTGTGTAAGAAAAAGATCATTTTATGTTTAATACTGCTGCAAAAGCAGATCTTGGAAATAGAATACTTTTATTACAAGAATGCAGCAGGCTTTTATTCAAGGCAAAGCTACATGCAATTTAGCCTTATCAAGAATCCCTGGCCCTCATAAAGAGCTCTACCTTTTAATACTACTGTAACTTCACCAGGTTTCATAATGACCTGCACTTTGCTGTGGTTCCTTTGCAAGAGTGTCTAGATCTCATTTTCTGCAGGTGTCTTTATCTTGAAGGCATTACATACACAGGCTCTCTCTGCAAGCAGGTTGAGTTACAGGAGGTGCCACAGACTAAATAGTTCTGGATGGTTCACCAGTTTCTCCCTTTAAATTTTAGTTTTTCCACACAGATACACACAGAATTATGTCTGTGTGTGTGTGTTCTCACTGATGAGTTTCCGTTCCACCCTTTGGACGTTTTTTTTTTTTTCCAACAGCAAAGAAGGCATATGAATTTATAAAAGCATAGCAAAGTTATTGCTCAGAAAGTTATTTTATATGTATTTAAGCTAGGTTTTGTGGTATTTTGTGGAGTTTTATGCAAATATGAAGAAGCCACTGAGAAATTTGGTTGCCTAATCCTCCTAATATGTCAGCTTAATTCCTATCCTGAACTATAGCCTAGTTCAATTAACTGTCCTGAAATGCAGTTTAAAAAATTTGACAATTGCCACCACATAATAATAATTACATTCTTTTAATACCACACAATGCCATATCTGCTTTTAAACTCTCATGCCATACATAGTTTTTTGTGCTGGATATTAACTGACTTGCTCAATTCTGATGTCTCATCCTCAGGACAGCTGAAGATGCCATGTGAAACTGAGAGATAAAATTTTTTCTTTCTACAGACTTACTCTGCAGGCTATCT
>JAWWEV010000095.1:56604713-56625989 GCA_035583235.1 Hafferia zeledoni | reverse complement strand
ATCTTTAAATCAATCTCTTTCAGCAAGCTTTCTTCTCAGTATTGTGTTTCATTTTCCCAAGTATTTTTTCCTGGTGGAGCGTTCTGGTTTTAATACGTATTTCAGTTTTAGTTACTTTCTTAAAATCTTGACATCTTCTTTTCCATAAGAGCCACTTGATGACAACAAGATGTGTCATTTTGTATAGTTTAGTTTAGACGGGAGATTCACATGCCAGAAAATCCTTGTATGGAAGACATCTGTTTCAGAGCAGCTGCACAACACAATTACATATGTTTGACAATGCATTTACAGTGGACATCTGTCTTGCTCCAGAGTCCACAATACATGCCAATTTTAGACTCCAGAGTCTAATCATGCAAATATTCCCTGCTGGTTCAGGGATCTTGTTATACATAGAAATCTTTGGGTGTTATTAGGCTGTCTTCGCCCCTTATTGAGGATAAATAAAGGGGCTACCTTACAGACTTGCAGAAGATGACTGAGTACAAAAGACTTAGATTTCTCTTAGGAATTTCTTTATGAAGCAAAGTATGGATTTTTCAGAATAACCAGTTTTTTCTTTCAATGTCCAAAAGTTCCCTGAAGTACAGAAGACTAGATGCCATTCCTGTGTGTACTTCAAAACTGGGTGTAGAAAAACCATACTAGGTAGGTGGGGTCACTTTAGACTATACCCAAAGCTAATGTCCTCACAAGGAACTGCAGATGTATTACTGTGAAGGAAAAGCACAAAGGTTTTCTGGATTGGAAGAAGGAATCTTGGAAAAATACTGTAGTGCATCATGAAGTTGTCAGACTCTATCTTTATGAGGGCCCATGGTCTGTTGCTTTATTCCATCCTCTTCAAAAAAAGCCCAGTAAAGTAGGGAATGTTTTTCTGTGAGTGTTAGGAGATGAGGATGAATGGAAGTTCTTCTCATAGTGTATTTCATCTGTATTTATTTCAAGAGCACAGTTAGATCTAATAATTATTTGCAGTGCACCTGAAGTTATAAAAGCTAAATTGGATATTTAGAGTTACACACTTACATAGAGTGCCAGTGAAACCATCAAATTCCCTGAAATCACTGTATAGCATGATTTACAGTCACTCCTCAAAGCGCATGGAAAATTCACTGAATACATGGATCCTAAGAATAAAAAGTATTATTTAACTCCTTGCATGGACCATACTATTTTGTACACTCTTTCCTAACACTAGTCAGAGTTTCATTCTTCATAGAGGGATTAAGAAACGGCTGTTAAATCATTAGCAAGGGTTGGGCCTGAGGCCTAAACATCCCAACAGCTCCCTTAACTCATGCGCAGGGGCGGGAGTTGGATTTGATGATCCTTGTGCGTCCCTTCCAACGCAGCATATTCTGTGATGTGGGGAATCATGCTGCATCCTCCTGCAAGGCAGCCTGTGCTACACAACTCTAAGGTGCTCTGTCATCTTCTGAAGTAGCTCCTTGCTCCATTTTGAAAAACAGTGGGAAGTACGAAGTAAAACACAGGTTTTATGCTTAGGAGAGACAGGAAAAGCAGATAGGGTAAACCTACTGGAAATCTCCAAGGATGGAGATCTACACAGCCTCTCTGGGCAACCTGTTACAGTGGTTGATAAAGCTTTAGGAAAAACTAATTTTAGCTTTATCTAAAACTTTGGATAAAGTTTAGATAAAGCTAATCCTGTATGAGAGAATAAAGGTGCTAACTGACCTCTAGAGGTACTTTTCAACATTCTGAGTTCATTCAGCTAGCTAAAAAATGTAGTTTCCAAAGCAGATGTAAGAATATACTAAGGAAACTTAAGCATTGTTTGATTCTATATTAGAAGGCTATTAACCTTTTTTAATGACATATGAAATTCTTCCTTTTATTATTATTAGCATAATATTCTGGGGAAGGACCAAGTTACATTTTAATAATGCAACAGTTTTGCTGCTGTAATAGAAGAGAAATCTCTTGTTTTAGGAATTCAGCATGTACTTTTACTACAAACATTTAAATGTAATGAGATCATGAGTCATTAACAAAGCGGCTATTATATTTAAGGATCTGATTGTATAATAAAAATGTATAATCATATTTGAAGACTGGAGAAAAGAAAATATCAGTCCTCCCTTAAAGAAGGGCAAGAAGGGTAACAACCCAGAGAGCTACAGGCTAGTCATTGTCACCTCGATGCATGGGAAGGTAATGAAGCTGCTAAGCCTCAAAACCATTTTTAGGAACATTAAGGACAAGAAAATCATCAGGAGTAGGCAGCATGACTGACTTGATAAACTTCTGTGATGAAGTGACTGGTCTGGTACATGCAGGGAGAGCAGTGGATGTTGTGAACCTGGACTTCAGTAAGGCCTTTGACAGTGTCATGTCGCAAGATCCTCATACACAAGCTGTTGATGTGGGGGCTGAATGATGAGATAGTGATGTAGTCTGAAAACTTGCTGAATGTCTGCATTCAAGAGTTTCATGATTCGTGGCTTAAAGTCTAGTTCAAGACTAATAAGTAGGGATGTACCCCAGGGGTCAGTACTGGGTCAGTCCTGTTTAGTATCTCATTAATCACCTAGATGATGGTACGGAGTGTACCGTCAGAGAGTTTGCAGATGATGAAAACATGAAAAAAGTGGGAGATGTATTTGATACTCCAGAGTGATAGGTGCCATTCAAAGGGACCTTGACAGGCTGGAGAAACATGCTTCCAAGACCCTCATGCAGTTCAGCAAGGAGAAGTGCAAAGTTCTGGACCTAGAGAGGAACAGACCCAGGCACCAGTGTATGCTGCAGGCTGCCCAATGGCAAGCAGTTTGGATTGAGCAGAAGAAGACACCAAACTGAACATGAGTGAGCAATGTGCACTTGCAGAATAGAAGGTTAATGGCATCTTGGACTACATTAAACAACAGAATGGCTCACGTGTGGAGAGGGGTGGTCCTGCCCTGGTGAGATTACACTGTGTGTCCTTTTCTAGGCTCCTCATTACAAGAAAGAGATGGAACTACTGGAGAAAGTCCAGTGAAGGGTCATTAAGATGATTAATGGGACTGGAACACCTCACATAGAGGGAAAGACTGAGAGAGCTGGGTATGTCCAGTCTGGTAAAAAGAAGGCACAGGTGGGGTCTTATTAACATCTATAAATACCTAAAGGGAGGGTGCAAAAAGCATGGGGCCAGCCTCTTTCCAGTGGTGTCCAGTGACAGGGCAAGAGGCAGAGGGCACAAACTGAAACACAGGGAAGTACCATTAGAACTACATGAAACACTTTTCTGCCTTTTTCACCTTTTTTGAAGGTACCTGAGCATGGGAAAAATTTGCCCAAAGAGGTTGTGGAGTCTGTATCAATGGAGAAATTCAAAAGCTGTCTGTCCAGGGCAACTGTCTCTAGGGGATCCTGCTTGAGCAGGGATTTTGGACCAGATGACCTCCAGAGATCCCTGCCAACCTGTCTTTCTGTAATTCTTTGATTTTACTCAGCTTTTGTATACTGTAAGTTATATGTGAAACTAATGTCTGTCTTACTATGTCTTCCTGAGTTCCTCAGGAATTAGTATTTATTAATACTAAAGCTGTGGGTAGAACAGCATTGAACGGATTTTAAAGGCCTGTGAGACAATTATACAGGATCAAAAAAATCTCAGAATATGTTCTTTAAGGTAATTCAGAAATCCTCTGTGTATCATTACTTTTCAGTCAAGAAGTCTCTTTAGAGTGCCATCTTGTGTTGAAAACTCAGACTGAGGCCTCTTTAGAACAAAGCAGGGGTTAGCAAAAACTCAGCAATACAAAATATTAAACCTAATGTATTTGAAAGTATGTATTTGTATTTTGAATTATGTTGGGCTCCTGTTAGCTTGAAGAGGACTTGGATTTCTCTGTCATTTGAATACAAGATTCTTAGTCACCACTGAAAACACAGAAGCACAGCCACTAAGGGCTGGAAAATTTTTTGGAACAGAATAGTCATCACTGAAGTACGGAGAAAAGTGTAGGTGTACAAATATGTTTAGTGAGACTGGAATTTAGCCAAGATGCTTGTGGAATTCCAAGCTTGTTGTGGAAAAAAGCTGTCATTCTTCTAATCCTTACTCTACAATATAGGCTGTTTTTTTTTTTTTTTAATTTTTTGTTTTTTGTTTTGTTTTTTGTTTTTGTTTTTGTTTTTTTTAAGAAAGCCTTTCATAGAATGGATTGCAGTTACTTTATTTTTTACTGACTGCATTATAGCTTTTCCTGTTGCCACAACTTACCAAAGTGCACCTTGCCCAGCTTGAATTCGGTAATGCTTGTTTGTTCACCATCTGTTTATGTATCTGGTGAGTAAAAACACCAGAAAACGAATCAGCCAAAAGAACAAGTGACATTTCTTACTCAGCCACAGTCTACTCTCATCTTTCTTCAGGTTGTATCTACTTTCAACTATGGTATCCCCATGTCCTTGAGCATCATGTTCCACGGAACACATGAATATTGTGAGACTATTCAGAGAGTTTACCTTCCAGTAAAACTAAGAGTTGCCATGGCTGAAAGTAGGAAACAGAACTGAGATTTGAAGATTTCATCTCCATGTCTCTTGCTTTCATTGGGAGAAGTGAGACGGTTACTAATGGTTTCATCTTTACTATTTATTACATTGGTTGTAAGTAGGTAGGGAGCCTTCCCTGAAGCATCTCCTATTAGTAGTTTTTAAGTGTGTCAGTTGTGTTACAACCTCATTAGTGTCTGTATGATATCCCTTAGGATACAGGAAGGGCTGGCACGTTGCTCTTCTGAACACAGCATTGCAGCTCATGTTAGAAAGTACCAAGATAGATCAGTATAGACTATGAAAGTTTCACCTTTTTGGAATTGAAGGAGTGCCTAGAAAATACTTTAGTGTGTGAATCCAGGGACCAGAATATGTCATAGTACCTAGATTGTTTGCATGTCTGCCAGTCTCAGTCACTGCAGTAAGAAGCAACACTTGCATTGTAAGACACGGGAACTCTGATTGAGACCTTTTGCATCACAGCAGCAGTTGCGTGGGAGCTACTGATTGTGCAAAGAATAGAGGTGGTTAAAGGGAAAGTCTGAAAACCTCAAATATTTAGAAAAGGCTTTCTGCTTCTGTCATTACCTTCTGCCTCCAAGCATCTACAGTCTCAGGTTAACTGCCTGCATTTTACGTTTTTGTCTGACTTTTCACTGCTGCAATAATGATCCTTCTAAATAGTGTTTCAGCACCAGTGATCTCCACTTAGCTAGTAGTTTTGTGAAAGCCAATGGCTTTACGTTAATTTTCAAGTGAAAAATTAAACTGCATGTAAGACCCCTGGTAGCTGCTGTTGCTGAAAGTAGTTCCATTTGCCCTCTTCATGTATTGGAAAACAATGTCTCCCAGCTCTGCATGTCTTCAAGGTGATGGTTGTAATCTGTGAAGCTCTGCACACAGATAGAGTTCACATTCAGAAATACGTATTTAAGTGTATAAGCCCCACTTTGCTGTCTATTTTCCTTTTGAAAGCAATGAGAACTAGTATTCTGGTTAAAGGTGGTTATTCTGTACATCTGTGGATATGGATCCATGTCAGGAACAACATGTCAATGCTTCGTGTGTATGCATAAAAATTCTTGGTAAGTTTGGCTTGCTGAATAATACATGTATGTAAACCAAAGTAAGAGTATTCAAAGATGATGTTGGAACAACACAGCTTTTATAAATGTCTTAGTGTTTTTGTTTCTTTACTGTGGCTAGGGACATTTCTCATATTTATGATTTGAAGTCAGAATAATGTTCCTGTCCTCAGGGCTCACATCCTATGACAAGAGAAAAGTGGGCACCATAAAGGGTAACACTAGCAATATGCAAAACATTAGCAGCAGAGTGAGAGCAGTTTTGAATCCCAGTTTCCCTGTAAAGCTTGTGGTTTTCTTTAAACTCTGTCTTCTGGAATTGATTAATTAACTTAACTTTTGTATGTTTTCATTGGTTTTTGCATGCTTTATTGCAGACAAAGCAAAAATAAGAAAATGTCATGCTGAATAGGCAAGTCACAGTGTATGACAAACAAAACCTCTCCAAATGTTTACTTCTCAATTGCAAGTTAATATTTTGATTTTTGGAGGGATTTAGAAAATTTAAATGGTTGAACCTAACTAATGACTGGAGAAGAGAACACTGAAATGGCTGTATCAACATCTCTCGCAATACACTGATAACACTTTTGGGAAATTTAGGTTAAAAACACCTGATTTTGCTAAATAGAGACAAATTTCAGAAACAGTATTCAAAAATGCTCCTAAAATGGGTAGAGTTTGTTTTAAAAGGCATCCAGGGTGGATATATGAAGACAGACTGTTGAAGTACAGGGTTCTGTACTAGAGTTGGATTATTTTCCCCATTTTACTCTATTGACTAAGTACTCAGCGGACAGAAATGCATAAAATAAAAAGAATTGTATAGATCCTAACAGTTGTCTATTTCACGTCATAGATGAGATGTTTGTGTCCTCTCTTCATATCTAGAGTTCTCCAGTGTCAACCTGAGACAAAAAAAAAAGGCCTTTCAAATGTCATGCATAAGTGCAATGACCATTTCCTAACATCCCTCTTCTGGGTGCTCAGACATTCTGGGATCATAACACAGGAGCAGGAAAAAGAGCAATGATGATGAATCTTATGTTCCCTTTGCCATCCTTAAGTGTCAGGATAATTTAACTTTGCTGAGACTGTAAACAAAATACCAAAAATAAGTATTTTCTTAAACTTTTCTTCATGGCAAGCAAGGTTTAACTAAGATTGCCCTGCTATTTCAGAGCTATTCCTTGCTTTGGAATAAAGAAATTTGGTATATACTGGTGATAATGATTGTCAGGGTGGTAGTGCAAACACGATTTCCCAACTAAGCAAATATTTTAACCATCTTCTAAATGTGGAAAACCTGAGAACAATGACAATAGTAAATACCTCTTGTCTAGCTTGCAATGGCACAGCAAATTTGATCATGCTGGGCTTTGTCTGCTGCCTAATGCTATAGAACATGGTAGATCAAATGGGTGACACTATTAGACTTGAAGAATGATGGCTCTTGTAAAGCAACTGATGTGAGACTATGTCAATGCAGATTTCAGATGTTTATTGAAATAAAATCTTGAGTCTTTGAAACCCAGCAAATGTATATTTTAAGGGCTGTGGATGAAACAAGGGACTTACAAGCACAGCAATATGCCTATAACTGACCAAGCTGATGCTAAACTTTTATGTGCTTGATTAATTTTTTCATTTCTGCAAGTGCTTTCCGGAGGTATGGGCTTGAACTTCAAAGGTTGCCACTGCAAATGCTTTAGTGATTGTTGGGATTGCTACACTCAGAATTTTTAGTTGCCGAGGTTCACTGTTGCCTACCAAAGGTAATTTTAAGTTTCAGTAAGCTCAGATTTAATAATATGCATTCAAAGAAATAGTATCCAAGATGTATTTTGATTGTTTTCAACATTATCCTAAAACATTGTGTATATTGGTTTATTTGAGGGCAGGTTTTAATTTGTGTTTCACATTTATTCATTTAGAATACTTACAATAATTCACTACATGATTCATTACTTGAGCATTTAAAAGTGGATCTTTCAGTAAATAAGATGGAGTTACTCTAAGGGTTGTAAACAACTAAGAGTCAATGAAGTCATGCCTCTTCACTCTACCTAAAGTTGTGTTCCTTTTTGTTTCTGCTTTGTTTGCTTTATGAAGTCAGAATGTTTAATTCTCATTTCATATGCAATTTAGATAAAGTTTTTTATTTGTGATGACATTGTGAGTTATTTTTTAATAAGCAAAAACTGGTTCAACAGCAAGGGTTTTTTTATTATATTTTAATGCCAGAAAAAGAATGGAAATACCTTTATTTATCAAAATATCCTGTGGCCTTCCCAAGTAAAGTGTTTATTCTACAAAAATATAATACATTTCCTTACGGTCTACCAATAATTTGTTGCACTTTCAAAAATTAAAAGTAGCTTTTCCAAGAAATTTGTTTTCCAGATCAAATTTTTATATGTGTTCTTAACAGCAGAGTAACAAACTGTGAAGAATAAACCTGCTGCCCTTGGTTTATGAATTTGTTCTCTATTAATTTTAAATATGTAGGAAGTTTTTGCATAGGGTAGTGTTACAAACATTTGGGTACTATGTCTGTAATTTTGGTTTTGTAATCATGTTTGGATTAAAGTTTAGCCTCTGTGAGTACTTATAAGTTTTAGAGTTCTTCACTCTTGTTCTTCAGGTTATTAAAATGATCCTCTAATGTATCTTCCTCAATAATTGATATGTACTAATTATTTAGAATTAATATTGCAGTTGAAATATGAAGGAAAGAATTGGCATTAAATGTGTGTGGGGTTTGTTGTAGATATGACACAATAAAAGCACAAACTCATAAGCAGAACAAAAAATAAAATTAACTTTCTTTCTCTGTGTAGCCCACTGTTTGTGAACGGGAGCTCTGTGTATTTGCTTTCCAAACATTAGGAGTGATGAACGAAGCTGCTGATGAAATTGCAACTGGGGCTCAGGTAGAAATATCTAATGATTAATAGATGTCTGAATTTTGGTAGTATACTGTGTCCTCTCAGTCTGTTCTAGTATGGGTCTGACTTTTTTACCTCATATGAGTACTATTTGGTAAGTATTCTACTTATTTGTCCAAGTGTTGTAGCTTTAAGCACACTGGTTTATGTATGGTGTATTCTAATGGTACTAATAAGGTGCTTCCATTGTTGTGCTTCCATGTAATTAGAGTAACAGTGTTTTTGTGTTCTTTTATATTCAATTAGGTCACCTGGGTTCTTAATAAAAGCAGCCATTGTCATTTGGTGATAATTCACATTTATTTTCACCTAATGAGCCATTGCTACTGTCATGCAATTAATAAGTTACTTCCTGCGCATGTTCTTGGGATGCAGCTACCCACTGAATATTGGTTGTTTCAATCATTAAATAGCAGTGGGAAAGTCCATATTGATGTTGCTACATAGGGCTCTTTTTCATTCTTTTCAGGGATCAGAAATTTAACATAAGCTTGCTTCCTGACTCTAAGTTCAGTTATTGATGTAGTTATAATGGTATCATTTTCTTAAAGTATGTTTCCAAATCACCATTTAACGCTTAGAGTAAATTAACCAAAAGTTAGAAGACTTATGTTTAAAGTCCTCTTAAGATCTTAAGCTAAAGGTATACACATCTTAAGGAAAAAGGCACTCCTCTCCGATTTTCTGGTCAGAAAATTTTACATAGTAAGAACATAGGGTTGTTGAAAGAGCAAATGTTCAGTTTATTTAACTAGCACTAGTGGGTCTAGCCACTGAAAACAAATGATTCAGCTAGGTTCCTGAATACCACCTATGCAACAGTGTACACCAGATACATCTCTTGAGAACGTGAATGTGGGATCTGAACAGCACCTCTTCATCTGATGTCCGAAGACCATTACATGCCTATGTTTGCAACATACAGATACCAGATAGTTTGAGTTAGAAGGCACCTATGAAGGTCACGTAGTCCAACCCCCCTGCTGTGAGCTGGGTCATCTTTGGCTGGAGCAGGTTGATCTGGGCCCTGTCTGACCTGACCTTGAATGTTTCCAGGAGTGGGCCATCTACCATCTTTCTGGGCAACCTGTGCCAGTGTTTCACCACCCTCATTGTAAAAAACTTCTTTATATCTGGTTCATATCTCCGTCCTTTTGTTTAAAACCTTTACTGCTGGTCTTGTCACTACAGGGTCCTGCTAAAAAGATTTCCCTCGTCTTTAAGTTCTGAAATGCTGCAATAAAGTCTCCAAAGAACCTTCTCTTCTCCAGGCTCTTCTCCCCAGCTCTCTCAGCCTATCAGCCTACCTTCACTGGAAAGGTATGCTAGCCCTCGTATCACTTTTGTGGCATTCTGTGGACTTGGTCCTCTAGGTTTCATGGATGCAGTACTCAAGTGGGGTTTCATGAGTGCAGAGGGGCAGAAACCTGCCGGTCACTATGCTTTGGTTGCAGTACACATTGCTAATCCATGTCCAGCCTCTCATCCACTAGTACTCCCAAGTCTTTCTTGGCAGGGCTGCTCTCAATCCCTTCCTCCCCTAGCCTGTGTTGGTGCCAGCAGTTACTATGACCCAGGTGCAACATCTTGCGCTTGGCTTTGTTGAACATCACAAGATTCCCACAGGCTCACTTTTCCAGTTTGTCCAAGTCTTTCTGGATGGCATCCAGTCCTTCAGGCATGTTAGCTGTACCACTCATTTTGTGTAAGATGCAAACATGCTGAGGGTGCACTCAATCTTGTTGTCTGTATCATTGATGAAGATATTAAATGACATTGGTCCCAGTACCAGCCTCTGAGAGACATCAGTCATCACCAGTGTTCATCAGGGCTGGAACATTGATCCCTACCATCTGGATGCAACCATCCAACCAGTTCCTTATCCACGGAACAGTCCATCCAAGAAATTCATCTCTCTCCAATTTAGAAAGAAGGATATTGTGGGAGACCATGTGAAAAGACTTTCAACAAGTCCAGATAAATGACATCTCTAGCCGTTCCCTTGTCCACTGATGTAGTCACTCCATTATAGGCCACTAGTTTGATCAGGCAGGAATTCCACTTGTTAAAGCCATGGTGGCTGTCTCAGATCACCTCCCCATCCTCCATGTGCCTTAGCATTTTCTAGGGGCATCTGTTCCATGGTCTTCCGTGGCACCTGACAGATTGGTAGTTTCCAGGGTCCTCCCATCTACCCTTTTTAAAAACGGGTACAAGGTTTCTGTTTTTCCAGTCGTCTGGTACCTCGCCTGACTGCTGTGGCAGAGTGGCTTAGCAAGTCTATCAGCCAGTTGCCTCAGGACTCTGGGATGCATCTGACCAGGTCCCATAGACTTCTGTATGTTCAGATTCTTCAGGGCTTCTCAAATCTAATCTTCTTGGACAGTGGGAAGCATTTTGCTTCTCCGCTTCCTGACAAACTTCATCCACTTGAGAGGCGTGGGAAGGGGAGACTACCACTGAAGACAGGCAAAGAGCTGTCAAGTTTTTGAGCCTTCTTTTCTGCTGTTACAAGTTTGCCAGTCATGTTCAGAGGGTACACTTTCTTTGACCTTCCTTTTCTGGCTCACATGCCCACAGAAACCCTCACTATTTGCATCTCACATAAAATTTAGCTCCAGTCACACCTTGGCCTCCCTCACCCCATCATGACACAAGCAGGCAGTGTTCCTATATTCTTCCCAGAATATCTGCCTATATCCACTGTCTGTGCATTTATTTCTTGCGTTTTATTCTAACCAGTAGGTCTACGGTAATTTCTGCTCGCTTCCTATCTTCCTTTTCTGGTCTGCTGAGTGTAGGGATTGAGAGCTCTTGTTCTGCTCCCTCGTCCCTGAGAGCATTTTCCTAGGGGGTCCTATTGACTAACTCTTTGAACATGATTGCTTTCCTAAAATAGTAAACACTTAGGTATAGACTTTTTAAAATAGAGTTCATAGGAGAGGTAGCCCTGGTTAGCTCTCAGTGTTTTGTGGAGGTATTGCTGTTGTGGGCATATGAGAAGCTTGCTCTAGATCTCTGGAGTACCACTATGTTTACAGAGGTTTTCTGCAGAGTTCTGAATTTCAACCTTAAGAATACTTAAAAGAGTTAGATAAGGGTTTTTTGCTATTGTCCCATTGGACTTAGGTGGCCTAATTTTGCTAAGTTGCACTTTAGTGATACCATTGCAGCCAGCTCACTACATTGGATCTGGCTGACCTCTTATTCCTGTTTGTAGAAAGAATTGATCAGTTCTATGGTCTGAATATCTCACCTATTTTTGTCCTTAGTTTAGGAGAGCATGCTTCACAGCATAGGCTATCGTCATAGTGGTTATTTCTCCAACAGGCTCTCCTAGCGAGCCTAGGCTGACTAGGCTGACTAGTAAGAGGTAGATGTTAACATTATGAATCTCTATATTTTGTCAAATTAATCTTCCTCCAAATCATTTTGTCTAGTGAAGGAACCTAAATACAGGTTCCTATAATTAGAAGTCACATCCTGTTTTTTTCTTCTGTGATTCAGCTAATTTTCAAAGATATACTTCCCTACTTTGTCTCTCCAAATATTCTCATAGTTCCTACTTAATAATAAGTGATTGTACTTTCTAAAAGTTTCAAGCCTGAACTCACCTTGCTTTGTATTACTCATGTAGGTAAAATGCCAGAAGTTTAAATGTCTGATTTGTTGGTAGTTCGTACACCCTGTAGAGAGTCTGGAGAGAGGCACTGTGTGAGAGGATCATGATGTAACAGGACTTGTCATCAGCAAGTGTCATCTTGTCCTTCTTGAAAATATTTTAATCCATACTTACTTCAGTACCCTCAGCTAATGAGGAGGAGGAGTTCATGCCCTGTTTTAAGGACATTTAGTAGATCACAGCAGTTCCTATTACCAAGAAATGCATATGCAAGGTTGTATTATAGAGTTTCTACTAGATTTACCTCCCAATATAAGGTGCTTTTCCTTGCATTGACTCAAAACAATGACCTTGGGGAAATCAGGCATTCAAAAAAGTAGAATCAGAAACAATCTAGGAGTCAACAGTTTATTTAAAGGAAGGCTTAAGGACAGTGTTCTAAGTAGAAGAACTGTGCCAATTTTAATACAAAATCCCATAATGCAAATTATAATCCAAGACAACTTTAAGTCACTATATTAACAGATCTGGGGACTCAAAGAACTCTTCTCTAGAAGTATTTTGTGACTGCAGGCTAAGAAGTGATTTGAGAAGCAGGTTGTATGAAGTCATGCTCAGTTTCACAGTTACACATTTACACAGTGGGAGGCCTGTTGCCTGGCCTGGCTGTGTATGCAGACTCCTGGTCTCCTTTGCAAATTCTAATGCATATGCCCTATTTTGAAACATTCATCACACTTACAGGTATTATAAGATGGAAAGTAGCCAGAGCAGAATTGAGGAAAGGATCATTATTTAAGTAGCTTAATTTTTCAATATATGTGAGAGATTTAGTAACTGGAACTAGCAGAAGTAATGGAGAAAATTGTCCATTCATGCTGAAAGAGCAGAGGAGGAGAATGTCAGCTGCATGACTCACCACAGCCCAGTTCCTTTTCCCTTTCATCCTTATTTTCATTCTTCATTTTTTTCGCTCCAAATGATCAGATACAAAGGCAGATACATAAAAACTTCTAGAACAGCTTGAGTTGTGAGATGAGAGCTGATCTTTGTGGACTCGTGGGAGAAACCCAAGATGCCTACTAAGTACAGCTTATCTCAGCTTTTCCTTTCTTTCATGGAAGGTCTGTTTTCATACACAGTTGTTTTCAGAAGGAACAGCAAAAATGGGGAATGAGCTGACTCGCAGCTACTTTTTAATGTGGCAGCTTTGGATTTCATTATTGGCTGGCTTTTTGTTTCACAGCTGCCAGGATGCTGCATTCTCTCCTGTTTGTTATTGCTATTTTTAAGCTCTGAATTACATATTTTGAAACAAGTATATGGGAATCTGTTGCAAAGTTGTATATATGCTTATGTGCACACATGAGTACATGTCTGTGTACACATTTACATACATGACCCTGCAGTGAAATCTTGGAAATTGTAGATATTCAAAGCTGTGTTGTAATTTTGTACCACAGGGTGGAAGGTGGAGGATGCCCCAGTGAGAACTGTTCAAATGACTGTTAAATCATTGCACTGTTCTTTGGTCTTAGCAGAAGCAATATTTACAAGTGTTTCTGAACACAGTCTTCAGGAGAACAGCAGGAAGTGGTACAGATTTTACAGTCCATTCTTTTTTCTTGAGCAACATTTTCACTGGTATATACTATACAAAGACACACAGATCCAGCACAACTTTATTTCCTTAGAGAATGAATTTAATACACGAATTAATGTATGTGCACAAGAGAGAACAGAAGTGCAAACAATGTATTTGGCATTTGACATTTAGGACCAGATACGGGTCCTACTTACGCACCTGGAATAATATGCCAGGGATGAATCCAAACCCCATTCAGGTTATTGGAAAAATTTTAGCCCTAAACTATGTCCTGTGGATAACATGGTTTGGGCAATGTAGGTAACTATGAAATATGGTATAACTATAATGTGAAAAAAAGCAGAGTGGAAGATAGAGTATGAAAGTCAACATATTGAATAAATGTCTTTCTTCATCCCTAGGTGGTTGATCTGTTAGTATCCATGTGTCGGTCTGCGTTAGAGTCACCTAGGAAAGTTGTAATTTTTGAGCCATATCCTTCTGTAGTTGATCCTAATGATCCTCAAATGCTGGCCTTTAACCCCAGGGTAAGTAGAATCACAGAATCATAGTAGTTACCAAGTAGTTACCTCTAATTATGTTGCTGCTTGATTTTAGTCTTGTATGAGATTTCAAAGCAGACTTCTTATGGAGGAGTCTCTGTTACTATAGGAGATACAGCTCCAGAATGTAGGTCAAGTGTGTGACTCTTCAAAACTTTGTAGCTGTGTTTAACTGTCTCTGAGAATAAGAGTATAAACTCTTAGTATAAACTCCAAGAATTTGAGTATAAACTTGTCCTGGTTTCAGCCAGAACAGGGTTCATTTTTGCAGAAGCCAGTAGTGGGCATGACTGGGACCCAGAGGTTGTTCTATAGCAACTCACCTCATTGCCAGAGGCAGAGGGAAGAGAGTCTCTTCCAGGCTGGAGTCCCTTCTGGGTCAGTTTAGTGTGGTGGAGGGAGAGGTTGGCTGTTGTTTTTGTGTGAATTGTTCACCTCTTTCTTGTACCTTCTGTCATTAGTATTGTTCCTGTTACTGTTCATTTTCTTATTTCATTGCTGTTTCCAGTAAATCACTCTTAGCTCAACCTGAGATTTTTACCTTTTGTGCTTTCAGTTCTCCTTTTACCCATGGCAGTGGGGAGGGGGAAACAGAGGGGTGAGGGCGAGAGTGAACGAGGGGTCCCTGGGTTTAGTGGGAGCACTAAATTGGAGAATGCCATTCCTAAACCACAACAAAAGTGTAAGTTGTATTCCAAGTTATGTGAAAACCAAGGAACTCTTTCAGGGGGCAAATTCTAGACACTATTTTTTTTTATTTTAAGTGACTTTCTCTCTGTTGGACACAAAAAGAAAGGTGGCCTTGGAGAGGTGGCCATGTGAATTGAGGGATTTCCAGTCCATCTTATTATTCTTAAAAGTGTTATTGCTGTCATTGCATTTTCTCACTGCAAACAGTTATTTCCTTAAATATAATTTTTATCAGATGTTGACATGATAAGTTTTGTATAAGATCAGTTTTGAATGAAAGAATTACACTTGCACTGCCTGCTCCTCAGGCTCCAAAAGCTGCCTCTCAGGCAGAGCCTCACTCCATGAGCTATTGCATCTCCCTTAAGCCATCTCCTCAAAGGTATAAATGAGAACTTAGCATGTCCTGCATTGGAATGCGTTTCACTTTTTCTGAACAAAGGGCAGTTCTTTCTCAGGAAGGGCCAGATGTGCTCTGTAAGATGTGGGGAGAAAGACTTGTCAGGAAGTGCTTGGAAGGGGGCTGAGGAGGAGACAGCTGTCTGGTGGCTGCGCAGGGCAGGAGTCTGAAGCAGACGGTGTTTTATGAGAGAAGGCTGCACCGGAAGAGGAATGGAGAGAGTACCTGGGCTGGCAGTACCCACACCATCACCTCCCCACTTATTGTTAGCAAGGGCAAGGTGAAACACCATGGGTAGAGGTTGGCAAGTCTCGATGGGGAATAGTGAAGCTCCTGAAGGTGACATGTCATATGGAGTGGATGAAGCATGGCCTGTTAAACTTATCCACTCAGAACATATGGAGCCATCTGGTAGTGGTTCCCAACCAGTTGGTAGGCAATGATTAGGGTGAGGGCAGAGGAACCACTGAAGGCCCTGGGATGTTTTATAGAGCTGTTAGCAAAGTAAACACATCTGTTTATCCACATTTTATTGAAAATCTATTTGGGATCATTGCAATATTTATCTTAAGAACATGTTAGCAAATGAACTGTCAGAATCTGTGTTTAGTTACAAATATTTGTTTAAAAAGTGAGCTGGTTTTTTGAGTGTGTTGGAGATTGCAGTGAAATTCAAAGAAAAGCTGTCAAGAGTATTTTTCAGGTTAGACATGATTTAAAGGATTGGTTTGCTCAGCATTTTTCCTAGCTGTGGTTTTATACACACCCAAAGAATTCAGGTTTTTATAGAGCCAAAGACTAATATTCTTTTAATTTATTTGCCTATTTTATGCCACATCAGAAGAAGAATTATGACCGAGTCATGAAAGCATTGGACAGCATCACTTCCATTAGAGAGATGACACAGGTGAGTTTAAAAATGTTTATTTAACTTAATCATTATTTCTAGGTCTTGAAAGATGTTTATATTGCCTGCCTATGGTATTTCAAGAAGCCAATAGTATCCCCTATTTCTGTAGAGCTGTAATGATATTAAAATGTCTGTTTAAAATAACTAAGCTAACATATCCATAATGGCAGTCAAGTAAAAGTGATCAATTAGAACTCAGATATTTTGAAGTTTAAATAAGAGATAATAACATCAAAATGGGGCATTGTAATGAGATAATCACCAACTGCTGCATTTCTGAAAATAACAAAGCCAGGGTTCTTTACTTCCAAAGCAAAAGAGATTTTGTGGCAGTGTTATCAATGATAGCTTTATTTCTATTATAGCAAAACATTTGATCAGCTAAGTATAGTTGGGGACTTGAAAGGTTGGGTCTCTTGGGTTTACTGCTGTATTATTTTTCATGGCATATCTGATAGTCATATTCCTGTTTGTTGTTACACTCCTTTCCCAGAGAACCCAGATGATTATAACTGGTTGTTGAAGTGTCTTCCATATATCTTGCTTTTCCAACTGCTGTATAAATGTATCCTCACAACTGTTTATAAATCTCACTCTGTATGAGTTCACAAAATACTTCATTATTGCAATGGAGAATGTATAGAAAGGAAACAAATAAATTGAAAATTAAAGTTCACATATTTTTGTTAATTTATGTAACATTTTGTAAAAATTTTAAAAATCAAGTATTTCTGTTGCTTCATATGATGTCTTTTAAAAATAAAAAATAATCACCCTATTGCTTTTAAAATAATTCTTGGACTGATGAGTTTTAAAGGGATGCTTTGCACTGTAATTGAAATCAAGAAATATTTTCAAAGGAATATGACATGGTATTTTACCAGTTTATACTTTGAAATCCTCAGAAAACTCAAAGTGGATTATTTTGGGGTCTTTTGAGAGACTTAATTTTATGAAGTTCCAGTCCAGTTTCTTAATACAAGAGCTGAACAAAAATAAATGTCTTCTCCTGTTCTCCCTGAGATAACCAATGCTTACTATAATACAGTAATTTTGATGCTAATTATGCACTTTTTATTTTACTTGAGGGAAAATAATTGCTATATTAATAATGTTTGTTGTTAATAGATGAAATCATGGGCAATATAACATACAAAATTTGACCTAGAAATAAAGAACTTAATTACTCTTTTCTAGGCACCTTACTTGGAAATAAAGAAGCAGATGGATAAACAAGATCCGCTTGCACATCCTCTTCTGCAATGGTATAAAACGAATTCACATATTCCCATATGAGATAATAATTATTGAAGTATCAAGTGTAATGAATAATCACTTGAGCAATGTAATTTGGTATAAGGTAACCCTAAGAATTAACATTGATATTTGCAACTGCAGTTGTTCTAGGCTGTGTCTGGACCTCATCTGAGTCCTCTGATCTCACTTTATGGTTAAGATTTGGTCTACTTCCATCTGATAGGTTTAAAGGCGTGCAGTTGTGTTCATTGTGGTGGCCATTCATAACACATTTTTAAGAATAAAATTTGGTTTGGTTACCATGTCTAATTAAACTGTTTCTTATTTTAGGGTTATTTCTAGTAATAGATCACATATTGTGAAGCTACCAGTGAATAGGGTAAGTGTGGGTTCTTTGTTATTTTCTCATTTTCATGGGTTTTATTAGCATTTTAGGTGGGAGTCTCCTAGCAAAACGTAGGTGTCTGCATTCAAACTGATTGCATGGACTCCATTAGTAGGCAAGGGAGTGAAATAGGCAGCTTCAGGTCGTGATTTTTAGGATAATCTTGTGAACATCTGAAATAGGTCAAGGGAATAATGAGCCTCTTTGAGGTGAGTAGCTGAAATGCAAGGGTCTACCTTGTAGTCATCTGAGATTAGGTTAAAAGAACATCACTATTTGTTTTGTTACCATGTAGAATATTAATGCAGAATTGTACAGAAAGCAGAACACATAAACACAGCGTACCAGGAGATTCACATATAAGTACACCTTAAAAAGGATTTGGCCCTTGAATTTTAGAGGAGTGAATTTTAGAGGTCTGATCCTGTGATTAAGGGCATATTAATCTGCAGCCTTCCAAATAACCTTAATTCAAAGCCAACTCTGATGAGAATAGTGTGATAAAATTTTTCAAGTTAGTTACTAGAGCCATATTAGACTGAAATATTTCAAAACTTTCCATATGTTTCATAAGCTGAAAGATAATTTTACTGTTCAGTTTCAGCTGGAACTGAATTGTGGTAATGAGACCAATTTCACCATGTAGTTGTTTAGATGCAGTTACATATTGTGTGAAACAGCAAGATATCTTAAGGACTACCATCAGGGTAATACAACACTTTCATGTCAATGAACTTTTCTTCACATTTGCACTCTTACATTTTACAGCAACTAAAGTTTATGCACACTCCCCACCAGTTCCTACTTCTCAGCAGTCCACCAGCCAAAGAATCCAATTTCCGAGCTGCTAAAAATCTCTACGGAAGTACCTTTGCATTTCAGTGAGTAGATATATTAAGCAAAATTTATCAAAATGCCATGCGATTTTTTTCTGGTATTTGAGGTTTACATCTGTGAATCTGTTTTAAAGGATTTCTTATTTGATTTTGCATTTTACACTTCTAGTTTTAATGCTTTCTTTTTCATTTTATTCAGTGGTTCACACATTGAAAATTGGCATTCCATCCTGAGGAACGGCTTAGTTGTTGCTTCCAATACGAGGCTGCAGGTAAATAGACAAAAGAGATTTTAGCTAACCTGTGCATGCTTGGTTACATACTAGCTTTAGCAAGTTTTCAAGGCTTTTAGTTCTGGTATTCATAAAGGTGGAAAAAGAGATGATTTTAAACACCTTCTTGTTTCCTGGAAGAAGTACTTTTCTGATACATTTAAAATGAAATAATGTGTCTGCTAAAACGTCTAGAAAATCCCCTTGCTGGAATCAGTGTTTTGGTCTTAAAATTGCAGAGCAGCACCTCCAGGAGGCTTCGCGCAGTACTCCTTCAGAGCAGTCACAAATGAAAGTTAGAGCTGCCTAAACTGTGTCCATGTTGTAAGATCCAGGAGCATGCTAGATTTACAGGAACTGTGTTGACAGCTCCTTCTGTGCTCCTCTGCTTGATTTGTGAATGGAAGCCTGAGTATGCAGGCCAGAAGTGATCTGTGTTGCAAACTCCAGTTTTCAGGCTGAATCATCAGGAGACCACTATTGCAGAGCAAAGTAGGCACTATGAGAGGGACTGGGGAGTGCTAATGCAAAGTGTTTTAGCATTGTGGTTTTGACAGCTCTTCTCTAGTGCTGTCTGTGTACCTTGGAGGAGGATCCCAAGGTGCTGGGAATCTAGAAGGCATTGAAAAAAGGGAAATGGAAAGCTTTGCTATTCCTTTTAAAGGTTTGGTTACTTTTATTAGTACCTTTGGAAGATAATTCCCCAAGAAAGCAGAATTTACACACTAAAATTCACCAAAGTAAACCCCTTTGTTTATACTTTTATATTTGTTACTGAAGGTTGAGATACTGGGAATAGTAAAATCCTGTCTTATCCAAGTCATCATTTTTATCTCTTTCACACACCTAAGGCGTATCCTGATAAGAGTTCATCCTATCTACCCCAGTACCAACCAATAAGGAAAACTATCTACTCACCAAGGATCCTTTACAATATTGTAGGATCTGGAGAAGTGAAAGCATGTTTACACACTCCTATGACAGCTTTGCCTCAATTGCAGAGGCTGTGTAAATATCATTGGATCAGAGGGAAGAAATAAGGATGAGCATGACTGAAGCCCCATGGTCATAACATCTACCTAGGTGGGAGATACTCTGAGTTTTCAAAAATGAGAAACTACTTGGTGTGTTTTCATTAAAGGCATTTCTGTATAAAGCAGTCAGATCTTGGTGAAGTGAAACCCATACTTCCCTTTTTCCAGGCAAGAAAATGCAGGGCTAATAAAAAAGTGCTCACTTTTGTTGCTTAGCCCAAGCCTCATATCATGGAACAGGGATGCTGATGAAGAATAGTCTTCCCTTTCCTCTGTTGTTATCACTCATCTGGTACCTTTATGGATAAAGCACCATCCTGCACTGATAGGATATGCATGCCTGAATTGGCCCAGGCAAAACCTTGATTGAACCCATTCCACCAGTACTCGGGCAGAACTGGTGATTAAATTTTTCTATAGCATATGACTAGTGTCATCGCTGTCTCTTAATTTCTCACCTTGAAGAAAACAAAAGCAGCTGTTGCTGCCGTTGATTCACAGCGAATGGCCTAGGCTGGGCTTCCTGACACACGGTGAGGTGTATTTGACCATGTACAGAAGCACTCTGTGTAGGCATCCTCTATAGTAACATTAGATTTAAAAACTGGAACCACATTTTTAACACAATATATTAATGTAAAATTATGTTTGGACATGGTTTCCAGAATATTTATTTTTATACTCAGGGCACATTTTTTTTAAATTCTTCTTTGAACAGCATTAATTACCTGGCAATAAATTAGTACAGTGGGGCAGATGCTTATCTGCCCCAGAGAGGTACAGCAGGGGTGTTTAACACCTTCTTGACCTCTGTCTTCAACATGAATGATTGACCAAGGGGATCCTAGTGCCCAGAGCTGGTGGATCATGACTGAGAATCCTCAACTCCCCATCAACCCTGAAATTTTGTGGGATCTACTGCTCCAGCTGGATCCCAATAAACCTATACAGCCTGATGGAATTCGTCCCAGAAGCCTCAAAGAGATAGCTGATATAATTGCAAAATTCATGATTTTTGAGTGGTCTTGCAAATCTAAGAGAGGTTCCAGCTGACTGGAAGCTAGCAAATGTTGTCCCAGTTTCCAAGAAGGGTGAGAAGGAGGATCCCAGAAACTACAGGCCTGTCAGTCTCACTTCAGTGCCTGGTAAAGTTATGGAGAAGATTATTCTG